>JAFBJQ010000225.1:215896-329251 GCA_016785345.1 Trinectes maculatus | reverse complement strand
TGCACACACACACACACACACACACCCCCACCTGCTGGTTTTTACACCTTCCACACAAAGTGATTGTTTACACACGATTAGAATGAAATGAGCTTCACTGGTTTATGATACACAATATGAATAAGCAGTGAGTGATTGAATGGAAGGAGGAGGAAGTATGAGACACTTGAGGCCTGCACTCGCAACAAAAATGTCAGGTTACAGTGGAACATGATGCAGTTTCCAGGTTAGACTCATTCATTAGCATCCTGGGAAGGCGAGCATAGTAAACATAGTATCTCCCTATGCGGGCAGGTGGGTCCCAAAGCTTCTGGCGTCGGCACAGGATTCACGTTCATGGGTAACGCTCAGAGAAAAATGTACTTACATCCACAGTGGAGGGAGGCAGCCACTGGGCTATAACACAATCCAGTTGGCCCTTTTCACAATGTAAGAAAAACACAGTCGTAACGTTTACAGTGGCTCTGTTCTGTATTATTAAGAGCCCCAGTGAGCTGAAGCAGCTAAATGTAAGCTAGTCAGAACTAACTCGTCTTATGATGTGTGTTTTCCAATTCCAAATTAATTTATGTTATTTGGAAAAAAGATGTTTATGTTAGGTGAACTGAGCAGAGTGGACAACTGCCACAAAACTGCAAAAAAAAAAAAAAAAAAATCAAAGCAGGGCTGAAGGAGGTCAACAGGGAGACCAGCAGAATGTTCATGAATTACCGAGCAGGTCCATTCACGGTGTTTGTTTTCACAACATGTCACAACACCAACTCCACTTCCTCTGCTTGACATCACACACAAACACACACACACACACACACACACACACACACACACACACACACACACACACGCACACTACCCAGAGGGATCTATAATGAATGGGGATATTAAGGAGCTGTCACCCTTCAGGCTGCTCAGTATGTGACAGACACCTAGTTGTCGCCATCAGACTGACAAAGACATGCGCGCACAAACCGGCTCGTACCACAGGGACGTCCGTCATGGCTGAAAGTCACCCTCAGGATGAGGCAGGCTGTGTGTCACAGCGACGGCAGAGTTTATGAGGACGTCTGTCAGGTGTTTCATTAGACGTGACGCTCGTGTCCACCTGTGTCCTGTCGGCGTCAAGCGGAGGCAAGATGCACAAAGATGCACAAAGATGCACAAAGAGACACAAAGTTACAGGACGCTCTGCAACATGAGGAGACTCACACGTGATTTAGTTTGTTTTTCACCATCTCCTGTAATCTATATGTAATACTTTAACCCTTTTTTCATTTTCTTTCATTCAATCTCAGAGTATAAAAGAGATTAAGATCTGTTTTCCAGGAGAGACATAAAAACCACAATAATTCATGATTCAATAATTCATGAGTCAGCAGCCTGTCGGCTCTGTGTACAATAAGAGAAGCAGCGAGCTAAAGAAGCGCTAGGCTCTGCAAATTAGCTGCAGACGTCAATGAAAATAGCGTTTTTTTAAAATTTCACCAGCAGGAGAGGAATTTCTCATTTCGGGGGGGGGGGGGGGGGGGGGGGGGGGGGGGGGGGGTAACTGGATGCTTTATTTAAAGGGTAAAGAGAGAGTAGTTGAGTGATGATCACAAAACGAAAAGCTTTTTTTCCCCTTTTATTTTTTTAATCGCTCACCAGCTTTGTGCAGAATAATAGGAGGAGTGAAGTACAACCATTCATGGCTCAGACTGTAGTCAGACAGTTATTAAGAGAAAGAAGAGAAGTGTAGCATCAGAATGAATAGATACATTTCTGGTTGTGTAGGTCTGAGATACAAAGCTGAATGATGGAAATTATAGTATATCTTGTATATTTTAAGATATGGCTGTTTTAATATTAAACTTTTTTTTCAGTTCAAAACCTTTGATTTAAATTTGCATGATTTGAACACCATTATATTAACTCTCTTCTCTAAACCTTACAGGAGATGATGAAACAGTGAGTTACTTAACACTGACTCTCTCTCTCTCTCTCTCTCTCTCTCTCTCTCTCTCTCTCTCTCTCTCTCTCGGCCTTGTTAGAGCAGAATCTAGAGGGCGACTGGGAGAGGAACTCTTGTGCATGTTTAAATAAAGCAGCGCATGTGTAAGCAAAGCAGTGGTCTGTGAAATGAGCGCGTTCCCCGAGGGTCTCAGCAGCTAAAGGTCTGAATCCAACGCGGCGTGGTTTGACGGCAACATGAGCACGTGAACGACAGACGGCGTGAGAGGAGACGAACTGAGGAATAATGAGTTGGATTTCTGACTTCTGTCCCAAGACCCCTGCCCCCCCCACCCCCCCACCCCCTGCAAACAAACAACCGACAGTAAACAGCAGCAAAGCCACCTCACACAGTCTGTCCCTGATGAAGGATAAGTCACTGTCATACACGTGTCGCCATCACAGTCAGAACGATGGTGAGCAGCATCATTTGCTGTTGGCAAACAGAAATGCTGGTATATACAGGTGTGTGTGTGTGGGGGGGGGGGGGGTCTGATCAGGAAGTGGTCAGGCACATTCCAGTGAAATGAAGTACATACTCCTCTGACTGGATCATGCAGGCACAGATGTCAATGTTAAAGCATCTCTCTCTCTCTCTCTCTCTCTCTCTCTCTCTCTCTCTCTCTCTCTCTCTCTCTCTCTCTCTCTCGGCCTTGTTAGAGCAGAATCTAGAGGGCGACTGGGAGAGGAACTCTTGTGCATGTTTAAATAAAGCAGCGCATGTGTAAGCAAAGCAGTGGTCTGTGAAATGAGCGCATTCCCCGAGGGTCTCAGCAGCTAAAGGTCTGAATCCAACGCGTCGCGGTTTGACGGCAACATGAGCACGTGAACGACAGACGGCGTGAGAGGAGACGAACTGAGGAATAATGAGTTGGATTTCTGACTTCGGTCCCAAGACCCCTGCCCCCCCCCCCGCCCCCCGCAAACAAACAACCGACAGTAAACAGCAGCAAAGCCACCTCACACAGTCTGTCCCTGATGAAGGATAAGTCACTGTCATACATGTGTCACCGTCACAGTCAGAATGATGGTGAGCAGCACCATTTGCTGTTGGCAAACAGAAATGCTGGTATATACAGGTGTGTGTTGGTGGGGGGGTCGGGGGGAGGGGTCTGATCAGGAAGTGGTCAGGCACATTCCAATTAAATGAAGTATATACTCCTCTGACTGGATCATGCAGGCACAGATGTCAATGTTAAAGCATCAGCAGCAGGCAGGATGGAGACGTCCTGTGTGGTTTGTGAATGTGCAGTACAGCGAGTGAGTGAGTGAGTGAGTGAGTGAGTGAGTGAGTGAGTGAGTGAGTGAGTGAGTGAGTACACAAGCAGCTGATCAACCTGTAATTACTGGCTGTGTGATTTGTCCCCGTCGAAGGACAAGAGAGCATTAACCTATCCAGTAACTCACTGACGGCAGGCAGCCAGAAGGATTTGATTTATATCCCTTTAAAGACATCTGAGCGGCATCGCCGGGAGCGAGTGACCACTACTCGTTCGCATTCATCCCTCTCTCAGCTCAGCCTCACAACACAGTTATCTCTCCATCCCAGACGGCCACGTCGATTCATAAGAATCACTGTCTGATTCAAAGGCCGAAACAACGCGGCCGCCTGATGCAGCGGTATGCTGCAGGACACAGGCTTTACAGTCGGCGTCAGACATTCTCATGAATGAAAGAACATTACGACGGGAACAAGTTGGAGAGTATAAAAAAAAAAAGAACTGTGAGCCACCACGCCCTGATTCACTCATCCTCTCCATATGAAATAGATTAAAACGAACTCAGTTCTCTCTGTGCAGTGCATCACATGTCACATTCTGATATGGCAACTATTTTTAAAGTGAACCAGGGAGACAACGAGTGACAAATATGACTAATTTCACAAAAGAATCCATCCAGTTGCCTATAGAGGTATTTCAGCCCTGGTTAAATATTGATCTACCAATCAATTATTATTGCTATTAATAAAACTAAACCACAAGCACTGACAGTTTGAGTTTTAGTACTGACGATTAAAACTTTGAAATCCTAGTTTTAATGCTGATTGACTTTATCTCCCAGATGTTACCGCTCCTCTTATCTTACACACTGCTCTGTGTGCTGAGCCTCAGGCAGCGCCGCTGTCACACCCGCAGGAACTGTTCCACGTTTCTGTACTCTGTCATCAGTTCCACACTACATAATGGATTCTGCTGAATCAGGTTTCCAGTTCCAGTGCTGGTGGAAACACAATGGAGCTGACTTTCTCATTTGCTTCACAACACAGCCGATAAAACAAGCTTTTGCTTCTCTCCCTCCCTCTCTCACTGTGTGTGTGTGTGCGTGTGTGTGTGTGTGCGTGTGTGTGCGTGTGTGTGCGTGTTTGCAGATAGCTTGTCACCTCCCGTCAATGTGACCATCAGAGGGCTGAAGGCAAACTCTGCTGTGGTGACATGGGACATCCCAGAGGGAGACTACGTCATTGGCTTTGCCATCACGCAGCAGGTGAGCAAACACACACACACACGCACACTCACACAAACCGCACAAGACACCAGATACATAATTAAAGGCATCAACAGGTTTGAACACACACACACATACGCACACAACATCCTGAGGCTCATCACTGTTTGCTGTTTTCTGCCATGTTCAGTTCTCGTTGTTGTGCAGTTCCCTCGCTCTGAGTCACTGTGCATTCTGGGTATTATCACGGGGCTCTGGAGTATGACAGCTGTGTAAAAGTATCACATACTCATACAAACACTTGTATACAGCCATATACAGTATGTAGTTCAAACCAAAACGTTCATGGCGTTTGGGACATGCTGCTTTCATATGAACACAATGTATAGACACAAACACACAACCCAGTGTCAGTGTTTTAAAGCCTAATATTATAACTCTCAAAAAATCCTATGTCCGCCGACTGCAAATAAGTTCACCTCCTCTCTCATGTCGCGCTCCGACAGAAGAAAGATGTGCGCATGCTGAGATTCATCCAGGAAGTCAACACCACCACCCGCTCCTGTGCATTATGGGACCTGGAGGAAGAGACAGACTACATCGTGCATGTCCAGTCCATCAGCATGTCTGGGACGAGCCCGCTGAGCGAACCGCTGCGCTTCCGAACGCCGAAGGAGGCCGAGACCCAGGCCTCTAAGAGTAAAGGTAGGGTGGCACACACACACGAGACAAAACACACACACATGCGAACGCTGGCTCAGTCATCCAGCACATAAACACTAAGAAACAAACTGCGGGTTTGCTCACTCCGTTTCTGTCCTTCTTCAAGACGGTGAGTCCTGAGGGGACTCGGCCTTTTGACAATATCCTGACTGATTTTGTCGAAACCAATAAAAAATCAATAGGCACACAAAGCATGAAATGAAATTTCACATCGGAGTGCTTCTCAGCCCCGCTGACCACAACTCGGGAATAATAACAGCCGGGGGGGGGCGTATACCTCATCGCTTATTGACGTACCTTGGCGGGCTTCACCTTACATGCACCCAGCACAACTGCACAGTAAACCAAAATGAGGCGAGGCATTTATCACACGCAGGGAGGAGATGGTCAAAGGTGCGAGAGGAGCTGGAAATCGATGAGCTTCTGGCTGAAGCAGTGCATCATCTATTCTGCTCCTCATTTACACTCATCTCTCATGTGATCTGCCACCACACGCTGACTCTGCACGCTGTGGAGCCGGAGACAGTCTGAAGTTCTGGTTTGGCGGCGAGTGGGCTGGTAGAGACATGGAGAAGATGAATAAAAATCGCTCCGGAGCACTGAAGGAGATGCTCTCTGCACCACCGAGGCTTCATTAGCACAAGAAGCGCTGTCCGTTGTGTTGTTTGTGCAGAGCTGTTTACCAAAATCGATGGAACAGCACCAGTACATGTGCGTTTCTGAAACGCGTTTGAGATCTGATTCTCCCACATGCTGTTTTCAAAAGCTGCGGCACAGTGCAGCTACAGAGTACAGCAGCCATGAACACGCATCACAAAGCCAATCTGCCCATGAGCAGGTCTGTGATTCATCATCTCCTCGCTCGCACTCTACGACAACAGCCTCTCAGTCTCAGACAAAACCCAGCATCTTTCCCTGTCTCATTTGGCTGCTTGTTCAAGGACGTCCATTTAATTAGCTCCGCTACGTAGAAACGAGGAATCCTGTTGATGACACGGGAACAGATGTTTTTTTTCCCAGTCAGTCAGTTTGTTACTCAGAGTAAAATGAATTAAGTTGGGAATTGGGAGTGTCGGAATAACTGGTCGTTTGATTTTCCATAAGAGCAGAACAGTGATGAATCCACTGGGATTCTATAATTCCACATTACCCACAAGTGGCAAACAAACAATACACACAAGAAAAAACACATGTAATGTAAAAAGGGGTGTTCACACTATGCACTGAACGGTTTCATTGTTTTTCTGGGAAAGGGGATGTGTGAGATGGAGGAGAATGAGCCAAACAGGGACGAGCATAACGTCTGGCACAGAGAGTCTCTCAGTGCAGCTCCTAGTCCTTTGTCTCGATGTGACACGCAAACGTCTTGAGGCGGAATAGGGAGGATTGCAGCCTTTCCGTTCTGCCGGATCACACTGATCTCAGAGCAGAGAGAAAAGGATGAGGACGAACGCTGGATTATTCCACGTCTTCTCATTTCCTCTTTCACAATAGGTTTAAGGCTCCGGGAGATCAAAAGAACGGAGGGAGAGATGAAAAGGGAATTTTTTTTTTTTTTAAACGGCACAACCTGAGCACAAAAGGGCAGGAAGAGACAATGGGGATGAGACTATGAGATGAGGGAGGGAACAGAGAGTGACTGACAGAGGAGAGAAAAGGAGAAGAAGTCACAGCGTCACAGGGGAGAAAACCTGACAATTAAATATGACACATCATCATGTGTGGTTTCATAAAGATACACACACACACACACACGCCCTTATTTCAACCAGGAAAGACAGAAAAAAAACAAACCGCACTGAAGTTCTATTGACCGAGAGAGATTGGCTACGTCCCAGAAGAAGAGCAGTAATTCCATTAATGCAAAGAACAGCACTTTAAGGACAAGGTCAACACTGTGAGAAATACACAGCATTCGTTTTAGCCTCAACCAGTGTCACTAAACAGGATGCAAGACCCTACGATTGTGTGTATGAAGCTGAACCTCACACGCGCCTCAATAAAACCTACAATAACAATCTCCTCAAAATGAAATGATCTGCATGGGGGATTGATACTGATTTGGATCTTGGCTGCAGCCCTGCTGCGACATGTGGCTAATACTGAATGTGGAACTGGCTGTGTTTACAGCTGTGTGGGTGAGCAGACTGCACTGGCTCTCCAGCGACTGAGCTCCAAGTCGATTTCATCAAGCGAATTGGCTCGAGAGACGGATCAATATAAGAATAGTCGAAATCTAAATGAGGAAGGCGAGCCCCGAAATCCACACCCCAGGTTTTTGACTCTGAATCTAGAGCGTGGTCATTGAGCATGGCCGTGGTGTTCCAGCTGACCAGTTAGCCCCACTGAGGCTGTGGGCTATTCTGCTTTGATTAGTTAATACTGGGCAACGGAGGCCGATCGATCGGTAGAATGGCTTGTTGCTAAAAGCTACTGAAGCGTGTGGTTTGTGCCACGCTGGGCCGTCAAATGTCACCCAGTGCATCTAATACAGGGGAAAGCAGCACTTTCTCCACTGAGCTGAAGCCTCTGACTCATACACACACAGACTGCTCTATGTCCAAACAAGAAAAACACACACTGTTCTTTCTGATTTCTCACAATGGTCATCGCACTTCAAAGATAATGAAAGACTTCCACTGATGTGGGCGTGAATTGATTCTGACTGACGTGATTAACCTCCCCCCCCCCATTGGTTCATGTCTCTATCCCTCTGTAATATGCAGGGATCCCCAGAGCCCTGGATGAAGCCTCGATTATTCTCTTTATGTACAGCCTCTCTGTGATCTCCTGACTGGATCAGCCACTCAGAGAGTTCAGTCCATTAGCTATCGCAGGGCGCACAACTCCATGAATGCATGTATGAAGTCAGTCTTCTGAAGCGCCTGCCTCTCCAGCACAGCCCGGGCTCCTCATCAACACCTGTGCTATAGTACTGGCTGCCAGTGCTGTGCAGCATAAGCCTGTAATTTAAGGTGTATTGGCTGTGGGGGGAAGACGAGCCGATCAGTGGCGGCGTGGATAACATTTAGAGAATAAGACAGCTGTGAAAGAGTTGCACCCGCACACGATGAGCGTGAGGAGCTGAAAGCAAGATGGGGCAGAGTGTGCGAGGACCCTCAGGATCTCAGGAGATAACAGAGCACAAACTGTATCTGCAGGAAGTGCATCAATAAAACCCCAGTTCAGTCAGGTTCACTGCTGCTCAACAACAAAGCGCGTTGAGACGTTTGTCCTCTCAGGAACAACAAAGAATGCAGTCACTGGGGAGGTGATGGAGGGGGGTGATGGAGGGGGTATAGATGAATACACTTATAGAAATATGAGTTACTTTAAATTGTTTATGTGATGTTATGTGGAGGGGAGCCCAGTAAACTAAGCGTACTCCTGCCCCCTGCTGCCCCACATGGAACAACAAGTACTGTAGCGGAGAGACACGTGGGATAAATCCTCAGCAGAGTGGGCATACACAAGAGTAAACAGCAGATAAGTCTTTGTGACGGGGCAAAAACCCACTGTGTAAACACTGAATGAAAAGTGTGCTGTCGACAGAACTGAGAGCCAGGAGTGTAGGACTGCACTGATGGCTGGGCGGCCATGCGAGCAACGAGTAGCCGGTGCAGTGAGGAAATGAATGATGTAGTTAAAAAATGACCATGAAGTGGCTCAGAAGCTTGAAGATAAAACAGTGTGCAGGAATTTAAAAAGTAGGGGGGGGGGGGTTTATATATTTCACTTGATCCTAATGCTTCCCGTGGCAGATTTATCACCATGTTGTGTCTTGACCCCTTCAGACGAAGTGACGATGGAGGAAGTGGGCCAGACCACCCAGCTGAGGGCAGGGGAGCTCATCATCATTGTGGTGGTACTTATCATGTGGGCAGGTGAGAACAACACTGGTCAGGGAGCCAGGATTACGGGGAAGGGGGTGGGGGGGGTTATTTTATTTGTGTGAGGAGGATTTGATTGGTTGAGTGTGAATTGTGACTTCCTGTCCCTCCTCTCAGGTGTAATCGCTCTCTTCTGTCGCCAGTACGACATAATCAAAGACAACGAGCCCAACAACAACAAGGACAAAGCCAAAAACTCCTCGGAGTGCAGTACTCCTGAACACCCAACAGGGGGGCTGTTACGCAGTAAGGTATAACCCACCCCTCCCTCCTCCTCTCCCCGGGCACCTCCCCCTCAGCGGCGTCGGGCAGGTGAATGGTCCCGGCCACTTCCAGACTTCTTCCTCTGACACGTCATGCACATGTCATCTGAACACCGCCCTCACGCCGCCGACTGCTTTAACACGGCAACACAATGTGCATGTCTCAGCAACAACCAGCAACACAACCAGCACACACACTTTTCACTTCTGTTCTGATCAGTGAACGGAGCCATGCACTTTACCATGTTCATCCCCTGTGTTCAAAAAGCAGAGCTGAAATCATGAGTCAAAAACAAATCTTTCTTCTCTCTCTCTCTCTCTCTCTCTCTCTCTCTCTCTCTCTCTCTCTCTCAGTAAACATCAGTTAAACAGCCGAGCATAATGGATCCCTGTGAGGCCTCCGGCCGTCTCATTTCTGTCCTCTTTCATCCCACAGTTTCCCAAGAACAACGACAACAACAAGAAGATGCCATCTGTTAACATCATTGAGGTGTGACTGCCAGGACGTCTTCCATTTATCCTCAAGACTTTGTGTTCTCACAAACTCGGAGTCCTTTTCCAGCCCATCTGCTTGTCAGGATGAGGCCGGGACTCGGGGCCCCTCAGCGGCACCCACTCTCCTTTGGCACAGGACCTGGTGCTGAAGCGAAGCCACAGGACTCCAGGGGCCTGACAGGACCTGGCCACTGCACAGTCAGCAGTGGAGAGACAGTGGCGAGAGTCGAGTGGCTGCACTGTGCTCACTGACCACTGTACTGGGGGGCAGTAGCGATTAGGGCCGAATGGCGCCTGTGGCGGAGCGACTGCAGATAAACAAACCCCAGGGACCAACGCTGATAAACAGAGCCAGAGACCTTTTTTATTTTCTCTCTCCCTCTGTCACATCTTCATTTCTCCCGCGTTATCAGCGACCACAGACCTGGACCCGTCTGGGTGGCACTGATATGCATCCACTTTAACCTTAACCTCATCTTCTCTAAACATCAAGTTTTCTACTTTCATAAACAAAGGTAAATACTGGAGATGATTCAGCTTTACTTCTTCTACAACAACAGAGCACTTGTGTTTGTTCTGGTAATTTTTTGTATTCCTCATGTAGACCCCCCCCACACACACACACACACACAGAGTCAGAAACTCATTACTGTCCTGTAGGGAACTTTTTTTTCATTTTGGCGAGCTCATATTCCCACCTCAGGGAATCTAGACTCCACCTGACCCATTATAGAGAAAATTTCTTAAATTAGCTGTAGGGGGATCTCTCGGATCCCCAGAGCTGACTTTCCCAATTTTGACAGAAAAGACAAAACCCATTAACTCTTATGAAGCATTGAAAATATTGAAGTCCATGACATTTTTTCTTACTACTTCCTTGCTTTTATCATAGATTTCTGAAATGCTAGATTCCATGTCCCGGATGAGCCCTTTAGTATTTGCCCCTTGTGTCTTTGTCTTTGAGGGTGATGAATTTCACAGTATTAGTGGGTGGGCAGGAAAAGGAAGTGCCATAATGGAGTGCATTCATCTAATTAATGAACTTCACTAAGGGGCTGGACTCTGTGGATGTCAACAATGAAGTGGACAAAGGTGAGCTCTTGTATTAGCAATAACAGCCCTCAGTGGAGTGCAGACTCCAGGACTCACACTCTGTGGCCTCTTCATCCAAAACTCGACGTCCCAGCATGCAACTTTCAGACCAATGAAGAAACTCAACAGAAAAGGAAATAATCCCTTCCCATCTCAAAGCGATGTTGTAAAACTGTAAAGCTGTGTTTGATGGCTGGCATGAAAAAAAAAAACAAACCACTTTTTTATGGGCCCCACTCTTCAACCCTCAGACTGCTATGTGACATCCTGAACAGAGGTCGCACGACAGAAGGGCTTCGACCAAGACTTTTTCTCACTTCAAACGTAAATGTTTGTGTTGAACTCCATGTTGAGGAGGTGAAACATAATGGTGAGGGATAAACTATGGCCATATGCTACCATATTGTTGTGTTGTGTTTGAGGGCTGATTTAAACTAAGTTGTACTGCCTTAAAAACAATTCCATTACCTTTCGCCTAGTATATGTGTTTGCAAATGAAATGGGAAGATCACAAAGAGTTGGGCTGATTCGAGTCTAAAAACGTCAACGAGGAAGTCAAGGCATGATGGCATTTAATGTGTACATACATTTTATGTTTGACTTGTTTGGTGGAACCACATCCTAAAGCTTTTTATGAAATATGATAGACTAATGTGGGAAATGTATAGAGGCAATGCTAGTGGTGAAAATGTAGTCGAGTTTTGTTATGTCATGCACAGCTATAAAAGTCCTGTTATTAATGAGCTTTTTCATAGCCCTCCTCTACCGAGATGTATTTCTATTACATTATGTCACTGTGTTGCTTATACTTTTTTAATAAGGAAAGTGTTTTGTTTTTTTTTAAATCGTGGTATATCGAATAATCATCCAGTTGTGATGATGAACAGCCGCTCGGCAGCTGGAAACACGTTGGCAAGTCATTTATTGTCAAGAAAAATACAAACAATATGTGCACGCAAGCATAACACATTACAGCTCCCGTAGTCTTATGTGTAGTATATAAAGAAAGGCAGTTAAGGCAGGTTTGAGGGCGATGAAGGTTACGGTTGAATAGAGTAGGGAGAATGGGCGGACTGAGGAATTTAATGGAAGGTTTTTATCACTCCCCTCCTCCCCCTCCCTCTCGTCTTCCAATCTTTCTCCGAGAGGAGAAGCTTGAGAGCGTCCTCCTCTTGTAAAGTTTGTTACAGCTGGGAGGATGCACCTGGCGATGCTATAAAACGGCCCTCTGCTGCATCACCCAGACTGATCTGCACTTCAGCCAAAACGTCCGCAGCTAAAAGCTGAATCCATTTTTCCCTAACAAAACGTCACTTGGTACCAGGCTCTCCGATCAATAAGAATCCATCCCCAAAGAAACGGACAATGATGATTGTCTCGCCAAATGATTTCTTTAAACTGAGTTTGCCAGCCATACATTTATTTCCACTACACCACCTCAGTCACAAACAAACAACGCTGATTCTGAACAAAGTGAATCGCCGTGGATGCAGATGATATCACATTCCTCTGGTGCCACTGTAAATAACGTATTCCTTATTACTGATTTCAATGTTAGGCCCTTGTGAACATTGACTTGTGTGGCAGGTTCAACTGCAAGAGATTGTTTGACAATTTGTTCAAGTTAAAGTACCACAATATCACTATAGCATATACTTGAAGCGACAAGCAGCAGATAGTTTATATATATCTTAGCAGAAAGACATAATTAGTTTCTATGGAACAAACTTAGTTGTTGTTGTTGTTGTGTTTTTAGTCCTTGTGCTAAGTTGCTAGGCTACGTGCCATAACTTATTTGTCACACAGATCTTCTCCTCCAGTTTTTCACCTGTTGGAGCAGATTTCCCAAAAATGCTGAACAATTCTTTTAATGGTTGCAGTTATCTGCATGTAACCAATGTGTTGTGCTCCTCGGCTGACGGTCAACAGCTGTGCTGTGTCACTTGATTTTACATAACACGTGGGTCTGACAACGATACACAAAAATACATAAGAGTTACATGTCAGCTGCACCAATGGAGGACATCCGGGTGCCACGCTTAAGCGTCCAAATATTTAAGGCCTGGTGTAGTGCAGTGCATTTGCTCAGACTGACAAAAAGTTACTGCTCAAAACAGACTCGAGTAGTTTATCGGCATGACGACTATGGATGCTCGTGGTTTTCAACAAGTATACCTGTCAACCGCAGATTGAAAAAAAAATCTGTTTTCCTTTAATCCCTCAACAAATGGTGACGACTGTACGAACTCAACATTCCACTTGAGCCCTGTGGTGTAAAACCAAGACACACTGAGGATTTTCTTTCAGTGTTTCTCTCAAGCCACTTTACGTATCATACAATGCTGTAGCTGTAATGGACTATTTAGTGATGAGATACCAGGGTCAGGGAAGAGGGGATTTTTCATAAACAACATACACAATGTGTATTTTGCGTTCATAGTAGCAACATGCCTGGAAGTTGGCCCGTTTGTCTTGAGGTTATTAAAATATAGGCCTGAGATCCACAAAGAAGCATGGTGTAGAAAAATGAACTGCTTTATTAGTCCTATCATGTTTCTGTTCATTGTATGAAGTGTACAGCAGTCATTGCTTAATGAGGGCTAGCATGGTTTAACGATTATGCACAAGGTTACACAACTTCGATTATGAAGAATATGGTGTATGCTTACTTGTGTATGCTTAAATAAAATAATGTAATCTTTTCCACAAAGGCCTGCATTTGATCTTAATTGGGAATAACACGGCTAAGTGGCAACATGGTTTAAACATTTATAGGGGGGGAAATTTGAGTAATGAAATATTTTTTTCAAGAAAGTGATTGAAAGAAAGAACTGATTTTTTTCTTTCTCCTGGTGAATAAAACATGAGAACCCCGGTTTTTACTAGACATCAACTGTCAGGACTTTTCCGTCAAAACGCACAGACGTACAGTTTTCTCTTCTACAGGCAGTTTCACCTAAGACGATAATCATACTGAAAAATCCACCATGCAACATATTTGCACTCTAATGCATTCACTGTCAAGTCAGTCACTTGCGTAAGAAAACATGCCTTTAACTTTTGATGACTAAGAAATGAATAACATGAAGCCATTCTGAACATGGGTTTCTTTCTGTCCACCTGTACCTGTGTACAGTACCACGAAGCAAGGTACCCGAATGAAGAGAACAATGCAGCATCCTTTTCTAAACATTAACAAAGGATGACAACAGCAGTCGTCAACAACAGTACTTCAGTGGTCGCCAAATCTTCAAACACAATCGTATCAAATGTACATCTTTTAAAAAAGGAGTTAATCGTTTTGACCTCGGGGCCCAGCTTTTCAGGGACAAACATTAACACTATATTAGTTAAACTAATTATTCTCACAATAACGAAATCAAATAAGCCTGGAGTGGCCACACTTTTTCAGCATGTCAGCTACTTTTAGCTGCAATAAAAATTCTAAATATGTATGTACACACACACACACACACACATATATATATATATACTGTATACAATAATTATTATTTTCCCTAGAGTATAAAATACATGCTGAAATACTGTACAGTGCAAAACTGAATTAACTCTTATGACACAATGCAGGTCAATAAAATTCTGGTCACTACCTTACTCTGATGACTTGAGTCAGCTGGGGGGACGGTAACAGCTGGTTGCCAGGTTCAAGCAGACTTCCAGATGATCATCAGTCATGGCACTGTGTGGCACATCTCCTCATGTTTGGGTTTGGCTTTGGGTTCCTCTGTGAGGAAGTTGTCAGTCTCTCCATGAGGCCTGGTTCTCAGCTCCACGTCTCCAGCCTGTGGCCGGGTTCAGGTGTAACAGAGTTGCCATGTCTGGCACCAGGCAAAGTCTTTAAACCGTTTGTCAAACGCTGACACACATCTCACTCTGCTGTGTTGAGCACGCGCACTGTCAGGTTGTATACATTCTTTACATGCGTCTCCAGCTCTAATGCTACGTTCAGGACGTTTCCATCATGGTGGCACGTGCTAGATCTCGGACTGGTCGCATCGCAATTTATGGAATGTTGTTGGTACACTGTTGTAGTTGTAATTGGCACGTGAACTACCGGTCGATCGCGATCGACGTGTTGGGCAGCACTGCTGCTGCTGTACTGTAGCTACACGCTAACGATTCTTTGCTCCACGGCCCTTGCGGCCCACAGGTTCAAAACTGATTTTCTTTTTTTTTGCGTCGCTCTAGGTGGCGCTCGCGGACCAAACGTGATCCAAAGTACCGTAAACAGGGATTGTGCTCACGCTTTCTAAGGATAAACAGTACAGATAATGGATGGATGATT
This sequence comes from Trinectes maculatus, assembly GCA_016785345.1. NCBI lineage: Eukaryota > Metazoa > Chordata > Actinopteri > Pleuronectiformes > Achiridae > Trinectes > Trinectes maculatus. The sequence goes on along the minus strand of JAFBJQ010000225.1, from coordinate 314,051 downwards.
ATGAATACACATTCATATAAAGGTATGCCTTTTCCTGTACTGTATCTTAAAATATCCCTTCCGACATATACAGCAGATGTAAAGCTGGACAATATCACAGAACACACAGAACGCCGTATAATGTAATCCAATAATACTGTTTTTTTTCAAGATATTAACATTTACTTCAACATCAAAAAAACAAACACCTGACCCTCCTAACTATATTAAGCATTTTTTGTGAATAATTATATAGTTGACGACATAAAAAAGACAAAATGTTAAAGTACAAATCCTTGCATTCAACTTAAAACTATTGCCAATTGTAATAAAAGCTGGACATGTCACATGCTTCAAATGATCAAGTGCCTATTCTATAGAGTAACTTCCACAACATCAAAACACCTCAAAACATGCACTGATTCTTATATAAAAAGGTACATGCATATAGTTTATAGAAAAAACAAAACCAAGCAACACTGACAAACCAAAGATACACATCACATATTGAACTTAAGCAGAAAAACTATGGAGGAACGTGAAAGTCCAGCAGGTGCATTTTGAGTGTAAGTGCACAAACAGTCCTCACAGATAGGGACTTCTTTGAAAATATTTGGGGACTCTGGCAAAGCGCCTGGATGTTTTCAAGTTCTTTTCCTGCCATTCATGGAGGGTCATATTTGCTGTCTTATTTCCAAAACGTCGTTGGTAGTTCCTGAAAGTAAGCACAGATCCTGAGCTGTGTATTTCACATTACTTGGGTCTGAGATTAGACCGTTACCATCCACACAAGAACCTGAGCTAGAATTAAATACCTGCGCGTGAGATCAGAGGGATGCTGCCTGCCGCTAGTGTCTGGAGTCCGTTCAGCCACATGGGTCATGAGATTGTGAAGTTCCGACATGACATCTTGAGAAAACACGTGTTGTTGGTTTTTTTTTAAATAAATAAATGTAAAGATGTAAAGAATGTTTATAAAAGTCAGATAAAAACTATGTGTTTCAAAAACTACAGCAATACAAGAAATAAGAAACAAAACAAAGGAGACGCCATTCATTACTCAAATGATTATCATGATATAGACTTTACTCCGATGTTCTTTTCAAGTCTCAGTACAAACTGAGTGTGAGACTTTTTGGAAGAGCTCATTCATACCTTGATGTGCTCCCAGGTGCTCATTTATGTGTCTATTGACCAAATGCACATAACGGCGTTTCTCACATTCCCAGTCCATCTCCTTGTCAAATCTCACCAGCCTGAAAAAGGACATCTCTCTACAAACAGTCTTTAAATGCAGTCAACCAATCGTGTATCATTACGGTGAAAACAAAACCATATTAAATGAATAGGATCCTAAATCCAAATATGACACAAAAAAAAGACAAAAACAACAAGACTGTTATCAAGGCTGGACACATTCTCCAGAACGTCCTCAGTGTTTAACATGGTCAAACTGCACCACCTAGAGGTTAAACTGTGGTAGTACCTTGGTCTTTTGTCACTGCAGACATTTTTGTCAGTGTGGGAAGCTTTCTGCTCAGGCAGAGGAGGTGCTGCTTTGTTTCTGCTGCTGCTGCTCGTGCTGCGCTGGGCAGAATTCACCACAACGGATTTCACCTTGCAAAGTCAGAGGATGTTGCTGTTAATATACAATGTGCACACTACATACTGAGCAAGAGCCAAGTAAACCACAGGGGTTTCCTGCCATTACAGGACTTCAGTGAAGTACATTAAACCATATGAATAGAAAACCATGCTACAAGGAAAAATATGCATCTACATCAACCACACAACTCAAAACACTCCCCATCAAAGCATTCACAGCGCCCAGGTCCTCCTGAAGCTCGGGAAAACCCCTGGACAAACAGAGATGTATGTGACCGCGCCCATGAGAACCCGGCTAAAGAGCGTCTTGTTTTCGCTAGAAAATTCCAGAAGTTTGACTCATTTGCGCTGCTTTTTTTTTTTAAAGGTCTCTGGGATTATTTTATGCGCACAAACAACTGTTAACTTGTGTGTGATTTGGTTTAGGTACTTCTTTTCTATCATTAGAAAGTGCATACAAACTTTGTGATCAATGTGCATCAATGCTACAATAACGTTTCTTTAAGAGAGGAGGCAACAACTTCCGACTTTATCCCGTGCCACTTTCTGTCTGGTTTGACTGTTCATAGCGTCCACATGAGGGAAAAATACTTTGATTAGAGTGAGACACGTCTTGTAAAGATATCCAGCCTTTTGTTTTGCCATTTCATCTTTGATTTCTTTCAGTCTGGTTTCCTGCCTCTGAAGCGATTTTTCTTTTAATCTGACATGACGGCGTCAGGAAAGGAGCAGAAGGTAGCCGATGAATCAGTGTTGAAAGTAATTTGAGTTCCAAATCTTTACATTGGAATTTCTCAAAAGTCAGTTTTTCTGAGCCCGTATGCAGCAGAATCTTTTCTATGGCCTTACTCTGTCAGTTTTAAAGATATCAAGCTGAAATGTTCAGAATTTGTTCTTTGCATTATGTAGAAGTGTTTTATGCATAAAGTTGAGATACACCAAAAAATGACTTTAGCTGGGTTTTTATAGGCAGGGTCACATATTATCAGAGACTTCACGAGGCAGCACACAAAAGACAACATACCTGTACTTGTAGAGGTAATGTGGTGTCACAACTGGTGTCCGAAGTGGTTTGGTCTCCATGAGTTGTGTCCAGACTATCGTGAAGAAGCTCCACCACACCTGGCTTCACGTCCTCTGTCACCTGTCTACTCTGCTCACTATCAGCATTAACCTTTACAGTGACACTGTAGCACACCGATGATTCAAATATGGGAGGACCAACATTCAACATCTCTTCGTCATCCCCATCTAAAGAATCTGAGATGGCTGACTTCAGCGATAACCCACTATCAGGAGAACACACATCACTGACTGAGAAGGAAACTTTTTTGGATGCACTTTCAGGACGGCACTCACCCTGTGGCCTCTTATCCTCACCCATCCTAGGCAGGGGGCTAGAGGTAGCTGTTGGCAGCTGATGAAATCCTAACTGACAGGTGGCTACTTTATTGTCCTTTAATTGAGACAATGATAAATAACCCTCATCTTCCTCACCTGTCACATTTAGACAGATTTCTGTCTTCACCCCCCCTCTCCCCTCTCTCCCATTTCCACTTTCTAACTCTTGCCTATGTGCCACAGCAGCGCCATCACTGGCCAACCCCTCTACTTTTTCAGAAAACCCCTTGGAGCAAAGCGGGTTTAGGCACAAGATGTCGTCCACGTCACTGTCAAAAGCAGGTACCTGATTTAAAACTACCTTTTCTTGTTTTACATTATGTGGTAAAGTCCCCCTAAAACTCCCTGACACTGCTGAGGCCCCATCCTCCCCCTGCCCGTTGTGTGAGGACACACAGAGTCCTGTCGTGTGAGGGACGGCTGGATCGAGCCTGTTGAAAACTGAGCTCGTGCAGTGTACTTTGCCTTTTTCATCCATGTCTGCTGGAAAACACACACATCAGATCACAAGTTAAAAACAGTGAGATAATTATCTAGCAAAAACACAATTAAAAAAGACTAGTGAGAGGTACATAAAATTAATGAGACTTGCTGACCGGATTGTTAAATATTTCACTTTATCTGTTAAATAAATGACAAGAGGTTAAATAACTCCTTATTATAAATTATAATCAAATCTACTTTTGCACTTATGTTACTTCCGTCAGCGCGGTTCATGCTAGTCACACATCGGCCAATCGCAGCGCAGCATTTATAGCGAATTCAAACTTTTAAAAAACGTAGTGATAATTCCATACTCAAAAAATATATTTTGAATCCTTTATTTTTAATTATTATAATTTACGGAATGCAAATTACGTTGTTCCCGACAATTTTTTTCTCATTTAGTTGGTAACAAATGCAGTCGCACATCTAATACAAAAAAGCATTTATACGATTATATTACTACTCACTTTATGGGCGTCGACTTTACAGAAACTTAACTTAATGGAAGAAAGCAGAAAGTTTAGCAGAAGTACTTGGCGAGTACCAAAGTTGAGAAGCCAGACTTCGGCTACCATTAGCTATGCTAACTCCATCGTTTTACGTTAATGACAATTTCCGGAAAAAAGTCGCCGGAAACTTGCACGTCGAGCATCGTTCATGTCGGCCGAGTGTTTCACTTGTAAATCACGGCTGCAGTGGTTTGTAAAGACACGACATGACACTCACCTGTTGAGGAAAAACAACGGCAACACTGCCTGGCTACAGCGCGCTGTCGACCACGCGCACAGGTGCACGACACATCTCATGCACGCGCACGTTGACTGGAGCATTGGAGTCCTGGGCCTTCAAATTAAAACTAAACTACTCATGTTATTGAGATGCTTTGCACTTTGATTTCAGTATATTGATCACTCCGAACAAACATGTCAGAATTGTCACAGTCAGTGCACATATAAATCCAGACAGTAAATCAATTGATATATATAAATTATACCAATTGCAACATATGAATTGATCATCTGTTTGCCCATTAATTTAAACCTGGTTTGATCAGCTTTGAGCATTTTTTTTCTTGATCTGTTTATAACTGTTGTAAATGTCTGTTGTTTTTGATTTATCACTCCTTCTATATTATAGTATTACATGTTTCCTGTTTGTCATATGGGACTAACATCTGCTTCAGTAAACAGTGGTTCAAATAAATGGGCCTGGTGATGTCTGGCCTATCCTGTTTTAATGCTTGACATTACTCACAGTGAGTCACCACAGATGAATGTTACCACATTCGCTGTTACCACAAGTGTGAAGGGGATGTGTCTACTGTTTACTGTAAATATAACATCTAAAGACCAGTGTAAGTGGCAATCAAAAACGATTATGTGCATACCAAAAACAAACTTGGATTTTGTGCCTTTCCACTGAACCTATAATGTTAAACCTTGGCTTTTTTTCACATTTCTAAAGGTCCAATCAGACTGAATGCACAGTACAAGACAAGCATCAGCATGACCTCAAGTTACCCTAAGGTCTGTCTGTTCCCTATAGTAACCTTAAAGATTGTGTGACACACATGTTGCTGTGTCACACAGCAACATTCCAAAAACGTAAATGATCACAAGGTTACATTTTTAAACCACATTTTAAAAAAAATGCTGATGAGTTTTGTAAACATGAGGCTTTAATGCAGACATGTGTTTTGGCTTACAGGCTGTTCTTGCATTATTTTCTCGTCAATGGAAGACATTAGCGGTTCACATTCATTTCCTGTCTGCAATGCACCCAGCCCCATCTGACAACTTCACTTTTAAGGAAATGCCAAGATGTTTCTGTCAATGTGGCAGCTACTGGGTTGGAACATGCAAGAATCCCCATAACAGCTGCACCTAGTCTTGCACTTTTGGGTGTAACTCAATGTTGAATGCACTTATTGTAAGTCGCTTTGGATAAAAGTGCATGCTAAATGACTGTAATGTAATGTAACACAATCTGTACTGTAACTGCTGCTTTAACACAAAGCTGTTAAAATAACCAAGTGAGTGAGTGTGAGTGTGTGTGTGTGAGAGAGAGAGACTGAGAGAGAGAGAGAGCAAGGCATTTCAGATCATGGTGGTGATATTAACTTCTTAAATTGATTCAAAAATGTGATGACTGAACCGTGTAAGGCAACTCAGTCATTTATGAATGAAAAGTGATCTGAGAGAAACAATCAGTTAGTATCGCTGCATGCTGTAACCTCACATCATCACATCATAAGACTATGTAGTCAATCTATGGTTTTTGATACACATCCGCTCTCACCTTAAAAATGGATGAGCAGTAATAAACAAAACCCCCTTTGTAAAATCGCTTCCTGCCTCCCTGCCTCAAGTTATCTCAGGCCACCACATTCACCACTTTTTTATTGGCTGACACACATCACCAGATATTGCATCACCATAGAGACCATTTACAATGACGACAACAAAAACAAGTCACGTTTTCAATGTGTTCTATTTTCTGCCGTGACCAAGAAGAACAAGGAAGTTTAGATTATTTTGAGAGGAAAGAAATACAAATTTAATAAGGCAATTAATGCAAGGACTCATGATGCATAAGACTGGTTGACATTCAGTGAGTGAATATTACAACCTCACAGCATAATTTAATCCAATTTAACAATCCATTTTCAATAAATATAATAATAATAATAATAATAATATAATATATTGCACTCTCTCCCTCACTCTCCCTCTACATGCATAAATATATATATATATATATACATATATTTTATAAATAGATACAGATATATATATATATATATAACTGAAACATATTTCAGCATAATTAAAATAGTCATTTTTTTCATAAAAATACAATCTGTCAGTGTCAATAAAAGGTATATCAATGCCCATACAGCACTGTAATTCTGAGGGACACTGAATGAGCAGTCTCTCATGCTACATAACGAGTCTCTCAGACTCCACAGTTTACATTAATGAACAAATCACTATGTTCTGGGAAAGTTATTACGTTCTTACTGGGCTTTGGTCCTCAAAGTTCAATCACTGGTAAATCAAAGAGTCCATCAGCTTCCACAGCGTGAAGAACTGTTCACCTGCATTCCAATTAATCAAAACTAACTGCTAATACTGTCAGTGTTGGGACAATTAAAATACATGAGGCCTTATGATGGAGAATGCCATAACCAGTCTTATATCCATCACAGACAACTTTGGTACAAGTCTGTGCTCGAGTCCAAAGCGATAACAACATTACCAATTCTGATTAATGTACACTATGAGATAAACTTTGTCTGATTAGGTTAGGGATCAGGGATTACTTTTTCTTTTAAAGAAGATGATTTAAAACCACATCTCTGCATATGAACAGCAGGAAAAGAAAGAAATCACATGAACAGTGGTGTCCACTGTTCATGGGAGCAGATGGAAAACTTATTCAGAAAATGTAGTCATCTCTGTGTCCACACGAATGGCTTGCGGCTCTCCGGTTTCCACAAGAAAGTAAGATTTGATCCTACCAAAGACAAGAAAACATTTTTCATCAAAACATGTCAGATCAGGTAATGTTACCGGTCATTTTACACAATCAACTGAACGAAGGAAAAATAAATACTTTTTGAATTTGAGCCGGATGACAACAGCAGCCGCAGCAGCAGCAACAGCCGCAGCAGCAGCAACAGGAATGATCCAGGAGTGAGTATCTGTCATGAGAAAACACACAGTTAACACACAACATTAATATTCAAAGCTGCAGCAAAAAGGGTTTAGAGTTAATTTCAGCTTCTTTCACATTCAAATGGAAATCTTTCCAACCGAGCCACACATACTTTTGACACAACCCCAATAAAGCACATCAATAATGAGAAATATTATGACCATATCATCGACTGGGCCTGAACCCCAACCCACCACAGCACCGTGCTCTCTCTGCTGAGGGGATCGGGGTGGGTGGAACCACCACATCTGGATTTTATTGAAAAATTGCTACAAAAGGTAAGACAGTTGTAGCTTCTTAAATCACAGCCCACTGCTGTCTGTCTAAAAGGAAATGAAGGAAGGGAGGAAGTACAGAAGGGAGGAAGTACAGATGCATGACGTAACACAAAGATCATTATAAACGTGACAGTGACTTTGAGCCCAGTCTTACCTTCGTCTCTCTTTGACAAAATATTTGCACGGCAGTTGGCTGTGAACAGAAAAACGGAAATACACATTGGACTTTGCAAAAACCATTTTAAAATCAAATGTAAGTGTGGTGTCTACAATGACAATGGAATCAAAAACAGTATCAAGTTGAATTAAACTAAAATGCCGCTCTCATACAGAGTTGGTCTGGCAGGAAAAAAAGATACTCACCAGAACAGTTAAACGTGAGTTCTTCAGCCTATGAAGAAGAAACACAGGGACAATACAGTCCGATTATTGTTGTCTAGAGGTTGGTAAATAACATTTTTGTAAATTAATCTTTTAATTTGGCCTTTCTGTGATCTATGATTAAAATAATCCTATGTGCTTGTTTACTGTTTGCACTGCACAGGTGTACCTTTGGGGGGCAGCTTCGTTTATGGATGACCAGGGGTAAACAGCCTCGGGTGATCAGAGTGCTGATGTTCTTACTGATCACCTGTGCTTCATCTTTCCCCTTCTCATGTGCCAGCACATAACTCTGAAGTCGACATACAATGGGGGGAGGGGACACAACAAAATCTTCAGGCATGGTAATGCAGTTAGGAGCACTGGCTTTGCAGTAAAAACATCTCAGAGAAGTGAGACAAAGCTATCATTCAGCTTACCTTATTGCCATTTACAGCGGAGTACGAGAATGAGCATCCTGACGCCATCGCTTGTGGCTCATGTGGAAGGTTGTAGGAGGTTTGCTCAGGGCCCTGGATCACCTGGCAGGTGTTGTTCTCTGCAAGGCAGTGTGGTAGCCAAAAGGCACCTGGAGGAGAACAGCCAGAAAGCAGAAGTTGGTTACATACACTGCATTCATGTTGTGACTGTCAACACAACATGGAGGCAAGTTAAAACGCTGACATATAGAAAACTCTGAAACTCAACTGATAATCTTGGTTATTTCATATTATCCTAATGACGCGTGACTTCTATCTCAGCAGATCAGCTGTTATTTCCGCAGTCTTTGGCGCGTGTCCCAAATCACCGCGCAGACACAAATCAACGCGAGACAACACAAACACGTGTCTGTTTGTGTTTTCGCGCCACGAGTAAACTAACAAACCACTGTTGTGTTTTTTTTTTTTAACTGTGACCGACGGGAATACATTACAAAATGATGTCATATAAAATGAGATACAAATGTTAAACAAGCAGCCACGTGCTTGTCGTCCTGTTTATATACAGGATGACGTCAGCTCGGGGGGGGGGGTTGATGCCAATTAACTCAGTGTATGTGTTAGATTTAAAACTAGTAAACCTTTTTTTTTTCACAAACACGTCTGTTTGTGTTTTCGCGCCACGAGTAAACTAACAAACCACTGTTGTGTTTTTTTTTTAACTGTGACCGACGGGAATACATTACAAAATGATGTCATATAAAATGAGATACAAATGTTAAACAAGCAGCCACGTGCTTGTCGTCCTGTTTATATACAGGATGACGTCAGCTCGGGGGGGGGGGTTGATGCCAATTAACTCAGTGTATGTGTTAGATTTAAAACTAGTAAACCTTTTTTTTTACTTTGACCGACAGGAACACACGACACAGTTTGTAGGTTGTTGTTGTTGTTGTTGTTGTTGTTGTTGTGGGTGGTTCGTCCGTGGAGTTGCATTTAGCTTTTGGCGTGTTCACTGCAACACCTGATTTGAAGTATGGGTGCGGGGCGAAGCTACGTCACACCCGACCTGATCACACGACTCCACTCGCTCTAACTAATTGACGGACTAATAACAGTCTGTCAATAGGCTGAGTGAATGGAAAGTGCGTGTGGTTGCGAGTGTGTAATAAGACGTTTGTGAACGACAATAAAACGCAGCGAACCCACTGCACGCGCCATTTCACACACACACACACACACACACACGCACACGGCGCAAAAAAGCTATAACTGTTTTTTAACTGTATAACTGTTCCTATTCTGTCATTACTTGATCAAACACACGGTTATTAACTTCACATGAGAAGTTACTTACACACGAAGAGGAGCCGCAACAAAGTCATCCTCCATTCAGTCTGTTCCTCCTGCACTGGCGATTTTTTAAAATGACTTGTAGAACACGCCCTGTGTGGTAATTCATACCGCCCTGTATGTATACCCACCAGTTGGGGTTTTTCCATTTTTACAACATATCACCCCGGGACCCAGCCCATTGACTTTTGTCCTCTGAGGACATAATTGACAGTTACTTTCAACCATGATCAGACCCACATTATGTTATGATCCACAAGTTATGTAGACTTTACAGCTGACTGATGCAACAGTGTTGTGGCACTCACCGGCTGGAGTGGTGGACGACACAGGGCTGTATGTGGGAGACAAAAATGACCTATTCCACATATTCCTCAATTATTGGCATCATGCCATTTAAAATTTCAACTTACCTTTTATACATTTTACAAAACTCAAGTTTTTGTATTACCTCACATGTCCCAAGAAAAATGACCCGCATCCATTTCTTATGGAATTTCATGGGAACATTTGATTCTTATCATCTGTGACTGTCAGGAACATATATTTTGTGGACCACACAGACTATATCATAAGTGTCGCCCCTTATGAAGATTATTGTTTAAAAACACAGAAATTATCACATTATACAACAAGAGCAAAGCAGGTGTAGACACCATGGACCAGATGGTTGGCACCTACACTGGCAAGCTGCCCAAGTAACAAAGATCATAAAGTCAACAGTGAGAAAATGGAATGATGACAGCCAGAAACAGAAAGTTTGTCTCAACTGAATACAGTGAGGAGAGAAGAAGCCAAGAAACAAGAGAGGACCTGTCTAGACAGTTACACATACGCACACACATGTACACAAACGTTCCCATTCACACACACCATGCACACAAGTACACACAAAATGAATGTTGACACTATTCTATTGCTAAGTTTCTTTTCCAATTTGAAAAAAAAAGTGAAAAATAATTTAAAAAACATTCCGTGTGGTCCAAAAATACAATACAAATGATTATTCTTAAGTAAAATGACAAAAGTGGCATAAAAACACATTGATTCTAACTCTATCTAACATTATCTACATCCCACTTATCCCACTTTCTTTCATTTCATTGCTCGTCCCTTTGGTCAAAATACCTCAGAAGGCAGCAAGGCCATTTTGGAATAACAGTCTCATGCATAATATCACTTTTACAGGTTTTAATGTAAATTAATGAATTAAATTAAATTCATATTTAACCAAAATGCCAAAAATAACAAAAGGGGAAATTATCCAGAAAAAAATCACCAAAGTCAATACAAAATTGTAATATACAGTGGGAGAGTGCCAATGTAACATAATCACCACTTGAAATTCATGTTTTTTATATCCGACGATGAATCAGAGCCTATTAGTGAAGCTTAGCTGTTATTATCAAAGACTCTAATGTCAAAGAGAAACAAAACATGTCAACTCTCTACCTCCCGCCTGAGTCAATTCAGTTGAAGCAGCATTCAGAATTTATTATGATTCAGCACTGTTATACAGTAAGACATTAGAGCTGCAATGGGAAGAGTGAGTAGATACACTGTACAGAAGCCTGAATAATGAGTCTGATGCACTTTATCAGTAAATTCCCTCACATGAAATGTGTGCTTTTGTAGGATGACAGCTGTGTGCAAAAATATGTTTTGCATTAGAAAAGAAAAAAGATTGTCATCTTTTCCTACGTTCACTCTTTGACCAAAGCATACACAGAGTTTTTAAAGCTTTTGTTGTCCAACAGAAGGCTCACGTCTTGAAGCATGTAGGTAGTAACTTATTTGTCTTTGAACTGATGCGACTGTGGACTTTGGAGACTTTTTGTCTTTAATTCTGTTACATTTCTCCAGCTCTAAGCAAACAAAATACGTTGACCCTTGTTGACCTTTAACTCACACAACAAATTGCTCCACACCACGCTCCTCATAGTTCTCTAATCTCAGTTGGTACATTTATACACTGTACACACTTGCGCACACCCTTTCTGTGTGCAATGTACACAAGCACCTACAACAAACATGTTACAAATGGTTTATGACACAAAAAGGAAGTAATACACTGACTGTAACAAATATTAAATAACTGCATGTTTTTCCCATAGAAAAGGGGGATATTGGTTTGTATTGCTTTGGCCTGTTGTGAGCAGCCTGCTTGTGTTCTCCATCTCTGGTCGAGTTTGTGCAGTAGCATAAGGAAGCCACTAGACTGCACCACTTGGCAGCAAATTTCTGTTTTTCTACTCGTCCTCTTTTTGTCATCATGTTTCCCTGTTTTTTCCCTTCTTGGAGGAGGCGTCACATTAGCACCCAATATTATCATTTTGTGCAGTGAAGTCTATGTCCTCTTGGTCCCATTTGCCTGGGGACAGGCACTCATCAGTGTTGAAGTCCTGAGGGTTTACCCCAATGTCCAGGACCTGGGGGTTAGTGCGAGACTCAGCGAGTCTGGAAAAGCAGAGGCAGAGAGACATTTTATCAGTATCTGCTATGATGAAACCAGGGTAATGATCACAAAACAACATTCAAAATGACTGTAAACAGAGTGATGGGTACACAGTGTGCACAATGTATGGACATGAACATGAATACTTGGCACTGCTTTCCTGTTTGTAATGAAGGAAAAGCAAAAAAAAAAAAAGCAAAAAAAAAAAGCAAAACCACATTTGGCCTGATGTAGTTGTTCACACAACTTGAACAAACAAACATGTAACAGACTTATACAGTACATCCAGAACACAACCCAGTTGTCTTTCATCATGACAACTCTTGGTCAGTGTCATGACTCTATTAGGGTACAAAGCTGAGTTTGAGGCAGACACACATGAAACATTTGTGATGGAGACGTGGACACAATGGTGGACTACTCGGCTTCGGAGCCTTGTCTTATGACAGTGGGGGTGGGGAACGTGTAGCCCACGCCTTTTAACTGAGTCAAAGGTTCGGGGCTACAGCTTGTTAGTGGTTTATGGCCTGACAAGAGAAGGTGAAACTACATGTGTCTTAATTAATCTGGTTGGACACTGACATCCAGGAAAATGAGCAGACTTGAATGTTGGGTTGACTATGGGAGAATGAGGCTGAAGTCACTAGAAATATATATGATACTGTTACCTGAGTAGGATTCAAAGCTATCCAGACTGCGACTGGGGGTGCACAGGAAACATCACAAGTCAGGCAACAAGTAAACGCCAAGCCGTTCTCTACTGCCTCATGACATAGAGTCAAAAGGTTAAGTTTGACTTCAGGTCCAAATGGCTGTGGTTGTGATTGAACTACACATGGTCATAACCACAAGGTTACACATTATTAAAAAACAGACCCTTTCCTTTATTCACCACATTATTTGGATTCCTCATTATGATCAACAGGCATTTCAAAGTTCTACATCTAACGTGGTGACCAACCCTCTCAGCCAGCAGATGGCAGTGCAGTCTCAAATAGCAACAAAAATGATAAGCATATGAATTTGCTGGAAGTTCTAGAGATATTGTCTCAGAGAATGAACTTCCACTCATTCTTAAAATACAGAGGAAGTGAACTTAAGAACAGACACATGAATTAAAACTTTGTAGCAGTTTCTTTTTTTAGATAAGAAGAAGTTGCTTCCTCTTACAAATCTGCAGGGTGTTAACATTAGGAATACTTTGATAAAGCTGACAGCAGAATCTGGGACTGGAAATATGATGAAACATCAAAAAATATTTCCCAGTCTCAAAGTGTCTGTATATAATGCATCTGATCCTCGAGCTTATCTGACGTTCCGACATTACTTATGGGTTACTAATGAATACAAACTTATTCATAAAGTACAGCGATGATGATCAATTTCTCAGGTAAAATTAGTTCATCAATGCAGGGCTTTTTTACTGTAATAGTGCTATAGTATTTGTTCCACTATCAGGTACAATGAAGATAACACACAGTCATTCTGTGATATTCCCATTTACAGAATCAAGAGTCGTTTCAAATAGTCTCATTCTTCAGATTCATCTCAGGGAAAAAGACATCAGCCGGGTGCTAATGGCAGCCGTGAACCGGCTCACTTCCAGGAAACTGCATGTAGATGCATATCTGCTTATGCAGGGAGCATCCTCATTAATCACAGAGCAGGAGATTAACAGCATTAAGGTGTAATTACAGTGTGTACCACAAAAATCCATTTGATATCATAAGTAAAATGGCCTCTTAGTGTTTGATTACAGAGGCTGGAGCTCTTTCGACTCCTCACTACACAGAAGTGAGAGAATACGAAGGCTGACGTTGAATTAGTGCAGAGGCAGTGAAAAGCTGAGTCGAAGGAGAAGAATCTACATACAGTTAAGTCTTTGTGGCGGTCCGCAACAAACAGCTGTAAACAGTACAACTGACCACCACGGCTTCTCTTCGTGCTACTGATACATATGAAATGGAAACATTGATCCCACTGACCCCAGTTCCACTCTGATCAGTTTGTTGGCAGAGCAAAAGGAATTCAGCAAAGACAAAGGACTTTCCTGTCAACCCTCACATTGAAAATGATGTGACCCAAACTTTTTCCTTAGTTTCTCTCTCCTTGTGCAGCCATGCTACAAAATAAGTTGCTTTCTTGTGGTTTTGTGATAAGAACACTAAGCAATTTATCCCTCAGCAACACCCAATGGTAATCACAGGCTTCTCTAGCTCATATGATATCAGTGTGCAGGCCTGAGTTGATGGTAAATGGAGCAGCATGACTCAGGAAGTGTGTCGGCTGTGCCAGGGCCTGTAAACTGAACCCATGTCCTGTCTGCGGGAGCACACACGAGAGAGGCAGTGTTTATTATGAGAGCAGCTCAAACCGCAGGTGGCTATTTCCAGATCAGCAGTGTGTGTGTGGCTGTGTAACAGAGACTCGGCTTTAGGAGGAAAAAAAGACTAATTCCACTCTGGTTCTCACCTTGAGAAAGCCTCATCCAGACCGTCTTCCAACTCCTGCCAGAGAAAACGTACACATTTTAGCTCAAGTTAAAGTTCATGACGACTAACTGGTGCATTTTCCTCAGATGTCAATATGCTCCCTCACGCAGTAACAAAGCCTTCTCTGGCCACTTTTCTCCACCCTACAATGGTCTATGGAGATTTAACTGGGCAACTTTCAGCCCCACACCCTCTACAGCTATGTGACCATTTGATAAGGCCAGTTCTGTTCAATGGACTATTGTCTGATTTCACCTCTTTGAATACAACAGGTACAAAACACTGTCAAGCATGTTCATTTTCAGTTAATCAGTGTTTCCTGCACAGTATCCTTCTTTTCCTGTCTTATCCAGCCTAAACAGCTGACACCTGACTTCTGCCTTACCCATACTGTATTGTTGTTCTCTGTTGCATGGTTATGCACCATAAAGGGATCCAATTCCGTCTGCTTTGTTCCTGAGTGGACCTGTGCCACGTTGGCTCCCTCAGCCAAGTCCAGAAGTTTCCCTGTGGCAACCTCTGAAATTTGAAACAGATGAACAGAAGTTTAGAAAATTCAGTTAATTCCAGTGTAGTTTTAAGAATACATTCACGGTGGCAGCCATAATAATGAACATAACAATTTTAATGGCTCCTGTGATTAAGCTCATGGAACATTTAACAGCGGCACTGAGGATAATGCCAAGCTAGTCATTACGGTCCATTTTTTCTCATAGAGTCTCTGAGGCATTTCATTAAGGCAGCCATGTGTGGACTGTCACTTTGTGATAAGTGAGTATGCAGTAACCCCCTAACTTGCACATCTAACCAGAATGACACTGCTGATCTGCAAAGAGATTGGTTTGTAATGGCCTTGCCAAATGATGAATGTGTGTCAACAACATATGTCAGCACTAATATGTGTCAATAAAACGAATGTTGTCCACTCAGAACAGTAAAAGCTCAATGGCTCCAACAGAGTCAACAACCAATGCAATTCCCTTCAACCTGTCCTCTCTGTCAAAACTGGCTCAGAGGCATTTCAACAACTATTTTAACAGTTATTTTGAAGAAATAATTGGCCCCATCTTCTCAAATGTGAGAATATTTAGAATAACAATAATAATAACCACAACATGGAATTTAGAAATCATGACAAATAAGCCTTAATAAGACACAGAAAGTAGTGGCTTTCGTATTTTGTATCCAGTGTAAGACAGCTGGCGCCGGGCGATAGCTGAAAGTATCATGTCTCATGAATAAAGCTGAATCACCCCGACAACACCAGTGGTCCTGTGAGGCCCTCTGACTCAGTGGCATGACATTTGATCAGCCGCAGTGAAGAGTACATAAATATATCCTTCTGAAAGCTCTCAAGCTAGGTTGTCACCGGTGACTGTTTTAGGCCTGGTAGTGAAAACCTCTGTCAGCAGAGAAAGGCCAGTTTCAAAAGGCTCTCTGATTATTCTATACTCCTGCCTACTACTCTGCTGTAAAATTATGGCAATTTACCCAATAGAAATCCAGAGCTGGCAGCTATAATGGCCCACAAAATGCTCGGAGGGATGTTTGTCCAAAAATGCACACCAAGACTCTCTGTTACCAGAATCTGTTTCCAAACCAGACTTTGTGGGGTCTTATCACAGGGGATGCTACACATTCAGGGCCACAGCCCAAAAGAAAAGATTTAGAGAGATCCCTCTCTGGCTAAAGGCCACCTGGCTGAGCAGAGGAGGAAGCTGATGTTTTCTGATGTCGCTGAAGTTGTTCCACCCGGAAAAGACTGTGTCTGTCTCAAAGTGAATCATCCAATACCAAAAGGATTAGGGAAAACTCTAACAGCCATTCAAATGCAAAAAGTGTCAGGAAAAGGGGCAGGCACAAAAACAATTACAGGAATTAAGTGTACATCAGTTGAGCAACTGGCAATAGGATGTCCCTGGTCTCATTTCATTTAGGCTGTGGACAGCATGTGCAGCTTGTCGTTCCTGAAGGCTGTATGGCTCAATGCATGTCAGCAATACGTTTGGAAGCGTAACCCCTGTCTAAGAGTCCTGAAATCTTCATAAATCTTATGGAGAATTTGTGTGACAGAAAATGGGGACTTCTTTCATGACCTGGAGACAAATAAAATCTGACAGAATAGGAATTTTTGTCTGTAGACAGTTCCCTATTATCAAAACCTGACAGCATTCACCAAACCAAGATTTGTTTTTAAAGGGATTCATAACCCAGCAAGCAGATATTAATGTTTTCAGGTCAAAGAAAACATCATCATCATCAGCCTAAATCACCTAAAAGATTCAGTTGTTGTTCACAGAGAGAATTTTGGTTTGCCGTTGTCAGCTGACCTGCAGCCTCATACATGTAGGACATTCTTAAACAAGAGGCTGAATACTTCCATTCCCCCGCAGCTACAACTGCAGTGACACAGGGTGATGGAGGGGGATGCAATGACTCACCTCCTCCCTTCAGGCTGCTCAGGCTGGCCGAGCTCTCTGACTGAGAATTGCTGGCTCCCTCCCCATCAGAACCCGACTTCACTCGCTTCTCCTTTTCTGTGAGAAAAGACAAAAAGGGACAGAGTTATTGAAGACAATCATGATGCCATTGAGGAACTTGTAACCGCCAGGGTGACCACTACAAGAAATGCATATGTGTAAACAAATTAGGAGAACTGCACACTGATAGTTGAACTTTCACTGTAAACAAAATAATAGCATTAGCAGGATGTATGTTAATACAATGCAGCTGCATGAAAACAGGACTGAGGAATAAGGCAATAACGTGGAACAACACCAAACACTGAACCACAGATGTTGCAGTTCTGCAACATCCACATCCATAATCTACCTTGCACTAATTGCACAAAAACATGTTGCAAGGTTCATGTTGAGTTGTGGCACAGGTCTCCACCACACCACTGTTTAACTGAGCGCCTTGTTAACTTGCCCTACACAAGAAGAAGAGAAGGGAGAGCTGTCAGGTCAACGGCCTTGAAAAATGCTCCTTAACAATATGAACTATACGACCAATTGCCTTGAAGTTGACAATAAAACGTTTCTATCTCAATTTTTTTTTTAAAAAAAAGGTATAATTCTTGAAATGTCTTGCAAAATGGGACTTTTCTCCTTGTATACGTGAGGCTTGATGAATACAGTTCTCTAAAAGGAACAGCCATAAAATGTCCATTACTGTCTATCCCACAGATATCTGCATACAGCAAGGAAGTGTTTTTATTTCAATAACAAACTTGGGGGGAAAAAAAAGAAACAAAACAAAACAGCAAAAACAGCTCTTTTCCCTTGAGCTCAGGTAGCTTAGTTACGGCAGTGTTGTTCCCCAAGCAACTTTTTTCACCTTTTGCTTTTCCAGTGTGTGATTCTCAGGCACAGTAGAGTAACAAAACTGAAAAACGTGCAGGTTCAAAGCTAGCTGCAGTGCTTATAGCCATACTTTATGAACACAGATTTATGAACTGAGATGGGAGCTGTAACATATGGAGGAATGTGGGTCAGGAATGTATGGTGGGCTGCAGAGAACCGCTGTGGGGAGGAAGTCTGTCAGAAACAGATGCAACAGACTAGACAGACATACAGTAGATATCCCCTCTTCCTGCCTTGATCCTCAAGTGGCTTGTAACTTTAATGAAACAGACTCTCATCTCACTTTCTTCTTCTTTGCCACAACTTCTTTTTGAAAAATACTATTCTTCAATTCATTCCCTATAAACCCATCAGTTCTCCTTCATCAGTGACACAGCTTTGCGAATTCAAAGGAATATTAAACAAGCCTAGCGAATGAAGACACAGAGAGGTGAAGACTGGTGAGAAAGACAGAGGAAAACAAGATGGGGTGGTTAAGCGTTGAAGAAAAAAAACAGTGAGCTCATTTGCAGATATAATAATATTCAGCTATATAAATACAAACAGCTACATGAGGCATTAGGCAAGAGCCTATGGCCTTGATCCTGGGAAAAGTAATCCACCTCCAAGTGGAAACATTAATACACCGTTAAATACCAGAGGAGAAGGTGTAGAAATGTGACACATGTGAGCATGTGACAAATAAATCAGCTTGAACCACATGAGACAGAATCAGTGGCACTGACACTGAACCTGTCAGGGTTGTTTACAATCATTTTCTTTTGTCTCTTACATGCTCTCAACCCTTCACCCTTCTCTCTCGTCCTCCCCTGCCTTCTCTCCCAATACCCATCCCCCCTCTTTTTCTTGCCTCCTGTTCATCCTTCATAATGCATAAGGGCTGGAAGAGGGGGAGGAGAGAAAGGAAAGGAAAATAACTCCTGCATGGGGGGTGTGAGGGATATGGGGTGGGGGTGGGAGGGCAGGTGCAAAACAAGACGGACAGCAACAATCAGTAATCAAATAATTCCGAAGAGCTTAAAAAAAGTCAGCATGTATGTAAAGGTGGGGAAAAACGGGAAGAGTGGCGGTGACGCAGAAACAGAAATCATGTGGCAAGAGCTGCTCATTTACATGGAGTCAAACATGCAGTAAATTACACGCAAGTTCTGCTGAGCTGTTCAAAGACTAAGGGTTACACCATTCCTACACTGCACTTTGATTGCATGGTGATGCCATCTCATCTTCATGCTGTTCTCTGCCATTAGGTGTTCACAAATTCAAAGAGGACCAAAGCTTACAAGTTTAATAAATAAATATCATAAAGGGGGAAAAGAACATTTTTGCAGTGAAGATAAAACATATTACATACATCTGACCCCTGCAGAGGAAGCAGAGCAAATGTAGTCCAGTCAGTACACCTCTGCCCTGGGCTAACCTGACGACGCCCATCTCGATATGCTGATGGGATTTTAACCAAGACTGTGTTTCCTGTAATAAAGAGGTGCTAAAACACTTTCTGGTCTCAAGGTGACATTTTAGCTACTGTGTGGGGAACTGGTTCAATCAATGGGGACATTCCTCTGCTGTGTTTGTGTGAGGACAATGGTGATGGGCAGGTGAAACCACACAGTTCTCCATTCATTCTCATGACCCCTATTAAAAGGTGTCAAGGTCAGGACCAGGAAGACACAGGTTCATTTACATTTCCACGCTGCACCTCGGGATAAAAGATAGATTCAAGTGAGAGGTGGATAAAAAAGAACTGTGGGGGAGGAGAGGAAAGAGGAGAGAATATTTTCAGTCATCTGTCACATTCTGGTCATTGGGGCAACCATGCGTACCT
Source organism: Trinectes maculatus (assembly GCA_016785345.1). Classification (NCBI taxonomy): domain Eukaryota; kingdom Metazoa; phylum Chordata; class Actinopteri; order Pleuronectiformes; family Achiridae; genus Trinectes; species Trinectes maculatus. The sequence continues at coordinate 294,295 of JAFBJQ010000225.1, read as the reverse complement.
TCTTTGGCGGCATGCCAGAATTCAAACGCCACTCTGAAAGCCTGAGCCACTGTTAGGGTTACCGCCTGGGCCTGTTGGTGGGAAGCAGAGACACAATAAAAACAAAAAGAATGGCAACTGCAGTTATCAATGTTCATCTCATCACACAGGAAGGACAACTCCAGCAAGATGAGGAAACGTGACCCGTGACAAAAACAGGAACTTGCCACTAACGCAAGAAGACGTTCATTCACATCAGACACTTGAAGTGGAGGAAGAGAAATCCACGGGCTCCACGACGAGTTGTTTATGCAACTGGGAGGATATGTGGCCTTTTGGCCAGAACTAAATTAGTGAGGGGAAGGAAGAGGAGGGAGTGGTTCACTCGTTCTGCAAACCTCCAGGGATGGAGGGAATGCAATGAAAGGGATGACTGCCTCCCCACCCTTCATGTTCTCACTCCTTCTACTGACTTAAGACTTGAACATTTGCAAGAAAAGTTTGACTCAAAGTAGCCAGTCAGTTGCTTTGAGTTGGTTTTTGCATCGACTGCTTTCCACAACGCATGCATTCAAAATTAACTGTATTAAGAATCTGTAGACTACTTTTTGGACTCACTTTGCATTTATTTTTATTTAGCCAATGACAGCGAGGAGCAATTTTGACATGTGCTTATTTACCTCTAGCAGAGAGTTAGATGAGAATCAAATAAAAGCCCAACCAGTCGCCAGTATTATTTTGCATTAAGAATAGAAACAAGGGATAAAATACTGGCTCTTTCCAGGTGTAACAATATCCACCTTCCTGCATCTCTACAGCTTATTACGCCACATCTCCTTCATGTGGCAGAAAAAGTGTTAAAACAACCACTCATGGTTTTACAGAGGGTTCTGTAAGGGGCTACTTATTGCCTGGAAGCAGAATAGTTGCCAGGCAACGTCAAAATGTTGGCCAGACATCAGAAAGTCACTGAGCCTGACCAAGAAAGAGTAAGACATAAAGATGGGTGATAAGTGGTCAGATGATGGTAGAGAACATGCTAAGTGACCAGCTGCTGGGATGTGGTTTCAAATTTAACACAGACACATACTGATAAGAGAGTCTGTGCATTAATGTTTGACTGCATAGCTGATTTGTAATGATCTCCAGACCTGAGCTGTCCTTGATTGGTTTGTCACATCAAAAAAGTTTTTTTTCCCAAAACATTGACCTATTCCTTTAATTTGATCAAAAAGAAAGGTCAGTACAGAGTCATGTAAATTAACCCAACAATGTTCAGCTGCCTTTACCATGAAGACATTATTTGACTGTGTAGGATAAACCACCCACTCTGTGCCTATTTGTGCACACTCTGGGTGTCTCTGAGACACTTAACTGCAAAAACTCATCTACTCACCATTTTTTTCTTTGTGCAGAGGAAGGCGTGACACTCCAGAGTCTCATTGTGTTGGCTTTGGACAATGTAGGCAAACACTTTGTCATGCATCTTGTCTGCTGTGCAATAAGATATTCTGAAAGAAAAACACACAGATGCACAATCTTTAATAAAAAAGCAAAGATGTTATAGAGTCTTCACAGATCAAGCGGGGCCACTCTGGATCTTCATCTGCAGTAAGCCCTTAAGCTAGCACAGGAATCTGACTTAAACTCTTCTATCATTTCTTGAAAATCTATTACAGGAGACAAATCCCACAGATTCTTAAAGCCAGCTGCAATCACAATCACACTGCTCTGCACGTGATCAAACACACACTCCAGCTGTGTGCAGGTACAGAGCTGAACTATGTCATAAAACTGAACTGAGTGGACATCTGTGCTGCAAGTGATGCCATTCCTTGCTGGGTTTTTTTTTCCCAACACAAAACATAGAGTCCATCTGTTGAATAACCTTGACAAACACAATCCTACATTATAGCGTTTATATTGCTCATGGCCCCTGTTGGGTACATGAGAAGACTCACACAGACACGGGTGATTGCTCCTGACTTATTGTGGTCATCTACTGATGTGGGATTTTACCTGTCACATGTTTGTGAGGCATCAGTCTCAGGTGCAGAAAATGAATTTAAGTTCAGCCATAATACTTCATAAATAGCTTTTCTCCACCATTTAATCATCATGTCATCATTACCATGATACCAAAGTGAATAGCACACTGGAGACATGGAGAAAGAGAATAAAGTAATGTTTCCCATCTCTCCTTTTCGCTTGTAAGTATGTGCTTCAACATCATAAGTAGTGAATATACAGTTTGGAATAAATAAATAATAATAATAAAAAAGGTAAAGCGGTGGTGTGCACAACAAAACCAAGACTTAAAGGAAACTATTTGGGCAGTACCATGAGGTAAATTGAGCATCGAGGCAAATTCATGTAATTTACTGGTTACCAATCTTCTCAGCAGATGTTTTGGGGAGGGGGGGGGGGTCTCCAACAGTGTCTGACATATAACTAGCTGCTTTACATCTTGGGGTTACAGCTGGACTGACCTCTCCCAGTCAGCCTTTTAATTACTGTTCTATTTACATCCATTCTATTCCCCAAATGACAGAATCCATTATCAGTGCTGCATTTTAATGGCTTTGTTTGAAACGAGGGCTGGGTGAATTAGGTGCTTCTGCACACAGAAACACCACGACAGAGTGCTGTACAACAAATCTGAAATAAAAACATCTGTAGAGCTGAAAATATCAGACTATAGGTTTTCTGACGATGACAAAAACATAAGGGGAAGTGAAGTGAACGAGACAAGTGCATCCTAGTGTTTCTCAAAATAACAGCAAGTGATTGGGAAGTAGTTCAACTGGTTTGTTCCTTAAGGTTAACAGCAGCAGCAAAAGCAACAGATGTAACATGCAGTTGAAGCAATTAAGCTGTTGCTTCTTGGGCGTCACCCTGGTCAGATATGAACACATACTCATGATGCATTCAATGTTACACTTTTCAGTTTTATTAATTTGAAAGGTGAGATTGAAAGGAGCTGGAGACATGGTCCATTAAGACGATGTGTCAATAAGACAGTTCTAAGATAACTTTAGGAAAACTGTCGACAAGCAATCTGCCAACTTTCAGGCAACATTATTCAACAAGGCTGTAGGTGCTTAGAAGAGTGATGGAAAGTCCCAACTTGCACTGGGATGTGGACTCACGCATATGGTATTTTAGAAAAGTGACTCACAGGCTTGAGGCCAGAGAAGGCTAAACAGCATTAAGGGTGCAGGCAGTGGCAGGCAATGAGCTCTGTACACTTATACTAGAGGTGTGTGTGCGTGTGTGTGCGTGTGTGTCAGTCAGGTCAGCCACACGTAATGTGACAGCTCAGCTGTGAGAGTCCCACTGCTTATAGACTCTCTCTCCATTTGCCACACTCAGTGATTATTCAGTGCTGAACAAAAACAAACACCTTTTGTTTTCTTGCAGGAGATGAGAAGAGTTCCAGGGTCAAAGTATTTTATGGTAGGAGTTGCAGGACACATGATGCAATGAGGGACTGACCTGTATATGGAAATGTTTTCTATTAGCTGGTTGGAGGCACTGTCGTAAAGGATGATTCCTCGTGGGGAGACGGATAATGTGACTTTCTGAAGCTTTTTTCCACTCGCTTTGGCCTTAAGGAGAAGAGAAGTGGAGAACGAAAAGGTGGGGTCACAAAAGAGAAGATATGGTTTGTGTGTTTATGTGCAAGAAAGCGACACTCGAACTGCTCAGAAGAAAAATCATGCAAGTCACAAATTGTTTATTTATTCAAATCTCAGAAATTCAATTTAAGTTCAACAAGTTTAACAATGAGTGTGTGAAGGAGAAAATGTTTTTTTCTAAATGACAGAATATTAGATCTATCAAACGTAGAAAAAGACAGGTTTTAAATAATCTCCCATCAAGCAGCCATTTTTCAGAGGAACACCAAGGGCAGCCTCACATCGCTGTGTCCCAAGTCTCCTATTCTGCCACTGCTAACTTCATTATCCACTGAGCTGCCAGGTCCAATAACATTAAGGCTTTTCTGCCATGATAAAGCTGCCTGAGCCACATACTCAGCAACAGTGTGCAAACTAATTGCATCCTCCTCTAAATGTCAACCTGGGCCTCAGGTGGTGGAGCTCTGATTTTGAGGTGTCTGAGGTAATGATTGGTCCAAAATATAACTTCTCCGACTTGCAATGAGAAACTTCTCTTAATAGGATTGTGTCAATGATGGATTACAGGGGGCCTTTGTTTAACAATTTTCAATTATGAGTGTGTGCATGTGTGCGCAGTGTCTCTTACTGTGGCCACTATCCTCTTGACAGCAGCCGCAGACAGCTCCTCTCCTTTGGGTTGCTCGACCATGGTGACTCCCAGGTACTTGAGCTGGAACACCATGCCCTCCAGGAGGGTCTCTCGCGTGTCAGTCCAGTTCTCCGGAAGCTCTGTGTGAGGAAAGACACGCACCATTGACAACACTGTTCAACACTGCTGCTTCTACTGTACGACTGAGAGACAGTCTGTCTGACATGCGTCAGCAACTCACAGTGTCTTTCAGGTCGATTTTAGATTTAGCTGAATTTAACAGAACATCCAAACACTGTCCTTATTATAGCTACGTCTCATGACTGCTGTCCCTATTTGCAAAAAGGTTACGTCAAGTGCTTTTAAGGAATGTGTATATTTCACTGAATTAAAAAAAAACTGTTGTCTCCTTGTACTTAAAATAGGGCACGAGGTGGTGAGTTTTAAATCAAACATATATAAAAAATGGATTTGGTCATCTTAGACAAAGCACTGCTAAATGTGAACTGCATGGTAGCTGTTCACTGCTTCTCCCAGCTAACTGGAAATTCAATCTAGACCAGGGGTCTTCAACGTTTTCCAGGCCAAGGACCCCCAAACTGACGGAGAGATGGAGCAGGGACCCCCTACTCATGTATAAAATTGTGTTTTATATTAAACTGGTCCTATAGTGCAAAACTTTCGCGACCCCCCTGCAGTACCTCTGCGGACCCCCTAGGGGTCGTGGACCCCCTGTTGAAGACCTCTGATCTAGACACAAAAACTCTATGGTATATAGGAAAATATCACACTTATGCACACACACATAACATATACACTTATGACCAAATATATCCTTTGGGGTTTACAATGTAAATAAACAATTTTCTACAAGACATTTCTGTTTGAATACGTCAATAAAAATAAAGTCACTTCATTGTCCTTTTATTTATTGCGGTTGTCATGTTATGTCAGAGCGGGGCTGGCTTTGTTCTCAGAGATGGAGCAATGAAAGAGAAAAAGAACAACTTGTGTGGTCTGACTTGCAAAACAATTAGACCCATATTTGCATTATGCCAACAGCTGACTAGTTCTCGTATATTAGCAGCTTTCAAACCGACCACTCCTCATAACCAGCAGCAAAACCTGTGACAACAATATCTCAGAGTGGAAGTTCACACATGCAGACAGCAAACGGCTTCTTCCATATTCAGCCATTTGCTCCAGCAATAAATGTGCTGCTTCCACTTATAGCTCATAAAAGGTTTATAGACTTGCCATTATGTGGTGTGATAGTAAGTGGAAGCCATTTGTCTCTTCAAAGAGGTCCAGCAGAAAACACAATGAACATCTCCCCTCCCTCCTGGGTGGTCCTCATGTCACCCAGTATCTTCAGCGTGATCCAAATAGCATCCTGGTGTCACTGTCACCATGTTTTTGTCCAATGAGATGTGTAGACATCGACGTGCTTTTAACACAATTAAATATTTTATATCAAAACAGCCAAATGAATTATTTGTCAGGTAAGAAATGCTACAGATTAAAGACCCACATAAAAACATTTGCTGTTTCTCTTTGTCATGGGAAATATAGACTGTGACTATAATTGGATTTGGGACCATCAGTCAGACAAAACAAGACTTTCAGACAAGGGCTTTAATTGACATTTTTAACTATTCAAAGTCAATTGAGAAAATAAAACTGTTTAATTGAGAAAATAATTGGGTGGATAACTGAAATGAAAATGGGCCTACCTGATAACCACTTTGATTGGTTGGCCCCATTATTGCTCCAGTACCTTAATGCTTCTTTCACAGCAAATGATTTTTGTGCAGTTTTGAATTAACAAGCTCTTAACAAAGTGGAACTTTGATTTCCATGCTTTAATAATAGATTACTGACAATGCCTGACGACCACATAATTAAATTAATGGCATGGCAAGTATTTTATTTCAATACTGAAAAAAATAAACTAAATGTAAAATTTAGTTACATTACATACAACTACCAAAGACCAGTGATCAGCAGAGTAAGTGGAGTACAATAAAAGCCTTATGAATGCATTTATGCGTGAACACCATCACTGATGTTAAGAAACCATATCACTAAAAGAACATTAAGCATTTTGAAGAAAGCAGCAGAGGTTAACCTATAACATTCCTTTCCTCTCCAACCATATTAAGCCATCTGTGAGTGGTTATGGAAAATGTTTTTTAATGGTCTAAATGCAGCTCTGACCAAACCCATACTTAAGTAATGGGTGAGTCTTAAGAGTGAACACCCACTCTAAGGTCAAGGTCTTTGTGAAGAGATCAGGCTGCCTCACTCTGCTGCAACATTAGTGCCTGGATAAGTAGCACCCTCGCTGTAATATAATCTGGAGAGGAATCACTAGCTGCCATTTGTGACCTCAATCAAGTGACCGAGTGGTCCAAGAGGACTGTAAATGTCCATTAAGTGGTGTAGCCACTTCAGATATGAGCAAAACAGTTGCACAAATATATTGGGAATAACCACGGCTGCTATGACATTTCTGATCTACAGTGTTTGTTTGCGTTTGCAAAGGTAACCGGGAGCCTACAGAGATTTCAAAAGGAAGCATTGCTGACAGGTTTGCAAGGCTGAATTTCAGCAGCTTTGTTTTGAAAACTGTGAGTTTGATTCAGGGCTTAGCAGTGATGCCATTCACATAATACTCACAAGTTGAAACAGTAGGCTTCTGCCGGTTCGGCGGAGAGATCAGAGGCAAGGCTCTCTACTTCTACTGCCCATACGAATGCCTGCAAACGGCACGTCTCCAGGAATGATGATCAGTTCAACCTGACCACAGAGTCTCTGGAATACCCCATACCATGAGATAGTGAGGAGGCTACTCTAAGAATAAACAACTCAGCTGATGAGAAATCTATCTAGAAAATATCAAAAGCTGACACAATCGCAGTTTAAATGAGCAACCCATGAACCAGAGCTATTTTTAGATTGGTGCATATACCCACTATACTGTGCCGCTATGTACAGAATAATAATCCATTTGCACACTGGTTACATCTGCATTCACACAAGCAACACCACCCCCTCCATGACAGCTCGCTGCAGTTGTGGTGCTGATTGGACAAAACTTCAAAGGCTTCTTGGCTCCGCTGGAGCTCTGGCTGGTCAGTGAGTGCTACTCGCCTGCAAATATGCCAGGCGATGTTTGCTGAATGACAAGGAAATGGGACACACACATAAAAGGTAAAGGGACACAGCTGCTCCCAGTGTGAGCGAGCTGGGAAATGTGAGGCTTTGATTGGCCAATCACCTTCAAAGAACAGTGTAGATAATTGACCAGTGTGATTCATTCGGTCTTGTTCTGGCTTCTGTTGTACGGAAGTCTTTAGAAGGCCGAGTGCTTGAACCTTACACCTTACAAACCATTGGCCATGCTTTAACAGAGACATTCATGTCAGACAGGGGACAGCTGTGTTATGGAAGAAGACTGTACATGTGCAGAGTCTTTGTTATATGTAAATAAATAAGATATGATAACAATTTTCATATCGGGGTAAACCCTGAAACCCATATATGGCTGCAACCCGAGCATAAATTTGTAAGCATTTCAGTTTGCCAGAATAATGTCAGAGAACGACTACGAATGTGACTTTTGGTCTGTAACCTTGATGTACTTTATGCATCATACACAACATGCAGACTTCCTTAAAAATATTTTTTGAATGATCTTTCTGTAAAAATAGCGACTTTCCACAACTACTAAAATAACTATGCACCTGTTTGTTTGATGGGGTATAACAACAGTCCAAAATCATGGAAAAGGTCTCTATTTGACAGCATAAAAAGCTTAAATAGCTCCAACAATGCACTGTTGTTTAGCTGTCCACATCTGTTTAGTTTAAATTATAACATTTATGCACAAGATGACTTAACTTTGAACAATACTTGCATTCTTGTGACCTTTAGTCAGCCAGGGCCACAGCTTTGACAAGTAAACTGTTTTGGTTGTTTTTGTTGTTCTTTGGCCATTAAAACAGACGGTTATTTCATGAAAACAGACCTTGGAGTGCTGTCTTGTTTACAATCCGTATCAAGTTTCAGTAAGATATGATAATTCTCCTCCTCGGACAGCCCAGAAAACCCCAGGTTCACCTCAAAATTTCAAAAGCTCCACAACACACAAATCCCACGTGTAGTTGCTCCGCTCCCTCACTGCCAGCATTACTCTCATGCACAGTTATTCTAGGAAATCCCCTGCATCATCATTCCAAGAAAAGCAGATTTAGATAGCAAACAATAGTTAAACATTTTCAAATATAATTAGTATTTTATTGGTTAGAACAATGCGTTTGCTGTGATTTGAGCATAAGATATAATTGTTAGGGTAAAACATTTTAGCCATTATGAACAAAATATTTTCTCAAGGTCAAAGGTTTCATATTTTTTATTGGAGTATTAATATTACAATCTAAATCTAAAAATAAGAAATTCTCAATGTTCAAGAAAAATATGCTTTTCACTAAATACTTCTATCTGTTAAGAATGATACAGTTCATGTGTAATTTGTGCTTTGATAACAGGTAATGCATGCTCATAAACCCTGACTGACAAAAAGCCCCTTGGCAGCCACAAACTAAAGCACGATCGACCTGAAATCCCCAAGCCAGCGTTAAGTCCACTCTGCCTGTCAAGTTCAAACTTGCTTCCTTCCCCTCTGTGTCCTTCTGCTTCAGACAAGTCTCAGCACTACACCAGGAGGAGCAAAGACGTGCAGCTACTTCCTCACTATGCGAGTTACCCCATCTTAACAGCAGTGCAAGACTACAGGCCTAAATGTGTCATACTGTATAAAATGATTCCTTTCTCTGGGTGTGATTACAGGTTGTAAGTTATATAAACTACTGTTTTTCACTATGCATTACTTTTCTAAAAATGTTGAAAAATTAATATATACATTAATTAAAATAAAGATCTTGTCTAGTGTGCAGATGCATAGATCTATCACATCTGTCTCTGAAACAGAAAGCAATGTCAGCATTGGCAGTTGCTCAGGCTAATGTGAATTACAGATGTGGGGTTCAGTAAACATGGTGGCAGAAATTCTGGCCATCTTTGTGTTTTTACACACCTCTGAATTGTGGTCATCTCACTCCCTGGACTGCATAAACAAACAGTGTGGAAAACACACTGCGGACCTCTTCTACGAGACTTGATCATTCAATTCTATGAATGAACTGGGGCTTTTCATTAAGATTTAATAAAGCTTAAACTACAGAGGCAGTTAGGCCCGTTTGATGCAACAAGAGATCTAGAGAGGCAAGACAGCACAGACAGCTCACCAATTATAATCAAAGGGATTTGAGGGCTGAGCCTTCCAGCAGGAGAGCATCAGAAGGGTTGTGGATGTGCTGGTGGGCGTTTTGGTCAAAAGCCAACACAGAGGAGATGAGGCAGGCAATTTCAACAAGGGAGGGTCAGAGAGGATCACTATCGCAAGCCTTGTCAGCAGCCCGTGACAGTGACAGCAATGACGGGAGAAGATCTCCTCTTCGTGCCCCTGACTCTGCTTTAAGATGGGTAGATGACAGACGACAGACAGAGGTGTAGGGCCAGGGAGAAAAAAAACAGATAAATGTCTGTCATGAATAAAGTACGAGCTGATAAATGACAAAAGGGTAGCAAGGTTATCGTAGATTAGAGTCAAATGCCAAGAAAAATATGCAAATAATAACAGGAAGTCAAAACTTTCACCATAAATTCACACAGATACACCCTCTTCACGATACACCCTCTTGCTGCTCTGCATGCAGCAAGACAGAGACAGAAACAAAAATCATCACAGTGCCTTCACGACAACTCAGTCATTTAATCACTGCCCATCTAAATCGTGCTTCTGCCCAACATCCATTTGCTGCTTGAAAATCGATTCTCTAAGTACTAGATTTGATTGTCTGGTGGTTTAGCACAAACGTGGATGAAGAGAAGATGTAGATGCCCATTCCTGTTCACACTCATATGTGACTCATTTCTCGAGCAAAAACATTTTCAAAGATGACAGAGTTGTGCAGATGACCAGATGACTTTTAGTGTGAGAAGCTCAGTCAACTGTGACTTTAAACCCACAATTAATCAAATCAAACTGTGAATGTTCTCAGTATGCTGGAACTCTCATATTTTTGTTTTTCATATCACTTTACAAGTGACACAAGATTGAGTCAGTTAAATTGTGCACATGTGAATGAGCCACCAGAGATGATCTGTGATCTGTGATTTTCTAGGTGGTGCCAGCAGCAATATAGACATACACAACAAACTTCCAGCTCAACAGCCAAAGCCCCCGGAGCCCACAACAGCTCCAGCGGGCTCAACAACTACAAGCTGATGTATAAACAGTTTCCCCTTTGTTGGGTTTTGAAAGAAGCCTCTGATCACTGAGAGCACACAGCATGGTGTCACACTGGCGTGAATACGTGAGAGGGAGTCCCACTGCATTGGTGTGAGCCCTCTGGACCCCAGCTATAGGATTTTTTTTTTCATTCATTGTAAAATGTTGGTATTTCTTAGCCCACCCCATGTGTTTATGTTTTCCCTCCAGTGAAGTGGTTTAGAAATGGCTACCCATCTCCTAAGTCTACTAAAAGACTGCCTTCCTTTGATGGTACACTGATTGTGGAGATGACCTTTATTACTAAATCTTAAAAACTCACTGCGATTATTGGGAAAAGGCTGAGACAGTGAATTAATAAAATTGAAAAATCAGAAAGAAGTACCGTATTACACAAGCAATCATTGTGTGTGCCAGCCTGGTGCACGGACTAATCTAATGCCACTGCTTCCAGTCTTAACTTTAGCTTCTATAAAAAACGGTAAAGGAATGTTGTATCTATTATCGTTTACAGATCAAAGTCTGTGTGTGTCAAACACAAATACCAAATCAGCCAAAAATGATCACAGACATTAACTTCAGGCCTACTGACTCAAGGAGCAATCGATACAAAGTAAGTAAAATGAACAGTCAGCAGGGCAGCGTATGACCCCTGTTTTCTTTGTCCTTGAGCACCAGGATGCTCCTCTGGTTTCATCTTCTATAACACGATTGCGATCCTCTTAAATATCTGTGTTGGACTGTTTTCAAAGGCACGGAGAATGGGATACATGCCTGTGCAGGTATCAGTATTTCATTTGATGACCATCCAAAACAAGTCCAGTTAGGTACAGGGAAAGGAGAGACAGGAAGGGAAATGAGTGGTCACATCAGTCAGGGATTATAGCTGATGACAGAATGTACTCTCAACAAGAATCAAGATTATGATACTGATCCTGGAAACACCCGAGCACTGGGTCAGCACTGGATCTACTGGGGTTCAACTAAGGTTCCTGTCTTAATAATGAGGAAGGAAGAGTACACACAAGGACCTCTACTAAAAGAAGAAAATCATCATGAAATGGAGAAGAAATGAACAATTTGTGTGTTTTGTTTATTTGAATATTTGAGTCCCATCTTGCCCCTAGGACTTTTAAATATCCACCTTGTTCAGTTTTTTTGACACATAAAAACACAGATTAGTGCAGTGTGTCCCTGAGATTATCTGCAAACTTGCTCTCTGCATCCTTGTGTTTAGTTTTTATTTTTCTCTCAGAAAAAGCTTTAGGTCCTACACATCGCAGCAGACACTGAGGTGTTTAGAAAAAAGACAGGGGAGTGATCAGTATATTAATTACTACTATTAATTACTACTAATGAAAATAACCCCCCTTACATTTCCAGGCTACTGAAATAAATTATTAGTTTACAGGGATGGGTGTGTAATGTGAGGTTTCATAAGATCCCTCCTAGAGAAGACAACCTGGATTTTTGGTTTGGAGGTGTGCCTCTGGGTATATTTGGACCTTAAAGCAACAAGCATTGGTTTTAGAGCAGGTACCTGAAACAGCAAGTCTTACCTGAATTACATGCTCACAAGAATGGCGGGTGGGTGGGGTGGAGGGGGTTGCTACATGAATTACCTGCGTTTCATTCCTGTCTGCTGGTCAAACACCCAAAGACAAATCCTTCAGCCCCTGGAGCTAGACTGATAAATCAGAGAAGTAGTAGTAGTAGCAGTAGCAGTAGTAGCATCTAGTAACAAACTCATTTACTCAGAGCTGGTTGAACACTGACAACAACCGCAACACACTGAGTCAGTCAAGTCTGAGACAGCTGTCAAATTATACTTAAATAGGACTTGTAGGCTTTTTCTCTTACAGTTCAAATCTCAGGTAGAACTAAGAACTGTGAACCATCACACTAAACATATGTCTAGACATATGGCTAAAGGAGATTACATGAACCATCTCTTACCAAGAAGATAAACTAGTTTACTGCTATGCTTCCTGTCTCTATGGTTTCAGGGTATTGCAGAAACAAACTGGGTTAAAAAAACACCCTGTCAATTTTGCTGAAGAGCAAAAAAGATTCTACCATAAATTGAACTTTTTTGTTATGGTAAAATGTCTTTTGGAGCTACTGAGGTATAGTTTTTCAATTCACAGATAAGACAAATACAAGATAGCACAGTGAAAAACGAGTACAAATCAGCAAATCAACTGTTATTCCACAAATCCATTAAACTGCAATTTAGAGCTCAGTTTAGTCTGTGCCGGTCACTGGTTTAAAACAACAATTATGCTGTTCAAGGCACCAGATTTTTCTTGCTGTGTCAGCCATCAACAGAGAACATAAAACGTCTGTTTCCCACCAGAATTATAATTTGTCCTCATGGGGAAGCCGTGTAAAAGTGTGATTGTGTAGCCCACAGACACGCACACATAACGCCATAATCTGATTCCACACAAAGAAGCAGGTTGCAAATAGAGAAGATCTAACAAGCCTATAAATCAGCAAGGGCTTTACAATTCAATAAAGGATATCCTGCAGCAAGCAATCTACATTACAGCCAGGTGGCCTCCTTTGGTTGACTTTGTGCAGGGGACAACACACGGACAGGACAGAGCAGGACCAGAGGTCGAGAGGGGACTGCCAAGTGCAGACCACACACTGAATGATGTAGAATGAATAGTACCCATAAGACCCATTTATATGTGTCATTTCACATTATGACATGTAAATCACAGTAAACAGTAACAGATGTCAACTTCCGTCACTGCACTTTGAATAATGTGCTAAATGCAAATTAGTCAGTAGCTCCACCAGCTACCATCTCTGGTGGCTGCAAAAACAACTGCGCCTCATACATCTACAGCAGGAGTATTGTTAGATAAGGTGCAGTCCAAGGATTTTCAGGTGATATGCACTCCCTATGAGCCAGCTGCAAGGGTCACCAGACATACCGTCATGTAAAAATTTCAATATTGACCGTGCCACTGAAGACAGCTCCTTAACAAGCAATAGGGAACTGTCTCTCTTCAATGCAGACAAGAATTTTCTACCTCCCACACTTTGTAAAAAGAAAACAACTATTTGAGTGTAATGAGAGGGCAGTACTTCGAAACATTCTGTCAGCTCAGCAGACTGCTGAGACAACTGAGCTTTTTATAACCATGCAGGAAATGACATAGGGGACAGGTTTGTGTCTGTGCAGGGGAGCAAGTCTGCAGGGGCAAGATCTTTAAAGAAACTGAAGAAGAAAACAACACTGGAACCTGTTATGATTGATCCTCAAAGGTGGGAGAGAAGGAATGCAGAGCTGACAGATGCCAAAGAAGTGAATGGGCTGCTTTAACAAGACCAAGCCCAATGCACAGATCTATGAGACAGTCTTACTAGAGGCCTGTGGCACAACTTTACCTCGAATGAAACATCGACCTCTAAAATGTCTTAACAGAAACACACACCCTGTGTAACCTCTCACTAAGAAGGTTACACAGGTGAATAAATGATCTTGTACAGTATATAGAGAATAATTAATGTAATGTAAGATACCCACTGTCTCTGTTTTGTCTTTAAACAACATGAAGTAATGGCAAAGTTCAACATCAGCTATTGATTAGCTCTGTGGCCCTGCGTGCTCAGATGTGCGGGGGCAGCGCTGATCGTCCATGACCACGCTCCCCCAACACACATACACACAGAGAGAGAGAGAGAGAGAGAGAGAGAGAGAGAGAGAGAGAGAGAGAGAGAGAGAGAGAGAGAGAGAGAGAGAGAGAGNAGGGGGCGCGGGGGGGTGGGAGAGAGAGAGAGAGAGAGAGAGAGAGAGAGAGAGAGAGAGAGAGAGAGATGGAGAGAGGAGTAGACAGAAACAAAGCATCGATTATACTGTCTGGCACGTGTGACATCTCGCTGTTAACTGTCCTGTTGAGAATGCAGGGGGGGGGCATGAGGCAGGGTACATTCCCCCTTTGTTAAAGCAAACATAAACATCAGCTCAGCCTGCGTGTTGTGAAAGCCACGTTAGCACAGTGAGTGGGATCATGCTTCAGCTGTCTGTTGGTTGTGTCAGTACGCGCTGGAGAGATGGAGCCGATTACCATGAGGGAAAATCCCAACTAAATCCCTGCGTGGTGGTGACAGCCCCCTGACTGGAGCTGCTCACTACGCTGACTCAAAGACCTCTGTAAAAAAGGTGTAAATCCAACCTTTACACAGCCTCCCGTTTTTGTTCCACGTAGTGTATCGCCTAGCAACAGCGCGTTGCTAGGATGGCACAGCCTTGCCAGGGCGACGACCACTCATGTCTTCATGCCCGTTCACGTTCACTGTTTAGCCGCACAGCCGTTCACGGGTCGTGAGCAGCTCCCCGCGGAGCCTCCGCCGCACGGTTCAATGTGACGTGGCAGACAACAACAGCGTTTCACCGGACTCTCAAACTTTTGTCTCGGCGTGTGTCCGCTCCTGCCCCCGTAAACCAGGATGACCGACTTGTTTAGATAGGCGGAGAAGCCCCGCAGGAGTCGTGTCCGTGAACGCCGCAGTGGGAGACGGTGTAAGAGCCGTGCAGCGCTGCTGTCAGTTTGAGCGTCAAGTTCAAGCGCACAACAAACAACTCCCCACTTTAAACACAGACACACGCGCGCGCGCACACACACACCCAGAGCTGCTGTGTTGTCAAGCTTGTTGTTTCAGTGAGTAGCTGGGTGTATCACACCCTCTCCTCTGACAACTGTTGTGTGCTCCCGGCAGCTGCAGCTGACGTCCACATACGAGTTGTAAACTAAAGCGAGTAGTGTTAGCCACTCGGCGAGGCTAGCTTGTTTTAGCAGCGGCTAACGGCTTCGCTGAGATGCGCTGAACAGCGGAATACTTACTTTTATGTCTCCCACCACCCCACGACTGTTTGGCGAGGCTGGGACTCCTGATAATCGCTCTGCCGGCTGATTTCAAAGCGTCCATGTTGTAATCCAGTGGGGAGCGGGGCAAAGAGCCCGACGAGCGACCGTTCGTCTGCGTGGAAACGCTCGTGTCGGTCTAAAACAGCCCTCTCCCGTCCAAACTTTGTTTCGCCGTCTTTTCCCTCCCCTCCGCTCGGTTAGCTCTCAGCCGACGGTCGGTTTTCATGTTCGCCCCCTGGGCGGTGTCACGTATGTAAATGAACCGGATAATGCGCATGACGCCGGTTTTTAAGAATCACGCGAGTGAGGTTGTTGCAGTAGCTACGGTCACAGCCCGGGCGGGCGGTGCAGCTGCTGCTGCAACTGCTGCTGCGTGTCCCTCCCACACGCACACACTGCTCATGCTACTTCAGGTGTCGCGTGACGGGCGGTCATCACACCTCACCTCTCTGTACGGGCTCACTTCACACACCTGTCTGGGCTGATGTGAAGCAGCTAAACACACATTGTGCAACATAGTATGAAGTGACCTCTGACCCGAGTACTGCAAGTGAACATTGTCCTCATGGTAATCATACTTCACGCATCTTTTTACTGTCACAACAACGTACATTTAATTTAATACAATGTTTTCAAGTCATGTGTTGTATGTACATATTGTACATGCACTGAATCATTATGTTCTGGAGGAGTCCACTTCTTGCTCTGAGTAACCCCAGTTTCGCCGTCTTTTCCCTCCCCTCCGCTCGGTTAGCTCTCAGCCGACGGTCGGTTTTCATGTTCGCCCCCTGGGCGGTGTCACGTATGTAAATGAACCGGATAATGCGCATGACGCCGGTTTTTAAGAATCACGCGAGTGAGGTTGTTGCAGTAGCTACGGTCACAGCCCGGGCGGGCGGTGCAGCTGCTGCTGCAACTGCTGCTGCGTGTCCCTCCCACACGCACACACTGCTCATGCTACTTCAGGTGTCGCGTGACGGGCGGTCATCACACCTCACCTCTCTGTACGGGCTCACTTCACACACCTGTCTGGGCTGATATGAAGCAGCTAAACACACATTGTGCAACATAGTATGAAGTGACCTATGACCCGAGTACTGCAAGTGAACATTGTTCTCATGGTAATCATACTTCACGCATCTTTTTACCGTCACTACAACGTACATTTAATTTAATACAATGTTTTCAAGTCATGTGTTGTATGTACATATTGTACATGCACTGAATCATTATGTTCTGGAGGAGTCCACTGCTTGCTCTGAGTAACCCCACCCCCATTCTACACCAGCTCTCTGATGGCCAGTATGATTCAGTGGAACAGCTGCATGGGAGGATGTCAGTGTTATTGCTTGGTAAAAAAGAGCCCTGTACCAGTGACTTGTATGATGATGACGCAAGACAACATCATAGATTATTATGTTTAGTAAGATTAATTATAAGGCACCACCTTCAATAATACTTTTCTATTTCTTTAAAAATTTCTAAACCAAGTATATTTGGGCTTCCATCACCATGCTGTAAATGGGATGGCTTTTAAAAAATCCTGCCACACCAGATTTTAGAAGAGATAAAAAGCTCTGAGATGCAAGTGCAAGAGGCTGGTACAAGCACAAGGACATATCAGCCAAACACTGAGTCTTCACTCCACAGCTGAAGAGGCAGTGCTTCAGACACTGGTCTTATTTTTATTATTATGTATTATACTGTGTATTGTATACACAAAGTGATCCAGGGGAGGAAATTAACATCACATCAGTGTAGTACTGTAAACTAAATGACCACTCTGTACTCAGCCATGTGCAATCCTTGTAAATCACTGTTTGTTTGCTGGCAGCCACAACCGAGCTGCACTGTAAGGTTTGAAACAAAAGAGCCCACTCTCCACTAGGAAATCGGCCACTTACTGAAGCATGCAAAGCTTTCAAAGCTGCAACATGGGGAAATAGTTACAGAAGGTGTGTTTGGGAGGAAAAATCAATGGATGGGGCAAGGGAGAAGGTTCAACAGAGATGATTCCTCACTCTGAGGTAGAGTATAAAACAGGATTGAGAAAACAGGACAATGCATGTTTATCCATACACATGTCTGCGCAACCTCACAGACCTGACTGCTAAAACTAATGCAGTTTTAACCTGTTTCACAGTGCTGCTGGTTTTCCAGATGGACAGGTGCAGAGACAGGGGGACAGAAAGTGTATTTCATCCTAAACAAATTGCTCATGGACGTGAAAGAAAACAGGAAGCTTGACCTGGCACAAAGTTTTGGTTAATGCAAAGGGAAATGAGTGAGGAGCATTGCCCCCATTTGTCTAACTGCACAGGTTAATCAAGAGCATTTGGGGAAGTTGCCTGTATGGCTGTATATTGGATGCACTGGCAGTTTGTGCCTTTGTCAGAGGGAGTCTGCATTCTTTGAAGTGCATTAAAATGATTATCTGCAGTACCAAAATGCTTGACAGCTTGAATAATGGGCTTCCTTTCATTGAATGCATCACTGTAGGCCCAGAGGTCAGCAGGACACAGAAACAGCAGAAACCCCTATTGACAACTGTCTGATTTTTGTAGTGAATGAAGAAACATCTTAAATCTTAAACTACACCAGAATCCCTCTTATGGTGATAGCGATGGCGACAGCTTCATCTAGTCAACTACCTAGTTAAGTGTGCAAGACAGCACAATGGAAGTAAGTTTGTGAACATTTTGACAAGTTGTGATTAGTTGTTGGCATGATCACATTTTTAGTAATTGGCTTTTATCTGAGCTGAACAGAAGTTTAAGACATTGAAAAGAGGGAAATTTTGGTTCTTTACAGAGAAGTAGCCTGAGACTTTGTGGCCAGAGATAATCGTTTTACCCATTATGCAAACAGACAGTGCCTCCTAGTGGTAATAAGATGAGACACTGAGTTTTACCCTTCACGTATTCTAATGTATCCTGTTGTATTATAACAAAAAATAACTAAGCGATTTATTATTTTTTTTTGATGACATAAAAAAATAAACAGACTTAAAAGTTTAAAAATGTTTTGTGATGTATTAATTGTGGTTCAGGGTGAAATTCACTATAGCACTCTGATTAAGTTTAGGGGCTTACAAGAGAATATTTAAATCCACATACTACCTTTTTGTTACTAGTATAGGCTGGTCATAAATATTGAATTCTACATATCCTAATGTAAAACTTGACAGGGAGCCCCTTTGACAAAACAAGCTTATAGTCAGAACTTTCAAGTATGGTACTACCAGACATATGGTGTGAGTAATGACGAGGAGCAGAGAAAAGTCAATTTGCAAGAAAAAAAAAAGTTTATTCTTGCAAACCTCACAGAGCGAGAGCGCAGCCAAGGTCAGACCTGGGAAGAAACAGAGCAGTGACTGTGGGCATAGAAAACAAAAAACAAACCAAAATACTTCTCTAAACTTTCAACAATCAGCTGACTAAGCAACCGACTGTAATTTTCACAACCTCCTCGTCCCCAGAAGCCAATGTAGGCAATCTGAAAGGAAAAAAGCTTCTCCATATACAGTAGGTGAAAACCACACACACAAAATGATCATTTCAGATGACAGCGAAACCACATCAGACTGAAGCAATTTTCTCCCTGCAGGAAATTACGAAATCAGAAACAGGAGTAAAGACAAATGTTTTAGAATAGCCACCTGCCCAGGAGTTGCAAATACTGTTAACATTCACAAAAGGAAATCTGACTTCCTCATCCCTTATTTTTTTAACTACACAGTCTACTACATGCAGGTGACCACTCTTCTCTACCTGCTTAACAGAAATTAACTGATATTCAACTGGAAATTGGACAAAAAAATGCCAGCCAATGTATTTGAAGTACATTCTTAAACACATTCCTTAAGAAACAAGCATTTTAGTCATGGCACGTAAACTGATGTGGAAAATAAATTAAAAAATATTCAACTGTTATACTAAGGTGGCATTTCCAAAGTTTTGAGTACAGTGCACAGTCAATCTTGACAGTTTTCCCTTTCAAACAGCTCCTGTTTTACAGTGCAACGTTTATCTGGACCTCAAAAAAGTGAAAAAGGGCAATTACCTGTGTGCAGTAGACTGTGATGGCCAACCTCATGTAAATATACTGTTAATAGGCAAACGGGGGTATAATGAAAATGCTTGGTTTGGGCATTGGGCATCTGTTAAACTTACTTTCTTAAGAGACAAAACTCCCCTTAGACGCACACAATAACTCACCACCTCTGTGGAAAATAAACCACATCAGTGTCTGAAGGCAACTTTGTCCCTTTTCGCTGGTTAAAGTCAAATTTTATCCATTCCAGGTTACAGCTATATACTTGACAACTAATTCATACAGACTGGACCACTCATTACTTTATTTACTCGATGTCCTCAACTCAAGGCACAGTGCTCATGACAAGTGGTGAATGGCTATGCATACTACAGAGAGGCTGTCAAGCCATCTCTCCCTCCACTCGTTTAACTCAAACCTCTTTAGGAGAATAGAGTGAAGAAAACCCAAACTGCTGTTTTTACTGTCCTGCCAAGATTCATTTAGTTTCAAGGTCTTTGTTTCTGTTTCCTAACACAAGATCTTTTCTAGCTTATTAAAATAAACACATGAATCTTTAAGAGTGAAAAACATACAACACAATTCACGTTCAAAACAATTTACCACCAAACCTTAAAGCAGCTGAGGGCAGAATTAATTTGGTGCCTGATTGAGCATTAAAAGTATAAACTGAACGTAACAGGGGGGTGAGTCTGTGCCAATTTTGCACTACATTCATCAGATGTTACCGTACTACCTTATGAAAAAAAACTGTCAACAATGGAAGTCAGGCTGTATGATGATATGATGGAAAGGACTCTTATTTGTCAATTTTATGAGAAAGGAAAAAAAAGTGGCTATTCCCCTGGACCAAAGAGGTGACTGGTTGCAGGTGGTTGCAGTGGCGGTGGGAAATGGAGAGCGACACCCTTGAGATGAAGGTAAATACCAGATTCTGTGAGGTTTCACTAGACACTTAAGAGAAAAAAACTGGGACTTCCTAGTTGACATGAGATGCCCATTTTAAGTTTTTTTTTGTCTTTTGTTTTAACTACAACAAATACAGTCACACAATACAACATCCTTCTGACCTGGCGAGAAGAGAAAAAAATAAACCTTCTCAGCCGCAGACATGCCGAGCAGACTGAAGGGTGGTGGGCCTGCAGGTAAAATAAAAATTAGATGGAAGGGAGGGAGGGGTGGGACAAAGCGTTCACTTTTTGAGTGGCTGGTAAACAGAGGCGTTGGGGTCTAGGCCAGAGGGATTGGTGTCCATGAACTTGGAGGAGTAGTGGGGGGCCACAGGAGTCATGCTGCTGGTATCAGCTGTGTAAGAGATGCTGGGCATGACGGCCATCACTTCAGCTATTTTCTGCTTCAGGTCTTTGATCTCCTGGTCCTTCTGCAGTATTTGACCTGGAAACAGACATCAATAAATTAGTCCAAAAACAATGACTTTGTGTGATTCATACACAAAAACTATGTGTATGAGTCTTCACACTCGAAAGTATCGATTGTGAATATATTTTGTTTGAAAGTCTGGCAGACCTTGTGCAATCTCCAGCTGTCTTTTGGCATCTCCCAGTGCAGAGAAGAGGTCCAGTTTGATCCTAGTCTCTGCACTCAGGCTGTTCTCCAGATGCTGGGTCTTGTCCTGCATTGCTGACAACGCTGACATCAGCACCTCTGTGTCTTTTTCATTCTCCTTATATTTATGAAGCTCCTGACAGATGGAAGACAAAAGATAAGGTCAAGGTGAGGTCCAATGAATGCTTTGTTTGTGACTGGACAAGTAGGCTCCTTCCCATTTATATGAAGGCTGATAAAAAAATTGTACTTGCCAGTAAGTACTTTAATCATAAAAAATGTCCTTACCTGCACTTTCAGTTCAAGCTCTCGGATCTGTTCCTCCTTTAGCTTGATATCCATCGTTAGTTTCTTACACTCAGTTTCTAATTCAGTGATCCGCCGCCGCAGTGTGTCTGTGCACTCTCCTCTGCAAATATGTAGTAAATTATAAATTATTCACATTGATTAAATTATATTAATCAATATGAAATCACATGTTCAAATAAGGAGTGAAATGGTTGCTGAAAACTACATTTGGTTTAACATAGGTTCTCCTACCTGGACGCTGCTGCTAGTGCCACTGCTCTGGCTGCTGTTGCCTCCTCTAACTTCTTTCTCTTCTTTTCGTCTGCGAGCTGTTTCTCAGCAGTAGTTCGAGCTTCCTGCTCTGCTTTAAGCCTCTTCTCCAGTTGGCCCACTGCCTGTTTGTCCTTTTGCTTTGCCTGGACAGCATTGTGGAGTCTACAGGTACACAGAGGTACACGTCATACAACAGCACACTAACAAAAAGCACAGAGGATGAAAAGTCTGCACAAATTTGAAATTATTTTCTAGCATTAGGAGATTCGCTTGTAAATGTAAATGAAGCAGCTGTTTTCTACAGTATTTATTTACACTGATACACAGCAATAAACACCAAAAATATTTAAACCAAAACAATCACTTGCCTAACTGTGGTCAGACCTGGTAAAATGCAGCACCACTCACTTGTTTTGCAGCAGCTCGTTTTCCTGGCGCAGTTGACCCAGCTCTGTGCGTATGGAGCGCTCAGCGCTGCCCAGTGATCCAAGCTGGCTGCGCAGGTCCTGTTCTACCTGCCGGCTGGCCTGCAGGTCTGCCTTCAGCTTTTTAACATCCTGCTCCAATCTGGCCATGGTGGGAGTAAGTCAAAAAGACACGTTTCTGTGCTGCTTATGTGACATTAAATATGATTTGTAAAAAACAAAAACAACACAAAGTTGTTGCTCTAAGTGGTCACAAACAAAGTTGCATTTCTAAGTAATATAACTCTTTAATATCAGTGCATACATGTATGTAGTTAAGGATAAATGACTCTTGAAGTTGTGATCCACACAGTTCAGTCACGCCTGGTGTGCACGCTTGTTTCTGGTGCACAAGAAACAGCTGCCACAGTATAGCTGAAGCATTGCTGAAGTGACTATGGCTTTCAAAGCAGTTGAATCTATGCAAACAAGTGTAAAAGCAACAAATCATTTTCAATTCCTACATGTCCAAGTTTAGGATCAATCCAATAATTTTCAAAATCAGAGTACAAAATGTATAATACAAGCAAGATGAGACCCTAAACTAGAATATGCTAGTTCAGATGTTGTAATAATTGCTGTACTGTTGTATGCTTTCAGCAAAGAAAGATCTGTAATAAAAATCCACACTGGAAAAAGTAAACCAGTAACGCAGGCTACACAAATGTTTTAATAATATATAATAATACAAATACTAATGATAACACTGTAACAAAGTGTAACGCGTGTTATACTATATGTATGTAAATTTATGCATTCTTACCTGACAAGTGCTTCTGGCTTGCTCAGCTGGTTGTTGGGGATACAGTTGTCTGTGGGATCCCTGTGGGAGCCACCTGATGTCCCCTTCCCCACCGATAACTTGTGCTTCTTGTCATTCTTCCCCGAGGAAGAGGATGATGGTGCAGAGGAGGGCACACTGCCATTCGTAGCACTGTGGCTGCGGGGCGAGGAGTTGAGCGTTGCGGCATTGCTGCTAGCATTTTTGTAGTTTTTAGAAGAGGAGGAGGAGGAGGAGGAACAGGAGGAATTGTTGTCCTCTTTAAGCAACAGGTTCTCCGTACTACCCAACTCTGTGGTCAGTCTCTTGTTGTTCATATGGTTCTCCATGTACTCCATCTCCTGGAGTTTAGAGTCCACTGATGATGGAAGGATGCTGTTGCTGTTATGCTGCTTTTTAGCTTCCGAGTTTCCCCTTCCCTCTTTCCCTTTTTCTCTATACTCTAGTTCCGGCAGTGGTGCCGATATCTTTTTATTAGCTGGCGCGCCATTCTGTGATACTGGAGTTGTGTCCACTTCAGATATTCCTTTAACCGCTGCTGCTGCTGCTGAGTGACAAAAGAAAGAAAGAAATAAAGCAAATTGTCATGAAATATTATCTTAAATACAGTTTCCTAAAATTCTACATTTTCACTTGATGAGGATGCAATTCTGTGCATTTTATGCTTTACACATGCCTTAATATAAACAGTGTCAGCAAGGATACAGGAGTCAAATGTTACTTGCGCAAATGAATACTAATACAGAGTATTCATACAGTAAGATTGTGATTTTTACATGTCTCAATAATTAAATTATGTGATTGCTTTCTCCAGATCTAGCAGATCTCATATTTCCTGAACTTGGTGCCTCAGTTGTATTTATAGTGTGGATGTACATGAACCTTACCTTCCTCTGCTTCTCGCTCTTGCCTCTGAAGCATCTGTTGCTCTGGAGGTAG
The DNA here is from genome assembly GCA_016785345.1 of Trinectes maculatus. Lineage (NCBI taxonomy): Eukaryota > Metazoa > Chordata > Actinopteri > Pleuronectiformes > Achiridae > Trinectes > Trinectes maculatus. The sequence goes on along the minus strand of JAFBJQ010000225.1, from coordinate 270,445 downwards.
AGCCTGCTGCAGGAGCTGCATGTAAAACTCATTCTCCTTCTGCACCTCCTTCTGCTTGCGGAGACGCATCTTATAGCTTACATAGCTCTTAAAGCCAAAACCCAGTGTGACCACTGGATAACCAATGCTGCAGAGATAGACATAAGAAGTAAACTTAAAAATCTACCTTTTGTGTATATATTTTTAAGAATATATATTATTATATATTTGATGCACTTGTCTTTATTTTATATCATCCCTCTGCACCATGGCAACATGTTCACAGTTGACAATAATATTTGATATGCCTTTCAATCAAAGCATTCTTTTAAACAATAGTGTTTCCACTGCCCCTTGTTAAAATACAAGAGTGACTTGCCAGTGTGCAGCAAAAGGGCGACACAAATCCACATGGAAGTTCTTCAGGTCTTTGAATCTGATGGCTGCCTCTATGTAGACAAAGAGTATCCAAAGAGACACTGTGGGCAGACAGACACCTCTCTCTGAAAACAAAACAGGAAAAAGGTTTAAGAACTGAGAATTGGACCTACTTGCATGTTCAAGAGTATCAGAAAAGTCTGAACATAGTTTTGGGTCACATTTTACTTTTTTGTTTAACACTGCATAAATCATTATTTCAATAAATGTGGGGGTTTTTTTGTTCTTTGGTGTCAGAACAAAGCTTTAGGACTTTTTCCCACAGTAAGTTTTATGCAAAATGTAGACTCAGAAAAGCATCCTTATTTTACTATGCATAATAAAATTCAGTAGGTAAGCAAACTTGCTTTCAGACCGACATTGCCGACTTAGTCAAAGTGCACATTAGATGATGTAGAAACATATTAACTGTACCTACAAAATGCGGGGGGGAGGGTCATAAGACTTCATTAACTGAAGTCTGCCATTCTCCCACTCTCTCACATATGTGTGCCTGGTCTGGTAAACCACCGGGTAAACACCTGATGTGCGATCTTCCCATAACCACAGTATCACTTACCTCTTATGACAGAGTGGCCCAAATACCATTATTACCCACCGTTTCCATGGCTCACGCATGACACCTTTACCACTAAACTGGTGACTTTTAAGAAATAGTAATAATTTTGTGACATCATACAATTGTGCATGTGTAGGGAATTAAGTTGGTGAGCTTGGAAAGCAACTGGTGGGCATTCCGTGTTTTTCCCTCCCCCTACTGCAACTAGGATTTCAATCTGACACCTGGCCTTCAGTCAGCACAGGGGATGCCACTAAATCAGAGTGACAACTAATACGCAGCACGCAGCTCACTTACACTCACCCTTCAAAATTCTAAGAAGCAAGCCAACTATTTGCAAATATGATAACACAATGTGCATCAGTACTACACAACAGTTTTGACACCTGTTTTTCCAGAAGCATTCAAATTTAGCATGATCAATGAATTAAGGATGATTTATTTTTACTTTCCACTGATCAAGTAAACAGAAAGCTTGGGTCATCAACAGGCATCAAGACCTTAACCATGAATTGGCTTTTGTTCCCCTCTCATTTACCAAATTAACCACTGGAATTTGTCAATTTCACATACGCATTATAAACAAAAGTCAAAAGATCTTAACAGAGAAAGGCCATACCTGTGTGCCAAACATATTGCACCCACACATAGGTACTTGCAGCAAAAAACAGCCATTGCACCGGAATGAAGAGGAGGCAAATGATGTCCGAGGTAAATGCCACGCACACAAAGAATACTGAGAAGGCCTATTGGGGAAAGAAGAGGTGGTTGTGAAAAACAATACACATAAGCAAGAAAGAGAAATGCAGATTTTTTTTTCTCTATTAGCATACAGTCAAGAAATGACAATTTCAGGTCATCAAGTATCAAGGGATAACCACCAACGAAAAAAATTATGATAAATTACAATGTCAGGCTTGTTTTGGAAAGCACTGGTTTCTTTAGGTTAGTGCTGAAATTGTAACTGATCAATTGTAACCTACTGCAGCTCACTGTTTTTGTTAGATTTGTATAAGCTCCCCCTTTTCATCTGTCAGACTTTTTCTGTTTGGATTCTACTGCCTGACAGTGTGAATGGTGGGTTATATTTCTGGTGTTTCTTGTAAAGGAAAATGGTGAGCATTTTTACATGTAGAACACAATGACATTTGACTATTTGAGAACTTAGGTAAGGCATAAAATCTGGATCAAAGCAGACAAATTTTAAGATTATCACTGGTATATAATGATGCTAATTACGGCACTATCTTGTTTATTTTTGGTGAACAGATTTGGATAGTAACCTAAGTGTGACAGGACCAATGTGTAGTGTGAGAGAGACTTACATCTATTGTGTGCTTGTGCTGATGTGCAATTCTTTCAACATAACCAAACGGTCCAAAAAGACAGCCATGTCGAAAGCTGGAGTTATGCTTCTTCAAGCTATATGTAGACAGGGCCACGCAGATACTTGCCACTTTCCTTGATAGTTCTGCATAACTATCAACATGGCTGTTGACAACAGCCATTTAACTCCTTCACACACTGTCATTTTTTCAGAGCAATCAACCTCCATATGTTGGCAGCAGGGTTGAAGAAAGTCCAGAATTTGTGCATCAATGTATGTTTCCATTTCAATTTTAGACCTGCCCCCCCCAGCAGGAGATAAATTCACCAAATGCTCTCATCATTGCACAGGTTCACACAAATCAAGTTTTGATTTTAAAGGTGTCTGTGCCATCTATGCTGTGACCATGAGAGAGTTGTATCACTTCTTAACATTTTTAAGGCAATAAACATAACTTCAGAGAGGCACAAATACAGCCTAAAACAATTAGGCCTGAACTACTCACCAGCCCCTGGTACCTAAACGAATCGTATACACTCCTGATGAAGAGCCAGAAGGGCCAGAGGTACTCAAAACGAAACTCCAGTACAAAGTCTGCCAGTAGCACCAGTGCCCACACCACCAGGAACTTTAGGTAGAGGAAGGTACTAAAAATAAGAAGAAAATTTAATTACATATTTTTGTAATACAAGTGCACTACAACCTACAATTTATATACATTAGCAATGTCATTTGAGTTTACAAGAGTACCATAAATCTTTACTGTCAACATTTGATATACAGCAAGAGATCATTAAGCCAATACATGAAAGAAACAACTTGATTGTGTGTTTGTGTGTGTGTGTGTGTGTGTTGGGTTGAGTGTAAGATCTCTGGAGCTGCTGTTTGACAGATTAGGTGCTTTTGTGCACTACACTTAGTCTAAGGAGCTTATGCTAAAAACTGCAAGTAGATGTCTGAAGGTACTCTGGGGTTAACATGTGCACAGTATTTTCATAGGTACTGTCTTGTGTGGAGTTGCTCTGAACATACAAACATAGTGACAATAGTGCCAATCTACAGTTTTGAGAGAGAGTGATGCATTTTGTTCCTGGCTCTATCCCCATGTAACAATTCAAGCTGGTTTGGCAAGGTATATAAATCTGATCTCAGTTGACATTTTGTTGTCAGAACACAGAGACCTGTACAGTGATATGGTGAGGGTTTTCTTTGAGCTTCAAAGCATGATGGCTGTGTAAATTGTGGGGGCGTCTGTTCAATAATTCAGGGACTTCCTCATAGCTCTTGGTCTGGGTGCCACGTGTGTAACAAGTGGCTTCTAACATGGTTTGGTTTATGAGATACATAAGAAGCCACATATTGGTACCACCTGTCCGGTGTTGCTATGAGAGCAACAGAACAACTTAAAGGACTATAGATTGAACATTAATTTTCAGTCAACCTGACACCACTTTGTTGAAGTGGTGTCAGATTGACTGGGTATTATCGTTTTTGTGGTTAATATTAATGTGTATTTAAATCTATAAGGATGAGTACAATGTGTGGTGTAGTTGGCAGCTGCCAGACAGAGCTGCTTTGGCGCTAGCTATCAAGTTAAAATAGCTAAGCGGCTACTTTTGACAGAGCTCCCAAATGACAACTGTGCTGAGGTAACGACGGACAGTCGAGGTGTTTAAATCATTGGCCAAAAACGCGACGGAGCATATTTCAGAGAGTACCGCTGCCGTAAAGCAGACTTTGTGTCATGGTCAAAAGGCTGTGCTGCGGCCTAGCGCTACAGTTAGCTTAAAAGCTAACGATACCTTCTCAGTATACAACGAAAACACACAGCTAGCATTTCCAATGCTATCACTAGCAGCTAGATAGGATACTAAAGACTGTTAGCGTAGGCAGTCCATTAACACGAGCGATAACATTAGAGACTTTCACTTTCTGCAGCTATGGTTGCCGCGGGCATCTCCTTTCAGTAGCTCCCGTTATTGTCGTGAGGACCCCTCCGTCAGGCTCCATATAAGTTACCTGCCGTATATACCCTCGGTGATTCGGTTCCGTTTCACCGGCCGTCTGAGTTTGCTGCAGTCCGCATTGCGCCGCTTCATCCTCCCCCCCTTGGCTTTGGCCTTCGAGTAACCGCTGTAATCTTATCCAGTTTTCTTGTGTGTGCGGACAAAAATAATAAATGAACTGCCTGTGGTTTGTGTCGCTGTTATTATTTTTCCCCACTGGAAACAAAGAAATAAATAAAGGACTCTGCTCGGGAACCTCCTCTTTTTCTGTTAGCGCAGGCTCAATAAGCCCAAACCGCGTTGTACAGTACGTTCAGTTGTCAGACGGCTGGTGTATCCAATTAATCTATCCGCCGAGGGCTCTCGCTGTGACGGATTCAGACAGGAGCCAGTTACGTGGCTCGGTGGTCGCCAGCTCACTGTTCTTCCGCCAAACACCACGGTACAGAGCGAGGAGACGAGGGCCGCTGTGTGAGGAAGCGTCCCGCCCTCGAACCAATCACATTCCTGTGGACAAATCGGGCACCGACGACTGACCAATCATCTAATTGCGGGGGCGGGACCAGTCTGGGGGATTTTTTTATGCTTTTGGTTTATTAGGAGATGAAAGTGAAAAATCTTTGCTGCAAAAATTCATGTCGTGTCAGACACAAACACTCCCACTTCATATTAATTATTTTTGTGCGTGGTTTACTCAACTTGGCCCGTGGCCTTGTATCCAACCATTTCCTAACAGGTTCAAATGCATTTTAAAATATAAAATAAAAACAGTTAAGTGGTTCCGATGTTTCAATGCAGTGGTTTTCATACACTGAAGAGAAATGAAAGCGCGAAAAAGAAGTGATACTACAAATGAACTTTCAAAATAGGCTACAGATATACACTGATCTGTGACAACAGTCACACTGAACAGTTTTAATCTTGTAGCTAATAACCCTGTGTATGCTTCACTTAAAAGTGTAGGCTGGTGTATGTATGACTTACTTTGCCCATTGTTTGTATAAATATCCGTAGGTCCTTGGTCAAAATTGCTTAATAAAATCAATATATTGATATTTTAGAGATATTTAAATGTCATACAACACTTTATTTTACAGCATAGTTGATGATCAAATGTTTATTGTAATATGGCAGGTCAGCATGCAAACATGTTTTCATTGTTTTGATTGAAAAAAATAAAGTGTTTCTGGGATCAAGTAAAACCTAGTTATGCGGGACAGGTCATCCCACTTGACCTCACAAACAGACATAAAGCAGCGCAGTGGGTTGCGCCCATAGACTGTAAGGTTGCGCCCACTTTCAGACACATTAGACACTGCACTTGCGCCAGTTGGAGAAGAGAGCAGAGGACATCTCCAATGGCTCCTCGGTTTGCACCAAGTCTGCGCTGCCGTCTGGCACCGTTGCTGCTTTCACTGCAGCTCGCGTTCATTGTCATATTTGCCTTTTTTACTGAGATCCGCATGAAAATAAACGTGCATGGCAACACCTACAGCAACATTTACCCAGGTGAGTGGGGAATATGACAGGGATGGGAGTGTGAGACAGTGGACTGGAATGGTAAACATTTGATGTGTCAGTTCAACACATCATTAAAAAAGTTGCAAACATATATTTTTAAGCTACATCACATAGTTAATATTAAAAGCTACATAAACTGACGTGTTATATTTCAGTAGCGTGGGGAGGGGCCGCAGTCAATACTGTCAGACACTGATAAGCTCCTGCAGTTGCTGGATCTTTTGGCACAGATGAACTGTTTTTTGTACTGAAAACTGAGCTGTCATCTGAAATAAACCACAGGAGACTGTACTGTCACAACTATACTGTGATTCACATACGTGGCCGATGTTAAAGCTTGTTCCCTCTTCCCTTGCAGAGTTCCAGGATGTGAATGTGATGGTGATTCTGGGTTTTGGCTTCTCATGCACTTTCCTACTGCGGTATGGTTTCAGTGCCTCTGCGTTCAACCTCCTTGCGGCAGTCATAGCCACCCAGTGGGCGCTCATACTCAATGGTATTGACTCATACAGAGGGAAGATCAGGATAGATTTGAAAAGGTAGTGCATCTTGTTTCGGGCTCAGTGCTTTCATGATTGACCTCTTGGTTTGCTTTTACACCTTTAGTTTTTAATGTTTTGATACAGCTTGGTTGATGCTGAAATATGCACAGCTTCTGTCCTTATTGCAATTGGAGCTGTGCTGGGAAAAACCAACCCAGTTCACCTCGTTATGATCTCGCTGCTGGAAGTTTCAGGTTTTATTTTGAATAAATGGGTCCTGCAGACGCTGCTGAAGGTAAGCAATATCTTACTCCATGTTTCGCTCTTTTCTCAGATCTTCAGGCCATGCATATCACATAAGACAGTAGACAGTATGTTGATTGTCCTGATTTTGTTGGTAATTTGCTGCTAATGTTGTTTCCTGACTGGAGGTTCAGCCACTAAACAGCATCATGGTGCTTCACATCTTTGGCGCTTTCTTTGGACTCACGCTGGCCTGGATCCTGTACCGGAAAGGTACAGAGCAGCGATTTGAAAAAGAGAAATTTGACCGGCGATCAGGATTATTCTCCATGTTGGGTGTGTAAGAATTCTGTTTTTCTGTATAGAAATTCAGAAAGTCGAAACCTAGGTTCAGTCTCTGGATAAGCAAACAAATCCTAATCCTGTTCTCCGTTCTGTAGGCACTGTGTTTCTGTGGATGTTTTGGCCCAGTTTTAATTCAGTCCTCATCGACAAAGGTTTTGATCCTGGCTGGAAGCTGAGGGCTGTGTACAGCACCTACCTGGCCCTGGCTGTCAGTGCTGTTACAGCAGCTGCTGTGTCTGTGCTCTCCAGTCCCAGGGGAAAACTCAACCTGGTATGATCTGACAGTAGATAGATTTACATACAATTGTAACTGAAAGGGCCCGTGCCTGTGTTGGGAGTCTAAGATTGACCAAATAATTTACCAAAAGTTATTGTATTTGCTAACCGCATGGTCTGATTTCAAGTTTCCATCTTCACCTGTCAGATCCATATGCAGCGATGCATCCTTGCTGGTGGTGTTGCTGTTGGTGTCTCAATATCAGTGGTACATCAGCCATGGGAAGCTATGACAATTGGATTCATTGCTGCTGTTTTATCAACGATTGGTCATCGATATCTAAAGGTTTTTTTCACCATACGGACATTTTACCCAAAGGTTAAATGATGTGCATATACAAATTATTATTATTTCTACCTGGTAACTTCTTGTTTTTCAGACCGAAATGCTTCTTGCATTTCAAAGCCATGACACATGTGCTGTTCTCAGTACACATGGACTCCCTGGTCTCCTGGGATGGCTAACACACCTCCTCCTGCAGATTAAACAATGTGATGATCACACAACGTAAGCATGCAAGTCATATGATTGGCACTGTGGCACACATTCACACACAAAAGGTGTAACACTTCGTGTCTTTCATTTGCAGGGCAATCCGCTTTGCCGTGTTTCATATTTGTGTTCTCCTCACCATCATTGCTATAAGTCTGGTAATGGGAATCATTACAGGTAAAGTTCATTTTCAACAGTTTTGTACATTCATCATAGAGAACAGAAAAACTGTTTATCCAGCCAACAATACAATTATTTTCCACCAGTAAGCTTGTTTTCCTATTTTTAAATTTATCCTTTATCTGTCTTTGTTAAAAGGCCTTGTACTCAAATGGGACTTCTGGAGACCACCCCAAGACAATAAATATTTTGATGATCAGGCTTTCTGGGAGGTATGCAATCATGATTACTGTATAGTCCTCTTTCATCACTACACTTTAATACTGAACATTACTGCAATTTGCATTATTTTTACTGTGGCGCTACACCTCGTAAATGTAAATTCATAGTTACAATAACATAAAATAACAATATTTTAATTAATTTGCAGTTCCCTCATCTTGCTGTCAGAAAGTAAGAAGGTGAAGAAGCAGACTAAGTGTGGAATCCTGAAAATTAACTTTTCATCTCAGTGTACAGTATAACTATTTGTATTACTTTTATTCAATTAATTCTTATATTTAATACAAAGTTTCTATTAGAAATGCTTCTTCTGTGCAAGGCTGGGACAATTAACTTTAACCTGGAAAACATAAAAGGAAGTCATTTACTGTTGAGTATGTGTAAGTTTAATCTTGCCACAGTTGTCAGAAAGTTACCTTCTGGTTTGGATGTTAAACAAGCTTAACAGAAGCAAAATGAAAGTGTAGCAGTGAAATATGAAACCCTATTACACAACAAACAACTTGTACAGTTGGGAACCCTTTGCTGACTTCAGGTCAGCAGTTGAAGCTAAATAACCTTGTACAATAAATCTGAAAAATGGCTAAGATTCAAAGCTGACAGTGTTATTTCAAAAGAAATACAAACCCCATATTGTTACATTCAGTATGTGTATGTGTACAGTATTTGTAATGTTATGCTCAATATCGTTTGTGTCACAAAAATGAAGGAAATTTCCTGTCAAACAATTCATATTAAATGATGGCATAGCACTCAGGGTACCCATAGGACAAATGGAAAGTTCAGGGCATGACATCTCCCAAAATACACATTTTCTTTTATCAACAAGTTGTAAATCATTCTTACTACATGGCTACATGTGTGCCACGGTAGAAAATACTCAAACTTACAAGGAATCTGTTACACTTTGTGCTTTGCTATGATTCAGCCATTATATAACAGTTTAAATTAAACATGTTAATGTTTAAAATGTAATACCAAAAACGTCTTTATATTTATATATCTATATAAAGTGAATAACCACTAAAGCATATTGTCTCACACAATACAGAAAGCAAGGTGTATAACAGTGGACATAAAGACACAGTGCTTTACTGCCACAGATCCTCTGTACGTCCAAACTTGAAGACCAAACCCCTACATGGGAAGATAGCATTAGAAAGTGAATGGTAAGCATTGGTTGGACGTGAGATGGCACTGGGGACTGCTGACTTACCCAAAGAAAATGAATGCATTCTGGAAGAAGATGGCAATACCCGGGTACACAACAGGCTTGTCTGCAAAAAAAACAACAGATTTACACAAGTCATAAATATGGGCATCATGTATTATTTTGCACAGCACCACAGCCAAATAATAAAATATTAGCTGCCCTTTTCTCTGCATAATAATAAGTTACTGCCCCAGGCAGCTTCCAGATTCTTCTGTCTTTTCAATATTTCCTGGATTATTTAATACTGTAATACTTTCATAACCCAAAACTGATTGCTCAGTCGGCGCAACTTGTTCGAAGTAGACAAACAGGACTTACGAGGCACTACAAATCCACCAAACAGAATCCACATGGAGGCAATGAGAGAACCAAATGCCAGCATGAAGCCAATGAAGAGCCACACTCGTGCGCCTGTAAATGGAGATAAGAAAGGGAGGATTACAGAGTGACTCAACATGTTGGGTCGTTTATGGGTTTGTGTTTCAGTGCCTGAATGTTGTAATGGTAATATTAGGAAACCAGTCTGAAATTAGGGCATACATATAAAAACTGCAGTATGACAGTATTTTAATGACAAAAATGAATCTGTGATCACAGGTGGGAAATTAAGTGTGTATAGGGAAGTAAACACATATTAAAGTGTAGATCAATCAAGTGTGCTATTTTCAGTCATACAAACCTGTCAGTCCAATGCAGCCTTCACCGTAGCTGTCCCCTCTCACTTGGCCATTTGAAACAGCATTTATCCTAAATGGGTCAATTGAGAAAAAACATAATAACAAACATATCAGAGGGTGAGTTTAAAAGTATGAAGAATCAAATGAGCTGGGGAAAGGCAAAATGGTAAAAAAAAATCTCATCAGTGTTCTACTTTTTTTGTCAGTTGACTGAAGATTTCAGCGAAACGCTTTGCTTCAGTCACATATTAATAAATAAATCTCAGTTGCAATTAAGTCACGCTGCCAACTGAGAGGCCATAGTAAAATGAGTTTAATTTCCTCCAACTGTAGGAGATAGTATACACAGTCATTTAACACTCCATAAAGCCAGCCTTACATGAGAAAAGCCACTGTAGCGATGACTCCACAAGTGTGATAGGCATGATGAAAATCAGCCTGATCAGGATATTTCACTGCTGCATCAATGATGATCCACCATCCAGTGAAGAACTGCAAGAAAATGCAAACTTCGTCATAGATGATCACTGTGTATTGGCTGACCTGGGAGACTTCGATTTACAAACAAGAATCCACATACACAAATTATAACAACAACCAGCATGAATCCCAGTGTGGCCTCCATTACTCCTTTGACTGTTTTACCAAAATGAGGAAATGAGTGTAAATACCAGCACTCCAGCAGCAACGGATGCGATGGTGTTTCTCCTTTCCCCCCAGTCCACATTACATTCACAGTCTCCACACCGGATTCCGTCCAGAAACCCCGACATGGCTCTGCGAACGAACGTGAGATCCAACAACAATGTGAAAGTGAAAATAACATCATCCACATTATACTGTCAGCTCGACAACACAAGTGTTGGCGTTATGTAACAACAGCTTAAATCAGTTCCCCAGAGTGATATGTGAAGTCTGGAGACCTTGAGTAGCCTACTTTTGTACGCAGTAGTTGTACAGTGAGAATGATGCTCAACTCCCTGACTCACACACCTAAACACCAACAAATCACTGACCCCTCATGTATACACTAATTCGACACCTATTGGACAACAAAGGCTGTCGACGCATGAAACTTTAAAGCCTTGGAAACAGGCAGTGTTTCATGCAGCAGATAAAAACGGCCGTGTCGATTCTTTTGTTCATCGCTTTGGCATTAGCAAACATTTCCTTGTAGGTTTCTTCTGGCTACGAAGCCGCTGAAACTAACGTCACAGCTCAAACGACAGCGGCTGAACCAAGCAAATACACAATCCCAAACAGCATAACCTGGCAATAATAGAGTTTTCGAAGGAATTGTTACCTTTTAGTCTTGGTTTTTTGATGTAGACCCCTTGGATAAGCCCTTTGCTTTGCTTCCGAAAGAGCTCCGTCACGCGCATGCGCAGTTCACCCACACTCTTTTGACGAGGACGCCTCTGAGACGCTGTTGATATTGGTGCATTCAGGTGATGTAGGACAAAACGGTTGTTGCAACACTGTGGGTACGTACCTAGTAAATCTGATATGTGGTGATGATAGTATTTTAATCGGGTCAAATGTGACTTATATCTGACAAAATACGTCTTACAAACAAGGTAGTTTCACCTTCGAAATAACGAGTAATTACATTATTTTAGAAATTTTGAGTGGGCCTTCTTCTTCCTCATGCTACTGCTCAGTTATAAACGCACCCAGAGAGACAATATCATCCATGTTCGTGTGTCCACGTGTGTGATGTCACTGATGACATCACACAGAGGTGATGACATCACACGAGGCAATGCCACCACTGACGCTGTTCTTGATTTTGTGTTTTCTCACTTTATTTGCCTGTAATTCATATGTGACTACGCCTTCCCCGATAATTCTGCGTGCTCTTAAAGTTGAGGGATGAGTTACACTGCTTTGCTCATCAGGCCCACTAACGAATGATACACAAAACATCAGAGTATGCACATTGTCCTCAACTCACTATAATATTGCCATATTTAGGTAGGTGCCACCTTTACAATGCTGACTTAGGGTTGAGCATGACTTTTACTCCTGAAAAAACATTAGGAAGCACCTTGGATGAGCATTTTGTTGAGACCACATTGACATTTACTCTGCAGCAATTACGGATTAGAAAAAGGTACATTTGCCACCATCTCACCTATAAACTAGCATTTAAAATAAATACTTATAATTTATATTTATTTAATTCAATTTACATTGAAGTAAAGACGGATACCAATGTGAGATACAAATATTGTATTGTTTGTGTGGAAGAACTACAAGTGTTACTGAAGTTGTTTGCTGAATGGTTTGTGACTGGCTGGGACATGGTGTGAGTCACATGGGCCTTCATGCCTGCAGCTATCAGTTTTGCTTTTTACATACTGCTTTGCTTTCAACTGTGGGTACATGTCTATAAAGAACTTACTGTAGTTGAGATAACTTGTTTATTGTAAATGATTATATTGATATACATTCATAACATACAAGAATGAAAAAAAGATCTTTCAAATTATATTTGGAAATAAATTTTAAAATTATATACTGATACTTTATTACTAATACAATTGAAAGTGGCATGCATGTCTGTATCAATAAGAAAACCTGTCAGTTAGATGGGCAAATATAAGATGGCAATCTTAAAAGACACCAAGTAATTGCAAAGCTACAGATATGGACAGAATGATGACCCCAAAATAACCAATGTAGCCATAGCCTCCATTCATCCTCTTTGCTGGCTCTTGAAGGAAACAGACAACAGGACAATTAAAACGTTTGCCAAAATGAAAACATAACCACATAACTGGTATTTATTATGAACAATGAATACAAAGTCTGCTGGTAGGTGAATATCTTTGTCTAATTTTGAGACCTTGAAAACCTAAAATTTTGCAGATAACACTTGACAGTGATTTACTAAATTGCTTAACTTATACAACTGCCAAAGTTTTGACCATTAAAAATTGTAAAGAAATGTTTTTTAAACAAACAAAATTAGACAAGGAGCAATAAACATCCTGAATTACTGCACTGGAACCTTTGGACTGCAGCCTTTACATCTCTAATAATACAGTTACAGAGACATTGTTTTATAGAAACCAAAAGTTATCTTACCTCCTGTGTAGTAACCCCAGGCATATGAAAATCTGCTGGTCACCCAAATAGCTCCCAACACAGATGCGGATAACTAAGTTCAAAACAAACAGAAACAATGAGATGCAACAACAGTGAAAATATGCTTTGTCACAGTGACAGTGTTTTTTGGCCTTGACTGTTATCAAAAGTAATTTATGCCAAAGATCATGGGGAGGGTTTGCCCCTCCCACAAACCCTCCATATTTAACTATAAACCCCTGCAATGTAGTGTGGCCATAAAGAATAAATATAATACACACACACACAAACAATAAATAAAATGGGATATGGGTATGGTTATGGTTAAGTACAAATGATCCATACCGGATAGACAAGAGCTGCAATTGTCTGGAAAACAAGCCACTGAGGGTAAACCTCCAGTGTATTCTGATGTGCCCTCTGGATACAGTTGAACACTTGATCCTTGTCGCTGTACATAGTGGGATACTGCAAAGTAAAGCAAATCACACATGCAATAATGGAATAGCGATTAGCAATAGTTCAGTTTTTTTTGTTTAGTTTAGTTTATTTGAACACAAACTGAAAAGGAAAAAATCAATATGCACAATAAACAGATGGAAAATATTTTGATTACATAAGCACAAATACAATGCAAACTTTAGTTCAGTTCAAATGCTGCACAAAAAGAATGTACATCCAAAGAAAGTGAAACTAAAACTACCTTCACATCGTACTTCTGCCTGGCGGCCCCAACCTTAACGGCTAAATAGCCCAGCATAACCCAGCTGTACAGGAAAGTAAATATGACATATCCAAAGTTGGACGGCAGCACTGTGAGAATGTCCATCTTTCCTCAATATGGAGCCTGTCGATCAGCTTTCGAGGAACAGAACTCTGGGCAGCGCGACTGTCAGATCACGTCCTGCGTACGGCCCGATTTATACTTGTGCGTCGTCGAAGGCTCGAGGCGAGGACAAGGAGGAAGTCAGGATGATTACGTCACGCAAATCGCGTACGTTATGCAAAATATCACGAGATTTCATGTCTGCATTCAAAAACAAATACGACAATTTTTTCCAAGTATGTCTGCATTATTAATTGTGTATTGTTGTCGCTATAACGACAACAATAAAATAATAATAGTAAAAAGAATAGGAACGATGTGTGTATACTGTGTATCATCAAAGAAATTATGCAGATAATTTTAGATTTTCTAAGATGGCGGTTATGCACCTAGACGTTTCCATTAATAAATAATAAGAAATAAACCAATAACAAAAAAGACGTAAACGATCAGGAACAAGGAGATTACAAGGAGAATCTGCTCTTGATCATATTCCATCCTAGCAAAGTACTGAGAATAAAGGCAGAATGGTAAACGGTACTTTTGGAGAATACATACGGGTACTTATTCGTTTCGTTTGTCGCACACAGAAGCATCAAAGCAGAGAACGGGTTAGAAGATCACGTGACTGACATTTCCAAAGGCTACATATAGCCGGGCGCGTACGTCGGCACTCCATTTCGCTGACGACGTCAGGAGCATCATTATCATCAAAGAGTTTTGAAAACATCGAAATCCACAGAACTACATTTGGACGCCGGTCTGTTTTCGTGGTTAAGGCATCACCCCGTGATACGTGTTTTTGAACAAGTCTCCTGCCATCGTGTTTGTATCGACGATATCACAGAGCAAAGGTTTCAATCAACGGTTGACCTGGTAAGAAGCACAGCGAATGCTAACGTTAGCATGGCTATCTAATGGTTTATTGCGGTGTTTCAAATACGAATGCGTTGTTCATGGTATGTTAATATTATTTCTGAATTGTTCGAATTGTTCCACGTGTTAAATTGCTCATTACAACGCGTTTTGTTGTAACGTGAGACTTTAGTCCTAGCGAGTGTGGATATTTTCAGCTTACGTCATCGTGGAAATTTCCAGCTCTTTCTCGTCCGCCATTACAGTTACGCAACCTTATTTAGCCTCTAGGGGCAGTGCTGAGACCAGCTGTTACACAATAATAGCCACAAGCATACGTGTACTTACTGCTATTACCAATGCATTTATTCTTGAAGAAAAGTTACATACGTTCCCGTGTAGCCAACACACAATTAAAGTGATTATTTACTGTTGTGTAAAGGCCGGTTATGTTAAATATTGTTTTTCACCCTCTTCCTGTTTCATGTTAGACCCCGGCAACAGTGAAACAATGGCCAAGGCAGAAGTCTCGCACTCTGAAATGGCTGTTGCCCGTCAGAGAGATGGTGTCAATGTAATCTTTGACAAGGACAGCCCTGCCTCACATCGCTCTCGGTCCCAAAGTCGCCACAGGAGGTGTTACAGATCATCATCTACATCATCATCATCTTCATCCAGCTATAGATCCCACTCTAGGTCCCGCTCTCGTCCTCGCTGCCACAGACGATCCTCCCGTTGTCACTGTGATGACCACCGCAGATATGGCCACGGTCGCCACCGCCGCTCCCCTCCACGCCGCCTCAGGGCCCACTCTCGCTCCTACAGCCGCCCAGCCCTACCAGACACCCACTCACGTCGCAGGTCCCACAGGTCTCGCTCCAGGTCCCTCTCCAGATTGACCAGTCCAAAGATCAGTCACAGAAGGAATGTGAGTAGGGTTAGATGCAAGTCCAGATCTCCAGGACACACTCTCAGTTTGACTTTGGATGGTAAGTTGGTGTAATAGTCATCACAGTGAATCTGTTGCTTTGGAAGACAGACTTAAAAGTTATATATTGTCTGGTGACTAAAATTCTCTTAAAATTTGTCTATAATCCCCAGCTAAAAGAGAACTCCTCGCGTCTGCAAAGGCCAATGCTATGAAGACCCTAGGAGTGGACAAGCTAGACCTTCCTGTTAGTGTAAAGCCGATTTTGTCTGAGCATTCAGAGACAAGTGAGGCGTCACCAGAGCCAGAGAAAAGGGTGAGACGAAACCCAGAAAAGACTTGGGTGTCCCAGGTGGGTGTCTAGCTTAAATGCCTGCTTCATCCTGCACACATCACACACACTACAGATTTAGTTTCAGTGCAGGAGTGGTGAGATTTTTCACACCACTCTGGCATAACACCAGTGAACATCCAATTATTTCTTTTAGCTGGCGTTTCATGGACAGAAAAAAAAAACTATAAAATATAAAAATGAGATTTCTTCTGGCTTTCATATCATTTTCACATGGTTGCAATACACAGTACATCAAGTCTACAACTAATGTCTACATGTCAGTTGATTCAGCATGAGTTATGTGTTGTATTACATTTACTGTCTTGTGTTAACCTTTGGACCCCAGAGGGAACACACATACTTTCTGTATTTATTCCTGTCTTCATAGATAACATGACAGTGGTCTCCTTCACTCACCGGCACCTGGGATTAAAAGGCTGTCATGTGACTTGGGTGAAGACTATATGTGTTTGCATGAAAGGTTAACGATAACTCTTACTGTTGAAATGTATGAGGTCTACAATAAAGCCCACACATAAGTAGATTAGCTCAAATATAGACACAATGCACAGTCTATTCAAATGCTAATTACACACATAGATACCTGGATGTCTCTGAAGCACTTCCAATTGTATTACGTCATACACTTTAAATTACACTTGATACAGTTTATATGCAAAGGAAACAGAATTTTGACATTACAAATGTATGTGTGCTTACAGTTGAAATGGGTCATTGTTATTTAGCAGAACCCTCCACTCACTGATGGAGCGCAGGTGTGGGGACTGCGTTATAGTGACTATTCCTGTCAAGAGAAAAAAAAAGACGAAGAACTCCTCTCCGTATTCCACAGATAAGTTGGTACACAAGGCGTGTGCTGAGGGGCTGGGAAACCTGCGTCACCATCATTCTGCCAATGTAGTAGTCAGAGAAGACATCTTTCTTACTTTGATATTTTGGTTTGCCTTTTTTTTTTGTTTTATTTCTGTTTCAAGGTCTGTCCTTGAAGCATTCATTTTACGGTTTAGGTTTTGACAGCAGTGCGGGCAGAGGGGTTGTGCATGAGAGCTGCAGTTCTTTGAAGCTAGTACTTTGTCTATGGAATACAAGTACTTTTATATTACTAGTAATATTATCCATCTTAAAAATCTTCGCAAACTGTTAAAAGTCACTCTACCTTAAATTTCACTCACATCTAATTAGGTCTGTCTGTCTTGTCTTTTTTTTTGGGACAGAGTGATGACGAAGAGCCTGGTGACGTGTCCAGCCCAAAAACATCCCCTAAGAGGAAGATAATCTCTTTCAGTGTTAATGTAAGTTGCTGAAACAAAAATCATGAGACCCAAACCATGAACGTGTAATGATGTGTTCTCATGGCCTTGCAATTTTGTCTCCTCAGAATTCTATTGCCAAACCGACAGTGGTAGCTCCTTCCTCTATAAAGGTAACTGCAAGAGTGGACAGCTATGAAAGCAGGAGGCCTTATGGACATTGGGTTCCAGTCAAATCAGGCCATTCTTCCAAAGCACGCAAACACACACTCACTATGTCACGTTAGTTTGACAGAGTACATGGACATTGTAAATAATGTTAATGTTTTGTAAATATGTTCATTTCATGGTAGACATTTCCTTTCAGATTTTAAAGAGTTAAATGGGAAGAATTGAAGAATACAGGTGGGATTGTTTTTTTTCCCCTTTGTGTTGTACTAAGCTGTTTATAGGATCAATAAAGATTCATTCATTCATTCATTCATCTTCTACCGCTTACTCCTGTTAAGGGTCGCGGGGGGGGGCTGGAGCCGATCCCAGCTGACATCGGGCGAGAGGCAGGGTACACCCTGGACAGGTCGCCAGTCCATCGCAGGGCCAACACAGAATACATAAACAGACAAACAACCATTCACACTCACATGCACACCTATGGACAATTTAGAGAGTGGCCAATTAACCTAACCCCCACAATGCATGTTTTTGGGCGGTGGGAGGAAGCCGGAGTACCCGGAGAGAACCCACGCAGACACGGGGAGAACATGCAAACTCCACACAGAAAGATCCCCCGAACCGAGATTCGAACCAGGGACCTTCTTGCTGTGAGGCACGAGCGCTACCCACTGCGCCACCGTGCTGCCCTCAATAAAGATTCAATATTAGTAAAAATTCTCATTGTATTTTTTTTTTGGAATCACTCAACTACACCTGCTCCTTGTGGCAGGAATAAAAAGAATCATTAAAGAGAAAATTGGAATCACATACAGTAGCAAATTTCCAAATTGAAAGTTAGAAATGCACATATGCAACATAACAAATATTAACCCATAAACCAAAATTTAAAGCTAGTAAACTTGTTGTTGCTGTTCAGAGTATACACAAGGATTAAGATAAACTAATTTTCACTAGTAAATATGTCAACCTCTCGTAACTCGTATACGTATATAATATTAACTTCAAGGTGGGTCATGCACAGGGATGGACTGGCCAACGGGCATTTTCCAGATGGGCTGACAGTCTCAACACTTTTTGGATCAGCGGCCAGATTGACACGAGGCTGGCCCAATCACATTGACAATATAGGAGGCAAAACCAAACAAGCTAGGACCACCCCTGGATCTATGAGAGACTTCCATACTGTTGATGCTTAACATATTTAAACCTTATGCCCTTTTCATAGTTAAAAACTGCCTTTTTCATAAAGCACTTAACTTCCGACGTGCTCAAAAATACCATCATTTTCACGATTTTAACCCTTTAAACGCCAGTTTAATCATTCAAAGTATTAAAGCAAATGCTCTATGATTGGATAGGGAGTAGGTAGTTCAACCAATCTACACTACCCAAATGCTTCGTCCCAAATTGCCATTCGTATAAAACTATGCTTATCATGACGAAAATAATTAAAGCTGATAGGGAGGCGTGAGGTGATTAGATTCACCTGCGCTACACATCTGTCCCTCATTGACAATCACTGCAGCACTGTGGGCCCCGTGTTGTGACGAAGAGGCAAGAAAGTTAAAAATTAAAAAGCCCGCTACTTGTACTGAAGGCTAAACTGCTAGGTTTGTTTTTCCTACCAGTGAGGTCTTCATTTCGAGAACTTGCTCTCAGCTTCGGTATCTTCATGTATCTTGTGTTGTTGTTTTTCCTGTCTGAATGCTGAACTGCTGAACTTGCTGAACAGCTTCCAATCAGCAGCAACTTCGCCGTCACGTGTCGCTCACTTGTTGCCTCCCCACCGTGACTCTTCCTGCTGCGTTCAAGTATTTCCGTGTGCTCACGGAGTTTTGACCTTTTGTGCTTCACTGACGCGTCGTCATCTTCTCCGCGTGCTGCGTTCACGTCTTCACGGAGCTTTGGGTTTTGACGCTTGAAACATGTATATCAGAGTTTGTTTTTAAAGAAAAGAAATGCAGCATCGCTTCTCTTTACTCTTTTAGCTTTGGTGCTAATTGTGGTTCAGACCAGTTGAATGTTTGAAGGCAGAAGACTATTTGAGACCTTGAAAATGCGCCCGGCTGGAATTTCAAAATCGTCCGGGTTTATGAATTTAGTTGCTGTAATTACGATCGGCAAGGGGCGCTAGAGACCTATTCTTTCCCTTCTTTCAACTCCAAGCTAGATACAGGTTTGCTGCCATTTTTGTAATGGCCACGAGGTGTCAGTATCAGTACAAGGATTGTTTTGAGTATTATAGTAAGATTGTTGAAGTCTGCGGTTCTGGACCTCTGAACCACTACTCAACCTCCATACATCCATAGATTCCTGTATGACAATACAGTGATGTTACCATGCTTTCCCCTGTGGAGTGATATGGTGCTTCATGACTGGTGACTGTCAGATTTTACACCACGTAGTTGGCTGGATTCTACATAGTTGCATCCGATTGGAGATATTGGTGCTGTTAATGTGCATGTTGGTTTCCTGTCCCACAGTCTTGTGACATTGGACTGGAACAGAATCACTGTTGATGTAAACAGCCATCCTTTTCCCTCTGTGGCATGTCAACATGTCATGTGAAAAGAACCTGTAACAAGCAATCAGACACTTTTCAGGGCTTACTACACATTCACATACACACAAACATCTATTGCCAATGGGACGATCTCCAACCATCTGTCACTGTCAGTTTTCGCTGTCTGCTAATGCAGGATTCAAACATGTTCCTTCTTGGGTAAACGATATAATCTGCTGTTGTGGCTGCTGTGCAACTCGCCTTAAAGCTTGTGTGTACTAAGCTTGACATGTTTTTGGCATATGTTGATTACTAGTGAATTATTACAAGAAGGTAACATATCTGTCTGGAAAGATACATGTCTTCTGAGTAAGTACTACATTTCAATCCTTCAGAGGAATTTTCAGGCTGATGTTTGGGTACATGTTGTAATAACAGGGTAATATTACACAGTTCTGTGTGTCTTACTACCAGACACTGTGTCTCCCCTTGTAAACTGACCTAGTCATTTTAATTAATTACTGAAATATAATATAAGTTAAGGAAATACATAACACATTTAGTATTACTGAAACTGCACTGATTTTCCCACACAGCTGTATCATAATGTCATTCCGGGCCAAGCTGAAAGAGTAGGTATGTTTATTATTATTATGTCTTTTTATTTTAGTACAAAGCAATTTAATGTGAATACGTTTTTTTTTCTTTTAGTCTTAAAGAGAGAACACTTAGTCACCTGCTCGCTTCTGTGTCTATGGGAAAACTCCCCTGCACTATATGGGTATTTTGTCTTGTTGACTGGGCATAAAATCAAACCCATTTTGCCTTTTTCATGGAACACTTTGCCTGGCAGTTGGCTCCGAAAGACTCGAAGGTGTCAGATTATCTCTGAGTCACAGCAACTCACAGAATTTATGCACTGCTGTTCCATAAAAACACTCCCTGCCAACATCCTCAGGTAAATCAGATAAGACTACAAAAATATCACAACCATTAACCTGAACACTTAATCCACCTCCTAACAGATCCAGAGTGGAGTCCTATATCAAAGGCATAATTTGAGGACCTCCCCTCACCTTTCATCATCTTAACATAAACAGCACACAATCATTTTGGAGCAGCCATAAATTTACTCTGAGCTTCACATAGAGAAGAGGTGAAATATAACAATATGCAGTAAATTATGTTTAATGTTTTTCATGCTTGTATCACTTTCTATACATAAACCAATTATTGTTTGCCCAGTAGGGGGGGCAACGTGACTACCTTCTCTGAAAGAAAGGAGCCTTGCATGGGAACCTGTTTTCATGTCTTTTATCTCTTCTCCAGTCACAAGGCTTTCCTGCTCATGTCACAGCTTGGGGCGACTCGGTTAAACTGAAGATGTGGATGATAACAAATAAATTGAATTGC
The DNA here is from genome assembly GCA_016785345.1 of Trinectes maculatus. Lineage (NCBI taxonomy): Eukaryota > Metazoa > Chordata > Actinopteri > Pleuronectiformes > Achiridae > Trinectes > Trinectes maculatus. The sequence goes on along the minus strand of JAFBJQ010000225.1, from coordinate 249,090 downwards.
TTAATTTTGAGTCCTTATGTGTGTGCGCACCTACACTAAAACATTCTTTTGGCTGGCATCTTCTGCTAAACATGCCCCGAGGTTTGATGATAGTTGCTGGCAGTTCATTCTCACGCTCAAAATGTCTCCGTCATGAGACCACACACAGTAAAAGCCACAGAAAAACCAACAAGTGTGCAAGATAACTGGATAATTGGAAGTGGTTTATTTAAAAATAAGGATAAGAACACTCATAAATGTTTTCACTTCAAAGACTGTACAAAGAAATGCCACACAATACATATCTTACAGATGCCTTGAATTGTCTTTCAGATCAAAATAATCACAGCTAGATAAACAATGTTTCAGAAACTGCCTTCCATTGGTAGGTAGCAAAGACAAAAAAGAAAGTCTTGCGCCCAAGACTCCGAAAAGAAAAAAACAGTGAATATGGCCACTAAAGTGAATGGATCCACTAGACAGCTGTGCCTCTTTCCAAGTTTTGTTTGATCTCTGCTGTGTATTTGCCGTAGAAACGCTCTGCCTTCTTGTTGAACTTGGCGTTCCTCTCGTTGATGTAGTCGATGTCTGCGTCGTCGTTGTAGGCCCTGCGTCGGCTGTACTTGGCTCGCTTCTCGATCCTGACAATTGCAAATAAAAGCGGTTTAGGGAGGATTTCATAAGCCAGTGTGACCACTCTCCGTGACATACCCATTAACAGTAATTGGCTACAGGCAATAATTTGGCAGTGTGCATTTAAATTTGGCAAGGAGAGTGGCAATGGAAAAACGTAACACACATACACACACAGAGGAAAATACGGTCAATTTGTGAGCTCCCAGTCTTGATTCACTGTGTCTTCAAAGCATTGTTGTGCGTCATACCCTGGAAACTCAATCCTTGTCTAATGCCCCACAGTCGCATCTCTAACACAAGCCTTGGACTGTCTCAAATATAGAACAGCTCAGGGAAAGACCAGGGTAATAAAACGTGAAAGAAACTTCTGTAGCGAAGGCAAAAAACATAACAAAGAACCAGTGGAAGACCTAAGCTGTTTGAGGTAACAGTCTGGTGAACGTCAGGGACACCAAAATATGTTTGATCTCTTTGTGTTGTGGTTTTCATAAAGGGTTGAGAACCGTCTACCCACAGAGCAAAATACTTGGTATGGTTACACGTGGTAACCATAGCAACGTTTGTTTGACATGCAGATTTATGCATCGCCTGCTATGGTCAGACCTTGAGCCATAATCAAACTAGGAATAACTACAGAAAGCTCCAAATTTAATCAGAATAAAGAGAACAGTGGACTCAATGGGCCTAATAACATTAACAAAAATGCAAAGTCTCTTTTCTTCCTGTCTCTGCTGTCCAGTTTATATACAGACAGGTCCTTAAGTCTTTGGACAGTTAAAAAGTTTTTGTAATTTTGTCTCACCACCACAATGACTTTGAAATGGACCAATCAAGATGTGGTTAAAGATTATACTTTAGAGTAGAATTACAGTTAATTGAATTCATTGTCAGTCCATTTTCAAAAGCCCCAAAGTAATTGTACAAATTAACAGAATTATCAGGATTTTATTTTATACTTGAATTAAATTCTTTGCAGTTAACAACTGGCGTCTGGTGCCTAATCATCCTATGTTGTTCACTCCCTAGCGATGTTTTGCCAGAGCTCTACAGTAGCATCCTTCATTTTTGAGACTTTTTGAAAGTAATAATATGCAACGGTTTTGCCTGGTCTGTTGTTGTAATATAAAACTTGGAATATGTAATGCAACAGGTACAAGAACCATGAAAACCCAAATGGGATAAACATTGCTGTTAAACCTATTAATAGCAATGATTATCCCATTATCTCAATTAGCCAAGGGGCATAAAACTATTTCAGGAGAAAACAAAACCCTATTGTTACAGCGGAAGTCAAGAGGAAAGTGTCAGAGAATAACTCATGATATACCAATTACGTAACTTACTGGCAAAGTTATCTTAAATAAAGTAAAATATCATTTTCTCAAGCCTCTTACAAGTACTTCTTTGTACTCGAGATTTTCACCTTAGGAGCTACGTTGATCCCTTATCTTTACCAAGATCTAGGCTTTAAAATTTCTAAGAAAGCTATAATTCAAAGAATGCAACTATCTGTACAATGAAGCCTTAGATCTTTGGAATAGGGTCTATCACCCTATTCAGATGATAATTCATTAGCAGCCTGCATCTGGGTTTCCACTCTGGGCCTGATTTCTTCAGTTCTGATAGCCGATAGCCCTCGGTTCACACAAAGCAAACCGCTCTTCCAAACTGGCAAAGGCCTCACAAACCCACTCTTTCCAAGGATGATGTAACTCAACTTAGATAGTCTCATATTTCATCTATGCACAACATTTGTGCTGTGCCAGAAAAAGGCCTGACTGAGTACACTATCAATCAGAGATGCATATAAAAACTTTGATAAAAAATTTAGCTAAAGACATAAATCATTAGAAGCGGTACTGTCCAATACAGTGCTGATCTCAACAATGTATTTTTTTTTTTCAAATAAAGCAATGAAAGGATGAAATTCTACTGGAGAGAATTATGTATATAACTACCAAGTTGCAAAATGACAATGAATGACACAGAGGTGCTAATCAGAATGCAGCTATACCCAAAAACACGGAAATGCATGGAAACTAAGTCATGGAGCCACATTTCTTAACATTTCTCCCTGTCATATCTTTGTGGTTAATTCTTACTTAATTTGTTCATGAAGTACATTATTCTTTTTGAACATAACATAGGACCCTGCATTTCACAATTATTTTTGTGTAAAAATTAGGACTCTCAAATTACAGTGTTACTTTTGATTAATTAATTATAGAAAAAAATTATGCGATAAGAAAATAATGCAGAATAGGCTGCGTCCACTAGTTGAATTAGGAAACTTTAGCCCACACTCCAGTACCGTAGGTGGCTGTAGTAAAAAGCTCCTTAAATGCTAGTTAACACCTGCCATTAAGCAAAAGAAGAAGAATCAGGCCGCACGGTAACCATGATAACCACCTGTGAGCCGAAAAAATGCCCACACCTGCATTGTAAAGATGATGGAGGCAGATGAAAAGAAGCTGCTAGGCCCCATGGACAGAATATTCAGCTTCAACGTAAAATTTGTAATGATGTCTGTTACTATGACTGTTACCTTTGTGTCTGGCTGAAGGTATAGGCTTGTGATACACATACTGAACATGAAAAGTGAAAACTTCTTTTAGTTTTTCAAAGAAAGGCAGGGGTGGATTTGCGACTTTGTGCTCAGCTAGTTAAAACAATTAGTCACATAAGTTAGTTTGTGTTTGTCTTCTTAATCTGGTTGAGTGTCCCTTGTCATTTCTCACTGACATCAACACTGGGCATAAGGTAAAGAACTGTTAGTTTTACTGTATGAAGGTTTGTTTTAGTTGTCAGCCCAATGAGTGTAAAATGTAACTGGCAAAATTATGCAGATATGAAATAATGTCAGGAGATGATATGGTGTCTGTAGTCTACTGTCTGTTTCTGAGTGTTACTCACTGTTTCTCAACATCTTCCACCATGTGGTCAATCGCCTCCTTTGAGGGGACGTGTGTACCGTGGATCAGGGTATTTGTTGTAGGGTAGAAGTCGTCACCGCTGTGGAGCACCAGCAAAGAAATTAGAAATTCATTACCACAGATAATCCCCATTTTACCGTACTTAAACTGACTTTTCTATTCCTTCATTGTGATTACGGTTGTCCTAATGAGAGGAGAGGCTATGTCTTTAAAGCAAAATTTATTGGTGCATCATTCACAGTTCTGCATGTGGTAGTCTATTAGGGCTAATGACCCACAGGCACCGATCTTATCTCTGACCTTGGCATGTAATCTTCTCCTGAACACTTTCACATCTTTAAATTATTTCGAGTGGGTGCAGAAATGGAAACACTTATCCAGAGGCAAAAGGGGAGGGGGTGTAATTTGACATATAGAAAATGCTTTGTGCACATGTGATGGGTCCATACTAAGATGATTACGCAAACCAAGTTGTTGCAGCTCATTTTACTTGACAAGAAATTTCACAGTTATGCTTTCAATGCCAGAGAGGTCTTCATGAATATTTTTTTATACCAAATGACATTTCTTTCCACGTTGAAGTATCTGTGTATCTGAGTAAATGATTAAACAACATAAACACAGTACTGATACAGCAAAGGGAGACGGGGCAGAGGCTTAACTCACCACTCCTCCCGCTGTCTTTCATAACTTTCCATGTCTGGTTTGATCTGCTTGGTGAGTCTCTGGTACTGTCTGAGCTGGGCCTCAGCATAACCTGCAGTTCATTGTGGGAGACGGAGAGAAAACAAATGACTGAGTTATAATTACCGCAACAAACAGCAAGCAGGCACAATGCTCAGCACCGCAACCTGTGGCTGGTTAATGCGGGACAAAGAGGCAGATCTACTTCCTTCCTCTGTTGAAGCCCCTCTGGTGGTAACTTTTCTCCTCAATATTTTAATTCAGAGGAGGTTTTGATGTTACAGATGGCAGCCATATTAATGAGAGGCAGCAAAGGTTTTTTTCCCAGAAGATTTAATTGGTAACATTTTGAGATGATTAATATCCTAAGTACTTGTTTGGAACTAGAACTGCTTGACACTGCTGCTACAGAGGACAGAACAATCTTCACTATTAACATTTCAATTTGTGATAAAGTGGTGGAAACCAATCACACCATCACATGCTACAGAACAGAAAAAGTAGACAATTAAAATAATGGTTCACCATTTCCAGCAGCAGTATATTTTACTGAGTTAGTATTTACTCAATGAATAGACTGAGGTTCTGCAGCGTGACATGAGGGTTTACTCATTTGTTAAATAAAGCCCTTTTTATCTAATTCCCATTTGTCTGAGAAGTGATTTCAAAGTCACTAATTGACAACCATTGCACTGTGTTGAAAAATAAATGCCGATTATTTTTAGGAAATGTATTAGGCTTGAAGGGAACAGATGTGTAATCAGTATAGATTTCTGCTAAATATCAAAGCTACTGCTCTGTCACACAGTTACTTATTTGTTCAAGTCAGAAAAGGCTGGTGACTAGTGAAATTCTGGTTAAGCACCGTATTCTTCTGCTCTCTCATAACAGGAAATATTTAATATTGATGAAGATGACTCATGAGTCTGTATACTTCTTCTTTTACAATACTGTACTTGCAAATAAATTGCCCTCCTTTGTCATATCTTTCATACTGAATCAAACAAAATGTAACCAAAAAGTACATTGCAACTGTCAGCTGTCTATGTTCAACACACCACCAACCTGCAAATCCGGTGTCAGGATTCTTCTTCCTTTTCTTTCTTGCCCACCGGTCAGCATCATCAGCAGTGATCTCCAGCAGTTTTACTCTGTTATAGTCCTCCCCTCTGGCGGCACAATCCTGAGGGCCAAATAACAGATTCAATACAGGTCTTAATGTATATAGACTAATAAAGCATGTTCGTTGGGGAACTAGGGATTAGTCTGTAATTATCAGTATATAGCATTGCCATCTGTTCACAGTTAATCCAGCTGATTATTGAAAACTAACAATTTCTGAAATACAACAACAAACATGTAAACTATAAAAATACCTTTTTCTTTTGGTCTTCAGCGAGCTCCCACTCCAGTCGAGCTTTCTTAGCATCCCAGTTTGCAGGCAGTTTCAGTCTCTTGTCCTCCTCCACAACCTCCCGGAGATTCAGCTTCTGCGCTTCATTCTGCAGAGGAAAATAAAACATTGTGACCGGATGTACAAACAACATCGCGCAGCTGGATCCATTAGAAATACACAAACTGTATTTTAAAAACAAAGCAGTAATTTGCTAAAGCGGACAACACAGACAATGATCCGTCAGTTCACAACAAAAGCTAAACAGTTATATAACTGTGTCTATATGGCATACGTTCACTTCATACAGTTAAAGGTAAATAACTTACTCGTTTGAAATGTAACTCTCGAAATTTACGAAGTCTCGCTTCTCTCTTCTGAAACGCGAGGGTTTCAGTCGGTTCTTCTTCTGTGACTTTAGTAGATTCCTGATAAAAGAAGGGCATCAATTATTATCTCTGTATAGTATAACATGAAATCAGTCGTTTTAGTACACGCGCAAAGACAGTTATTAACAAGATAGCCAAACACATTAGACAGAAATAGAGTGGGACGGCGATGGGAAGGACGCGAAGAGCTAGCGCTAACTAACTAGCATACGCTAACATGGTTTAGCTTAGCAAAACACGTTAACAAATTCGGAACAGAAAGACAACATAACCCAGCGAAATGAAACGTTTCTCTCAACCGAATTAAATTAATCGCTCACATTTAGCCACGCCATTAAAATAAATGAGTTAAAATGTAAACCACTAACCTCACTACAAGACGCCATTGTTATGCTGCGCAACGAAGAAGACAGGAAGTGTGACGTCAAGAACGGATGTTCCAAATAAAAACAGTTATATTTTATTTTTTCGACAGTAAAACATCAAAGGCATCGAAGCAAAAATAATTCCACAGACAGATAAATGGGTTCTTAAATATAAATATAATAGATATTCCACTATCTGAGTTTAAAAACGTTAACTAATGAGGAAAAAGAGAATTCTAGATGTTTCCTGAATTTCTCCAATGCTATGTAACATCTCCAGATCATGAACCTTTATGTCCCTAATATCCTGATTTACCAGCTGCTATTAAATAAAACAAAATTGAGAGTCATATTGAAGCCTCAAAGATTATTTATAGGTTTAAACAGGTTTTAGGTAAAACAGATAATAGTGTTTTGACAGTCCTGTCTGGTGATGTTAATACATTGATTTGATGTGTCAATACATTCATTTGACAATGACAAACTTGTTATATCGCCACAGACGACATCTAATTATGTGCTGTAATGTTGCATGTTGTTGTGTCCTTCTACCCTAAAATGTTGTCTGAAATTCATTAAAAATACTTCTACACCAGTGGGACCTGGCATGACGCACACAGACAACGATTATGACCCGCGGTTATACACAGAGAAGCGTGAAAGGTCAAGCATAAAGTCATCACTGTGCCACACAGAGAGTCTGTTTAGACTCCTCTAAACTCAATTGTTATGGTCATTTTTGATGCAAAAAAATTGAGACTCATATCTTTTACCAAAGCGTCTTATTTTTACCCACAAGAAAATACTAACATTAACCGTACATAACATCGAACCTCCAAACATGATTTGATGATCTGATCAGAGGGCAAAAGTGAACTTCTTTCAAGAACCATAGAAGCATGTGTGACTTGCAAAAATGGATGGCCTCCCCATTTGATTGCATTATAGCTTTAGAGCTCTTTTGGAGGATGTAATTAAATGGAGTTTATGGTCTTAGATTAAAGCATCCTCTAGATCACAGGCAATGTTAATGGAGTGATGCATTTTCACTGGAAACCAGATGGGAGCACATCACAACACAACAAAACATCATTGGCTACAGTAATGGGCAGAGCTCCACCATGCAAAAGAGAAAACATCTTCATTATAAATGACTCTCAAATGAGGACGCGACAGAGAGATAAAGCTAAGAAACTAAAAACATTAGGAAATAAGGAAAAATAGCAATTTCTCTGTCACCCAGACAATGAATTAGGTGAAGTAAATGCAACATATTTGCCATATGAATAAGCGCACCTATAATATGCACAACACAATATTTAAGTATTATTGAAAGTTAACTGTGGGTACACATGACAGTGTTGTAGCTATACAGTTCGGCTGGGGAAAAGGAAAACAAGTCTTTCTGCTCTTTCCTGTGCCAGTGAAAGTCACCGCCTCGAAAACAGCTCCATAATTTTCAGTAGAGATTGATTCGATCTAAATTTGAAATACAAATTGGCTTTGTGACAGGTAACGTGATCGGTGCGGGGCTGTCACTGCAGTTTAAAGGATACTGAAATGTAGCGCAGTATGACATGTATCTCACATGTGCTGGGGCCACCCAAAAATGCTGAACAGCCACTCCTCAATATTAACTTTTCCAGTCAGGCAAATCGGGCCTGAAATAGAGTAACATTATATCTGCAAATAAATTGCACTTTAGGGGCACATTTATAAATACAGACCAGACCTCATGCTACTTTGTAACTGTCTCCCATTAATCAAGCTGCACATGATATAAGTCCAGTTTGTTACATGCTGTGAATGAGACACTGTATGTTTTTGTACATAGAGATATATATTTGAACGGGGCTGTTATCTTACTCTTAATAAGAGCTCCTCTAGATAGCTGATGGGGGGGCAGGGCCTCTTGCTGCGCAGGCAGCTGCTTCACATCTGGAACTTAATATAAACATCATGGCCAATAAAATCATTCCATTTCCTTAATTACTATTCCTGTCATTTCCGCACTAAATGAAAAGTTATTAATTCAGGGCCAAAAAAAACATGCTTCTCCAATACAAGGAGCTGCTCCTGAGGAGTCGCCACCCTGACTACAGGCCGCTGTCACTGGACTGGAACCACAAGCTCCTGCCTCGCTCTGCCAGTGTGTGTTTAGTGTGAATCTGGATATGTCAGTGTGTATGTGTGCGAGGGAACAGAGGCCAAGGAGCTGCAGACATGAATGGAACACAAGATGGCGTCTTTTTTTCCATCTCATCCAAACGTTCCCACCGGTGCCAGTATAATCATGACAGGCGCAACCCGTCCCGTTTCATCTCCCTCCTGCTCATTTCCTTCCTCCTCCCCTCCACCACACTCTTGTTCTTTTGCTGTGTCCCAGTGTTCAACACACGCCCTGCCCTCACTTCTCCAACTCATTTATGCCACTCTCCCCTTCTCGCCCTCAGGTTTCTCTGATATATCTCCCTACATGTTTGGCAGCAGGCTTCATAATATATCCAGGGAGATGATAGGACTTTGGAGATGTTCAAAGAGGATCTCTGGAATGTTGGGAAAACAACTACAAATACACATTGCTGCTATGCAAAAAAAAAAGAAAAGAAAAAAGAAATTGCAATCTCTCACGGGGTCATGTCATCAAGCACATTTACTGCTGAAACATTCCTCAAAGTACATAATTAACATCCATCTCCAGCAGTCAAAATGCCTCCCATTGATCTCCAAGCTGTTGCTGCTGGTAGACATATCCAAAGGGCATGCATGAATGGAGTGAATATAGAGCTGTGTGGATAGGAGTCTTTGTACAACAAAATGCATCATTGAGTCATCACAAATGTGAATGTACGTGTGTCCTATCCGAGCTTGACTCATCAATTACCATCTCCCCCTGAAGGAAAAATAATGCTTATAACATATAGACCCTGGTGTGTGCGAGCGATTCGACATGGCACAAGTTGCTCCGATTCCAGCTGAGGCCACTCACAGACAAAGAGAGGAAGAGGATTTGGAGAGCGACACATATACTTACACAAAGGACGCGTGTATGCACTCAAATACCACCAGTTTTGCAGTCAGTGCTTTAGCTCCACCACACACAATTAAAGTCCCAATTAAAGGCCATTATGGGTTTTCCACTAGCAGCAACCACAGGGAGAGCAGCTCCACGGCCCGTACATTGCGGGCACACAGATGTCTCCTGTGTTGTCATCCAAAGGAACTCAGACTAATCCACAAACTTTATGATCATAATTACTGATCAGAATTAAAGTGCAACAACAATTAAAAAAAAAAAAACTCAGAGGATGGCAACAGAAGAGTTTGAGCGATTCCAGTAAGTGGGGCCAAGTGGGACTATCAGAGAGAAGTGTTCGACCTGAGGAGAAAGATAGAGTGAGGCAAAGCCATCAGTGACTGAAGCCGGTTTCTATTCCAACTCCCCTTTGCCACAAGAGGGCGGCATTTCCATGATATTCTACCAGAAAAAAAAAACAGTTCTGTTAAATCTGATTAAGATTATTGAATAAAAAGGCCACATTTTCATGCTTATATTTGCTGGAGCAACTGCATCTCTGTTTCCTACAGCCACAGTCATCACAGATATTGAGTTCTCACTGTAGATGAAAGTACCGGGCTCCATATCCGCCGTGAAGCATCCATTCACCACCATACCCACACACAAGTTCAACATGAGTGTCTTCCCTTAAGCGGGTCCCAAAATTATCATGGGTTTCTGCCTCTGACTTCTCTTCCTCTCACCCAGTGACCTTAATGAAAGAGCGGAGCTCTCACTTGGCCAAACAATACTCTGTTGTAGAGGGCTGTGATAAGAGGTGGCCCGGCAACAGCCTCTGGACATGCAGCAGTATGGGCAAACAGTGTTCCCTATCTGTCCCAGGCCTGGATCAGATGCCAGATCAAATAGCTTCACACAGACACACGCACATGTCAAAATGCATGTGGCCATGCACAGACTTTCTCTCTCACACTCACACACACACACACACACACACACAAGTGAATCCCATTCCCACCCGATGTCGTGCTCTGAGAACTAACAATCTGTTTAGCACAAAAACTCCAGTGGCTCCTTTCATCTCGAGTTCAAGGCACCAATGATCTAATTGCAGATCTGATGATGAGGAAACCAGAGCCAAGTATCTACAACAAGTGTCAACAACAACACGGCTGTGAACTGCTGAGTGATAAATGAGCTCTTTCTTCCTGGCCAGTATGGTTCGTTCTCTGTACTATTTAGGGCTTAAAAAGATCCTTTATGTTTATTAAATTTGTTTTTTTCTTGTGGGGCAGAAAATGTTAATTTAGTCATTTTCAAGGTGGAGAAAGTATTTTCCCCTGGGAATCTCAAAAGCGATTTGTGATGTGAGAAAATGTAATAAGACACAGGTCAGTCTTCTGAATGAGAGAATACAGGTTATATTATATTTTGTGTTTATAATGTTATATTTTCTTCACAGTAACTGTAGTTGAGTAAAAAACACAGTCCGTTAACTAACAGTGTATTCAATAAAAAAACAGCTGTTTTAAAAACATGATATGATTCGGTAATAAGCCGTCTTTTCAACTGTGTGACTGCAAGATCCAAGTTTTTGTCAAATGTGAAGGCTTGTTGGTAAAGAACAGTTGAATATCAGGTGAGTGAGTGGAGGATGGATATTTATTGTTGACGACTGGTGGTCAGATGAGCAGTGGCAGGCCTGAGGTGACAGGGGATCTTACTACTGTACGCACACCAACGGGATGAATCAGACCTAAAGGCAGGAGAGGACGCCGGACCGATGGCAGTCAACCAAGCCATGACAACCAAAGTCAAAGTAATGGCAAAAGCAATTGCTGGTGCTCGAACAGACAGGGAAAAAATGCCTTTTAAAGTGTAAGAATTTCCAGTGCTCTATTTGGTCTGTCATGTTATAATGGGTCTGTGGGTGACTTGCAGTCATTGAAACCAGACGACCTGATACTGAATGGTTAGCGCGCATTCCACATGGCCGCAAACACTCCGAGCAGCGGCTCCCTGATTCGACTGCATGTTTCTGTCCTCGCGTTTCCTCCTTGTCCATATCAAATACAGGCACCAAAAAGCCTAACGTGGAAAAAACAAAACAAAAAAAACAGACGCACACACACACACACATGGGCGCACTGAACGGAACGGTGAAAACAACGACACATATGCCACAGTCATCGAACTCGGTCTCGGTCAGACAATACGCAGTGATGTGGGTTATACTGTATGTGTGTGGGTGAATGAGGTGTTTCCCCTAATGTGGGCTATAACACTCATGGGAGGAGCAGACAATGAGCTGTGTAAATATTCAGCTCACATACAAGACCAGAGGTCCACATTTAAATCTGGGACATGCACAGGAAAGACAAATTGTTATCAACTAGGAAAAAAACAAAACAAAACACAATAACACAGAGAAAGTAAAAAAAAAGGAATATTTACAGAAATGGGGAGATGGAAAGAAACGAGGCGAGCATTAGCTAGTACAGACTTGAGGCATGTATAAACAGAGTCTATAGAAACCAGATAGGGGCCGATCCTAAAGGTAATATACAGAGAGAATGCGTTTAGCAGAGTCCATTAAAGCCAAAAGTCTCTGAGGGAACGTTTTCAAGCCAGACATGGGACTATGATGGAGGTAGCCAAGACACTCTTACTCCAGGTTAGCCTCTCACTCTGAGTAATGGACCAGGGTGTTTTCAGACTCCCATGGCCCCTCGCTGGCCCCTCTGAGCCCCTGTGATGAAGTTAGAGAGGCAGCAGCAGCAGCGCTCCGGCAGAGAGGATGAGCTGTGCCCGTCTCCTGTTGCTGTTGAATGTAATGTCGTATCGTGTTGCAGCGGAAGCACAGCTGACAGAGGAGGAATCTATCGAATTCAGCTCAGACATCACAATAATATTGAGTCTTGTTTATAAACACACATTCAGGATGCTGCGGGAGTATCATTCCGTTGAAAGCCCCACTGTCCTGAGTGCAAAGCCAGGAAGAAGTGTGATGTTGCCATCTGATAAGACGGCTGGCGATTTGTATCGGCTTAAATAAGCACAGCAATAATGAGGTATTTGGATGGACACGTCGTTAGCAGAATATCGATACAGTTTATTAAATAGTCAGCTAACTGGTTATTTGGCTGCTAAAATCTGTCATTTGTTCCGATACACGTTGTTTACATGCACAGGTACTAGGGTTTCTCCTCTGACGTCCATAAAAATCATATTTCACAAGACCCATCCGAAAGGAAACAAAAACAATCAATCAACAATCACCTGACAAAGAAGTCAAATTTTCCCCTTCCTGTCTGTCGTTCACCGTGCCCCCATGTCTTCTCATCAGCCCGTGAACGATTCTTGGCGGGTTCTTTCAGCGCGACGCCATTGCTATTATAATGCCATCATCGCTGCCTGCCAAGCCATAGAGAGTGATGTCACTTCCACTCTCGGTCATGGTGGTTTTGGTTTGGCCGATGGCGTATGTGACAATTTGTGCCCTACGAGGAAGCCCTGAAACTTCCAACTTGGCCACCAGCCATGACATCCACGCCCTCTGCCAGTTACACTGCAAGGCAGCCATTGATGCAGCTTTTCATTCACCAGAGAGCATTTAACTTGGCCCTTATTTACGCTTATGTTCTTTTTTTACTACTTGTGTGTTACACATCCACCACCCCCCCACTCTAATTTCCCCGTCATGCTGTGCAGATTCTCCACTCCTCTGGCTTTGTAGTGATGTTGCGAGGCGTAAAGGAGCCGGGCACAGAGCGGCACAGGCCCGGCGGTGGCTGATGTATGTCTCCTGAGGAGGAAACACAGCACAGGCGATGAGAGAGTATGGAAATGTACGCATGGCATGATGCCTGCTGGGCCCAGCCCACTCTGCACTGTGCTTAGGGGGAGCCTTTTTTCTCGTGCCAGGTGGGTGGGGGATGAAAGAGGGCACTAGGGGGCTGGTGGGTGGACACAGGCCTGGGATGAAACGCCACAGAGGCAGTGGAGGGTGGCAGTGGTTGCGGGGGCTGATGGCTGTGTGATGAGTGCGAGCGGTCAATTGAATGGACGGCTTTATTTCATACGTGATTAATTATAGCACAAATTGTCCATGCGTTTTCACTGGCTCTTTTCCTCCTCCCGCCTGTTAACGTTTAAAAGGCTTTTCCCATCCCTGGCTTTAGAATATTTCTGAGGCCATTACGAGCCCATTCATTAAAATGTTACATACTGCGTTTCATTTCCTTTCCTAATACAAGGCAAAGTGACACGCGGCATTTAAGTGGAAATACATCCTGTGCTGTTTATTCTATAAACGGAAGGCTGCACAGAGAGAGATGGGGAAACCGTTGTTAATGTGAGGTATTTATAGTTTCTGTCATGTTTTAAATTGCTACTTCATGTGTACAAACCACCAGATTCAATGCTCTTTACCACTGTTCCACCATGGCCATGTCTGTAATTTGCCACTCAGCATCGTCACTGTCCAAACTGCGATGCTGCATACTGTACTTGAGGTTGGGAATTTCACATACATCCTTGCAATGTGACTTAAGAGCGGGGGCAGATGCCTTGTTTGTTGTTCTCAAAGTGTCTCATTATCCCAGCCCTTCCAGCACAGCAATGTGGGTTCTCAGCGGGGAACCCCAGCCCAGAGTGCGGTGGCGAGGATGGGACAAACCAACCACCACTCGCAGGCTCCAGCCGGATGGGGAAGGAGGAAGACGACACATCATTTGGAGGTTTGGGTCTGATTGCTTCCCCTTGTGAGGGACTTAACTGTCCCCTCTGGGAATGCGGTGCCTCGTACACCCACGCCTACAGACACAGAGCGGGACAAAGAGGTGTAAAAACAAAAATAAGTAAGAAATACGGCCATGAAGATTGAAGCAGACAGTGCAAAACAAGTCCCATAAGTCGAGTCTCAAAAAAGACTTCAGTTTTCAATTCATCAAAACAGCACCGCTTCACAAAAAACGCCCACAGTTTTTGAATTATCGTCAATGTCAGTGATGACATCAACAGCTGGCGCAGAGTAAATATTAAAGCAACTCTAATCAACAACAACAAGAGATCACATGACTACAACCACGTGAACGTAGTAGCTCATTGTGCTGACTCCACAGAGAATTATCACCCTACTCGTCAGTTTCTCTCAATGATTTACACCTTTTTGTATCTGCCACTTTGGTGTTTTGGTTGTCACATTTGGTTTTCCCAAGATTACTGTTTTGGCTCACCCTTAGCCTGTCGTGTTTGGCCACGGCAGGCAGCTATTGGTCTGCCAGAGGGCCGGATATTTGAGTTAGTGGAGAATGAATTCTGGACTTACCTCCAACAGGTGGCCAAGAACATGAGTCCAAATGACTCCTCATGTTGCTGCGTAAATAATGGATGTGTCAAAAGGCAAAGTATCAGCTAAAAAGGTAATAATGTGACAGTGTTCACAGCTTGTTTCCACTGCCACAGTGACTACAAAATTGTTATTGCAGATTCAACATGTGCATCTTCCAAAACCACTCCACTCAAAAGTGGCGATCTGGTAGAAATTACATTCTTGCACGACTGTCAGTGTCTGTCACTGATTAAGGCCGGGCAATGATGAGGGGATTTCTGACTATACCATACTATATATATGAAATGAAACCATTACTGAATATATTCTAATGGAGAAATTCATGGGTTGGATCACATAATCGATGTTGTTGTCAGTCGTTCCTGTTCTGAAGCCATTCGTCGTGGTTACTATAAAACTAATCATTTCAATTTCCCTGTATCTTATTTCATTCATTTACTCTAATCACAGTCTATGGGTGGCGCCAATGTTTCCATATGAGCGGCGTCTGCTAAAGAGAGCAGAAATTTAGAGCGGGCCGCTTTCAGCTGGCACTGGGGCAGTGACATCCATACTACTGTATTTAATGACTGCTCTGGAGTTCAAGTGATTAAAGCTCATCTCAGACAGGCTGCACGCCCTTTTGATCTTTCCGTCCTGCAAATGAAGTCGAGTGGGGAGACAGAGACGGATCCCATGCGGTTTTGGAAATCATTTAGAGTGGACAGGGTTTCCAAACTGATAGGGGGTGAAAACGGCTTGATCTTTCGGAGATCTGCCTTTTCCGATCGCCTATCTCTCCCGCTGTCGTACGGAGAGAGAGAGTGGCTTGGGTTACCCCAAAGACTAATAGACAAGAATTCTTTCAAACAGGAAGGGGGGGAAAAAAACGGCACTGCGCTGAAACACTGTACGCATGAGGCCAGCAGCATGTGGATGATTGTGATTGCTGAACTGCCTGGCACTGTGAAGGTCTCGGGCCAGTGAAGAATTATGGCCTTCGTCTGCTCCATTAATTAACAGCCATTCAGACAGGAAACCAGAGCCAGCGCTGCAGTTCGCTTTCATGTCTCATCCCATTTGCCTGCAGAAACCTCATTTTTCATTATTTACTGTATCACTTCCAGACTGATGATCATCAATATTGTGTAAACCAAGGAGGGGGCAAATCTTTTTGAAAAAGAAAAAGGTCTGAAGTGCGTAATAGTTTGTTGTTGAAATATTGGCGTGCGGTGCGCGTTGTTAGTGGAACCCTCAGTGGGCTGTCACGGCATGACATTTGAAAGGCGGCCTTGTACAGCCACACGTCCAGGCGTAACAATAATGAACCTCGGGGACTTTGAGAGCAGGAGGAAAGTGGACGCAAGTGTTTTATGATCTGGCAGCGCCGCCAACAAAGCAAATAATCGCCAGGCACAGTGGAGCAGGTAGTTTCACTTAACCTCTGCTCAGGGCTGAGCGCCAACTTAACTGGAAGCACATGGCGGCAGAGCACATTAGATAGAGAGAGGGGGGGGAGTGAAAGAGAGAGAGAGAGAGATATTATTCCTATACACTGACCTCCAGGTAAATATCCCTGTTCCCATGCAGGTGTCAGAGAGTGGTGATGCTGATGAGACTGTTATCACACAGTAGCTGGTCCTGTATGGCTTAATACAGGTCAGACAGCTCCTCTAGTTGCACAGGTCGCACAGCGAGTGGTGGCAACACACACAGAGGACTTGAGGAAGTGGAGTTGGTACCTGCATGGTGCACAAGTGAAGGGAGAGCATCTCGTGGACTGTGGTCTGCTGTTTACTGGATGTCTGTGGCCTGTGGCTTTGTCTCCCTCCCATTAGTGTGTTTGGTGTTGTCGGCGTGCTGAGCGGCCCTTCAGTAAACGCTCCTTATCGGTCGGCCGCTCCTGAGGGCACCGCGGCCGCAGAACCCCCTGAGAGGGTGGAGGATGAATGAGGTGTGTGCACGAGGGCGAAGCGAGAGAAAGCGGGCGCCACGGCACGCCTCCGAGCCGCCGCATGCACATGACTATGCAAATAAGGCGACATCATACCATGACATTGTGTGGACCACGGTTAGGTGTAATGTTGAGGGCCAGGCCCTGCAGCAGCAGCAGCAGCAGTGAACATCCATCTCAAAGGCCCGGAGCTGCCTGTCTCACTCGCTAGGTTCACGTCTCCTGCTATCAGGTTCCCGCATGTGGTTCCACTTAGGCCGGCAGGGGCTTCAGCTGCAGTCTGCCGACAGGCTCTCAGGCCACAGGCAGCAGCGGTGCAGGGAAAGGCCCCACTGAAGCGGCTCAATAACTCACATCGTGACACACCTCATTGCCAGCAACTGGACTCCCCGAGGCCGACGTGCCGCTGTCCACTGATCATCACCGGGCTTCGCCGCGCGCTTGGGATGATAAGTTAGTTCAGGTTAGAGGTGACACAACAAAGCGAGATAATCTGGCTGTTTTAAAACTCGCGGGTCGATAAATCACGCGAAAGCAACGCGTCATTTGGATGTTATGCTTATTTAAATTTAGTCCCATACATTTGACTGTAGTTATGATTTATGGGGCCGATGCAGAGTCTGGTGGTGAAATGACAGCGTTCCAGCGACACGCCCTACTGTACATGTTTCCTGCTCTCTCTCTCTCTCCCTCTCTCTCTCTCTCTCTCTCTCTCTCTCTCCAGCGCGGAGTAAAAGCCCGTCCGTCTGTCTCTCGTCTCTCCTCGTCCCCCCTCCACCACTTACAGTCTATCACTGCATATTTTTATTGATGAGCCCTGACAGCCCACCAATTCAAATATAGCTTGGGACATTTGATATGCACGCCCCACCCTTTAAAAAAAAAAGAAAGTAAAGAAAAAGAAAAATGGACCTCAGCCTCCCTCTCTCAGTCCAGAGGCTCCGCTCCATAACAGCAGGCCCTAATTTCTCTTTCCAGTCATGGAATATGATAATTTTCTTATTTGCAAGAAATATCAATTGCTCAAGGCGGACACATAATCATTGGGGAGGAAAGGAGAAGCTACCTGTGTAATGTGCTTAACAGGCTAACCCATTTAGCCGCAGGCGCTGTTTGAAAATGAGAAAGTGCTGATGGTCAAAATCAATTTTCCCTGTGTCCAAATTACTCCCTGCCCGGCTTAGAATTTCACCTAAATGGCCAAACCTTAAAACACTGATACTAATTCTATCATATTAGGGCCTGGTCATATAGTTGAAGTTATTGCTAATGCTATTTTGCTGTATTTATTGATGTAGCTTGATGACTCGGAGGCCAGAGATCAGAGTTCTGTTACTGCCTTTGTGTTTGTGTGTGTGTGTGTACAGATGCATATCAGTACAACTGAGTGTAGGCAGTGTACACATAGCCAGTGGGCTTTTAGAACATCTGCCGCTCATGGGTTCACAAACCTCACACATCGTGGGAGAGAAACTATACATAAGGTTGAAGTGTCCATATTATTCGAGGGTAATTTTTTTTTTTTTTTTTAAGTGAACAATAGCTTCACTTGTGCTGTAAGGACAGATAATAATCTTAATTTGTTTTGATTCATCGTAATTGCTGTGACATTATGTGAAATTAGTTTTTGGCCATGACAACAATATAGTCTAGAGGTTTCCTGGTAGCGTCACCTATACCAGGAAACGTCTGACGGAAGTCACAAGTCACAAGGCAGATTATTAGTTACAAACAAAACAGATGATTTAGCTTACAAAGAGGTCACTGAGATGGCACAGTATGATTTCTACACTGAGACATCATGAAATTATTTTGGAAATAATTACTTTTACTTGTTTTATTCGTTCAGTTTCCTGTTTTTTTTTTTTTTTTTTTTTTTAGCTTAGTCTGCATATTCTCTGTGTTGTTTGTATGGACACAGTGGGGTTAGTGGTTAGGTTACGGTAATACTCTAAATTGACCACAGGTGTGATAGTGTGGCGGCCTGTCTTGGTATGCAGCCCTGTGATTGGCTGGTGACCTGTCCAGGGTGTGAACCTGCCTCTCACCCAGAGTCTGCTGGGATTAACTCCAGCTCCCCCTGCGACCCTCACAGACCAAGTGGTGGACAATGGATGGACAGTATTATGTCATTGGCAGTTTAAGCAACCATCCTGTGTGTCCAAATCTAATGGTTATAATCTTATATGATTATAAGCAGAACAGTGTCACCACAGATTGATACATTTAGAATTTTCTTTCAATTGATCATTTGATCAGAGACCCTTGGTGAATATCTGTGCTCATTCGGTCCAATTATAAATTCTGAATCCAAGAACCTGTTTTTAAACATCAGCAGCTTAATCTGAACCAAATGAAACTGACCTATTTTACTTTTATTTAACTGCTGCGTAATTACTGGACTAAACAAATAAACTGGGAGGCCACTGCCTGGAGTGCGCTTAATACATTTGCAATTAATGTGCAGTAATGGTTCCAGGAAACTTCTCAGTAAATTACTGGTTACATATCGCTTTCCTAATTCTGTCATGCACATTGTGAGGTTTTGTGTGTGTGTGTGTGTGTGAGAGAGAGACAGAGAGAGAGAGAGATGCTATTTATTGATGTTTTTAATGTAAATGTATGTATGCGCACACACACGCACAAACACAACATTCAGGATTTACATGAAGAGTTGAAACTGCCAGAGTTAAGTCACTCGCTGCAGAGTAAGTGATGGAAACGTTGACAGACTTGATCTCGGCTGTAGATACAACAGTAAAAAGACACCTTGTGTTTTGCTGACGATACCATTTGCCTTGGACTTGCTTGAAAGCAGCCTGTGCTGTGTCTGGGACAGATCGGATCTGTCTGGGCCCTGGTCTTAAAAACAGCTCTGGTCAGAGCTATAGATCTGTGGATTCAGGGGTCAGGTTGGCTTGTGGCCATGTCCCGTCCACCTGGGCTCGCCACATCATAAACAACAGCGGTGTGTCAGGTCCGCTGCTGTATCAACATCACCACACTGGCCACGAGCTGGAGCCGCACATAGGTATTATATCCCTGAGGCTTCCTGCTGGAGGAGAGCCCTCTAAACACCAGAGCCACTGTTCAGGAAGTCAGGTGTCCCATCGCACACAGAGACCTTTCAGGCCAAAGCAGAAGAAGGTAGATACATGTCTCATACGTTGCTTTCCCTCTGAGCAAAGTCCCAGGGCTTAAGACGACATATCTGTTACAGCTCAGATTTATCAGTTTGGCCCTGTCTGTTGCTCGACGCGCAGGTCATCCTAATAACCTTTGTCAGCTCTTTAGGCGTGAAGAAGGTGTATTGTAACCATTTGGGCAGAAACGGGCCGGCTTTCCCGATATTGACTCAAACGCGCAGAGGGGAGAAGGAGGGGAGGTGCGGAATAAAGTGACACTAATGGAACATTGATGACAAAACAAGGCGCGCACAGGGACCACTTTCTAGCGTTTTTAATTCTTAATGTCGTCGCCTCGGGTTTCAACTCGTCTTGGGCTGAGGCGGCTGCGTGTGCCCGAGCGGATCTGGCTCGGGGATTAGGATTTCTTCGCGAGGAAATGGTCACGTGATTTACTGTTGCTGGAGAGGAGCTACAGGTGCCAGCGCCGTGAGGAGGGGGGATAAGATGACCAAAAAGTCATCTCGTTGGACCACACCACGCTCTCCTCCCTGCTCCGGAATCAGCTCCGTCGTGACTGGGCTCAGGGATCGGAGCGTCACCCTATACTTTGAAAACACACTTTGATGGCAATTAAATATTAATATGGGGAATCATAGCCTGAGAGCTGTATCCACATTACATGGAGCATGCAAATCGCTCCAATCAGTGAGCCAACTGAAATAGCATCGGGAGAGCTGTATAAATAAGACTATTGTTTTCTTAATATCGTTAATATGGACTAAATGAAGTGCAAAAAGAAAAAAATAATATAAAACTGGGAAGTAATTTCTGTAATTATTGTTATTTTGTTTTTATTTCAATGTGAATATGTTGCACACATCTGCTTTGACCTTGTGTGAGGGTGTCACTGACAATCAATTCTAAAAAGATTTATTAAGTTTATTATTATTATTATTATCCGATTTTTATTATCCGAGAGTCAAAAGTCAAAATGAAAGCATGTGAGATGTGTGAAATGCAAATAGAAAGGGTGTGGAAATCCAATCTAGTTTCTTTCACTCCATCTCTGTTCCACGCAAACACATTCAGACACAGTCATCTGCCTTTTCTCTCGGTTTCTCTCGCGCTCCTCCATAATCACGCCTGGTTTCCTCCCAATAGGAAAACATCACTCTTTCCTCCTCGCCTGCATCTGTCAGCGATTCTGTGTGGGCCTGGACTCAACTCCGGCTGTGGCCAAAAATATCCCCCCATGGCTCCTCTGAATGGGACCGGCCACATCGACCACAGGCACACAGCCCTAAAAATACAGAGCAGCACAGCCACAGCTCCCCTCATTCATTCATTAGCGCTGTCAGACTCCGAGCTGACGGAGGTAAAGCAGAGAGGTGTGACAAACACACCTCGCTCTCGACTCTGAGACAACCTCAGGTCTCATCCACAGCCAGGGAAAAGCTCCTCTGCAAAAAAAAAAGGTCAGAGGTCGAGTTAAGTGCCAGGTGCCTTCTGACCGATCTCAGCCTGGAGATAAAAACTTCTCCTGGCTGCAACTGAGCAGTGGTGCTGGTGGTGGCGTGGGAGACATTTATTAGAAGTCATAAAGCTGTCTCGCCCAGATGAGCGATTGCCTCCAGGCTGGCTCACACAGATAACCATTGTCTCGTCACTTAGTGTCGCCCTTTATTGCCTTGATCTCGTGAGTGTGGGTGAGACAGGAGGTGAGAAAATGTGCGTGTTGATTCGCAGCGGTATTGTTCGATGCAGACGGTGCATGGATCTGCGTTCCCGCCCTGCTCCTGCTCCTGCTCCCCTCCACTGTGTGACGTGTTGGGTGGCTGCTCGATGTGTGGGCACCGTTACTTACACATTCCTCTGACTGTAGACTGTAGTCGGAACAGGCCTGGGCCAAGTCACATGACGCGCGTGTTTGTGCACAGGGGCTATTTGTGACTCCGGCTGCAGAAATACGAACGCGTTCTCAAGGATGGAGGAAGAGTGTGTGAGAATTTGTGTGTGTGAGCGTATGTGTGCATGTGTAAACAGCTGGCGAGCCTTCCTGTGGTGCAGCATACACAGAAGTGAAGGTATTCTGGCTAAGGTTACGAGGTGGGTGGGGGGTTATGCTTGGGCTGAAAGAGGCATTTAGTGCTGACAGTTAAAAATACACTGGGCCGGACGGGCTGCTGCTGCAACTGACGCTGATTCGCTGGAGCCGACCCACACACACCCTTCACACTAACCACCTATTTCAAGCCCGATCTTGGCTGCAGCCTTAAATGCCTAACCCGAAGTAAGATAATGGTTAACCAGAGGTATGAGTGCAGGCCTGGGAGTCCTACCACACATGAAGGCATGTGGGTTCTTTATTGGCACAAGTCAAGTTGTTTGATATTCAAAAGTAAACAAGGTCTCGTCGTGCAGCGCATTAATAAGGTGATGTCAGCGTCGGGCCGCGCTCGGCTTTATTAGAGACAGTGGAAAGATTTATGGCTGCGTAGGCAAAGTGGTGATAAAACCTGAGCACCATCAAGTAGATCACAAGCGATGACAATGGAGCTGCCAAACTTACAAAATGGCATTTCGGTTAATCAAAAAAATAAAATAAATAAATAATAGAAGTAAGAAATAATGATTATAAGATGGGTGTGTTCAGCTATGGCAGAAAATAACGTTAATAACATATTCATCTTCACTCTATAATATTTAATCATGTGCAGTATATGTATTATATATTTTATCATGCATATTATATTGTTATATTTTTTGTGGTGACAGACTTTTACTATTATTGCACTGGAGTTAGATAAACATACTGTAAGTTTCGATTGGCACAGGCTCGGCTGCTTATACATTGGAGCTGAAACAACAACTTAATTTCACTGATTCACTCTGGCCATTAAATCATTTTAGTCAGAGGCAAATGGAGAGCTGTTTGCTATTTATCAGGCTGAAAGGATCCCTCTCGCTCATTTAATGATAGCATTACAGTAATATAGGTGTTTACGATAGGTGTGGGGCTTATTTAGAGTTAATAAAACATTCTCTTTCCTATGTAATGAAGGATGCTGTTTGACATAAGTGCTTTTTGTTTGTTCTGTTTGGTCTCAAGTGTGAGGGGAGGACCATTAACTTGAGACAAACATTTTTACCAGTGGTTTGTGAAAGCCTTCTCCGAAATGTACCAGAGAAAAGCCACTGATGCATAGTTTCTCACTCGTCCTGGTGCAACTCTGAGCAGCAAAACAGAGCCTGTAATGAAACCCTCAGAGTTCAATAACATCATATGAGAGGCGAAAATTAAATATATATATATATTTTTAAATAAACTTCATAGTGTAACAGCAAAAGAGATGGAAATATGTTGACACGCAGAAGCTTCTGCAAGAAGGCAGTGATACGCTTAAGATCAGATCTGTATACAGGTGAATCACTATAATAAACTATATACTCACTATAATAAAATGCAGCAGCAATTTTCCAGGGAAAAACGAAAAATGGTGGAAAACGGTAGGTGGAGCTCTTGCAGAAAAAAGGCACAAGTGTCTTTTTAGGAGCGCTGGATATGGCTGACAAAATATAAAACAGAATGTGTGTTTTTGTGTTAAATTTGATAATGTTTCCCCCGGGTTTCCAGGAGCCCATAGATTGGGCCGAGTGCAGAGCACACGACAGGGCTTCAAAAAGCAGCTATTTAAAAGTCTAAGTTAACAGGAACCTCCAAACAGCCAAACCGCTTCAAACGTCAGCCAAACAAGTTCCACATTGTTCAACGGCATGCCCAAAGTGGCCATAACCCAAGCACGAGCCCATAAACAACTCCTAATTGGTTTAATTATCATATAATTTTAAAAATATGTTTTAATATAGGGTCTATCCTTTTATTTACCCAAAGCGAAGTGGAAATAAGACTTGGGCCCTGTAACAAATTCAATATGTCCATTATGTAAACACCTTAAGAGTTGGGGCAGAGAGGGAAGCAGTCAAAAACGTAGAGATTAAATAAAAGTGGAGGTTTTGCTTAAGTGCTGCACATGTGCACAGGGACCCAAACCCAAATGTTTGGTTCTGTGCAAGAAACCCAAACACGCTGATGAACAGATAGAACAATGTCCACGCCCACTTTTGACTTTGTCGCCGTTTGTCTGAGGGAGCTGTCAAAGGAAACCGCCCGGGTGATTCACAACAACTGCTTCCTTCCTGGATGGAGGGATGACCGGTAGAGCGGGATAAGAGAGGAGAAAAGGTCAAAGTTCACAAAGCAAACTTTGTTGGTTAAAAGTTGTGAGTTGCAGAGTAAATAAACCAAGTGCGGACCACTGGCCCCAAATCAATACCCCCCCCCCCTCTCCGGTCTCTAACTGTAATGCGTTGACAACTGGGGGCAATGCAGGCTCTTGAAAAGTGCGGCAGAAACATGTGAGAACACACTGTGCCACCGTCACAATACACAGGAATGTTCAGCATGTTGACTTTAAATGCTCCCTCACTGGCAGTGCGTTGCCACACATATTTCTGCCTGGCACAACAACAATAAAAACATGCAAATGAGATGAGAAGAACTGAGCCTGGTCAGGCCTGTTCATGTCTGAGGGGGTGGGAGCCGTGGTTACAGTCCGTAAGCCTATTACAGATATACGACAGGCTATTAGCGCAGGTGTGTGGCATGTTTTGTAACGAAGAGCTGGAGGGAAGTAAAATTCGCCATCGGAGCAACATTTTTTTTTTTCAAATGAACAGCGCATTACTTTTGTTGTGTCTGTGTTCATAATCTTTTAATCATAATAGTCCCATATAAACCTTTTTTTAAAATAATGAGCTTGTGGCTTTATAATGAACTCATCTGTGACTGACTCGTCAGCAGTGTTTTATAAAACACATGTCTGTGTACACCTACTTAAGCAACTACGCTGGTGATGCAAAACAATTTCCTGCAGTTTCACTGCTCTTTCATTAACTGATCACTGGTTGTGGTCCTATGCCAAGGAATGAGACAGTCTGCTATGTATGTTTGATTATGTACTGTAAACGCTGCACATTACAGAAACCACTCGGAAAGAGTGACTGAATACCTTCAGTCAGAGTTGCATCACCTTTCTATAATCTAGGTCCATAGCAAGGACAGTACAGAGATGCCATTGAACCTCCACTGAGACCAAATGTTATCATTCCATATTTGTGGCTCCCTAACAATTTCTGGCCATGACAGAATGAGGGATAAACTGCCTTGACTCATCAGATTCCTATTAGGGAAAATGTTTGCGGAGTGATTGGCAGTGATACCAGAACCACTTTTAAATGGCCAGAGAAGGAAGAAAAGGCAGTTGACATAACATCAGACTTTTTCCAAGACTAAATCTGACTGTCAACAATGTTAGTCTCTGATCGGGCCCTCCAGAGCGCCACCCACAGCACGCCAGGCGTTTAGGAGGGGGAATGATCGTAATAGCAGGAGCCTGATAGTGTTTAAATGTCAATTCATCCATTCAGCAGACGCACACACACACACACACACACACACACACACACACACACACACACACTGACAGACTGACTGGACATAGGCGTATCCCATCGAAAGATTCAAATATGTACACATAGAAAATTAACTTATCAACATTTGTACATTTTACAGCAACACATTTACAATGGTCTAATTAGGCTGACAATAATAATTTCAGTAAAGAAAACATAGATTACATTGATGTACTGTTTATGTGGGCCTAATAGTCACACCATGGAGGAAACAAACTAACGCACGCAAACGGCAGCAGCATTAAGTTGGAAACATAATGCACGTCCTCTCTGTTGGCCTCGTCTCGGGTGAGCGCCGAAACCTGCGTTTCATTTGCAGCCGCGACCTCAGGATCACGTCATAATTCTCGAAACGAGTTCACTCCTCATTAGAAGTGAGAAAAGGGACGGAGCGACAGGGGGCAAAGAGGGAGAGCCCGAGAAGTGAAGATAAATGGGACATGAAGAAGAGAACGGGGCAAACGGCGGGAATGAAGGAGTGTTTCGGTTGATGTGAGCCAAATGACAGGCGCTGGGACATGAATGTGAAAACTTAATGGGTCTGGCCTCTGAAGTGGGCCTCCCCAGGAAAATGAAAAGCCTGTGGAGCTGGCTCCCGTGATGGATGAAGCGTTGTGCTTCCCGGGCCCTGACAGATTCTGGGAAAGCGCTTGACTCGTCTCCGGTCCTGATAAAGAAATGAGAGGAGAGGCGGCGCTGCTCGACTCACCCCTGAGGTGACGGGGGCTTTAATATGTGGCGCAGTCTCTCAGCCAGGCAGTGTAATGATAATGGGATTTACTTTTCATCCTTTTTATGACAAGTATAGGATCTATACGTCTGCGTGTGGAAATATAAACCATAACTAGAAACACATAGAGAAGAAGCTTGGCCTTGATGGCACATGCACTATCCTCCACAGTCTGACCCACTGACTGTGCTGCAGACTGGATACAAAGACCTGGGGGCTGAGCCCATACGTTGAACGTTCAGGAGATGTCTTCAGTCATGTTTTTTTGTTTTTAATTGGTACCATCTCTCGGAGTGACATCACCGGAGTCATAGCAGAGGTGATGGGGACCAGATGGTGATGAGCCAATCCTGAGCCTCGTGTCTCCTCACCTCTCATCCATGTATTTTTTTTTTCCTTCTTGTCATTGCTTATCTTCTCCCTCAGGTCGCTGGGGTCCATCCTCATCTTTTCGTTTTTTGCCTTCGGGTTGTCAGACAGTGGCTTTCAACTAAATCAATGTGCACTGACTTCATCTCACACATCTCTCGCATATTCTGTGATTGATCCATCAGGATCCAATGCTCTTCTTTATTGCAGATGGATTGGTTTGGCCGCAAAAGATTGTGCTCTGATTTTTGTAAAGTGGCTTGTGGTGTGGCCTTTTTTTTTTTTTGCAGACCTTCGACCTCTAATTAACACCACTCCTGCCCTCCGCTCCCCCACACCATCATTTCCCAAAAGTGATCCAACACACTGTCCTGGCGAAGGTCGAACATTTTCAGCCCCTCACATATAAACACACACGTGTGAAGAAACACATTGATCCTTGAGGCTGGTGTTCATTTCAGATTCCTGTTAGGATCCATACACCTCATTGATTTCTCCATCTCCTCTGATTAGGCAATTGAGGAGAACATACTGATGCTCCGATGGGCCTGATCAGGACGATCGTCCAATAAGAACAACCAGTGAGCAGAAATGAAATTGTCTGCAGATTCTGTCAGTTTGCCTCACGTTGCACCTCGTCTCTCTGCCTGTTCCTACTGGCAGCCCTGGACCAACCACACAGAGCAGAACATTTACTTTGGAACATCTGAACATAACTTGCCTAAGTTCTGCTTCTGAGTCAAAACTGAATTTTATCACCACACCGACACGCTGAAAGACAAGGCTCTAAAGCTACATCATCCAGTCAACCGCTCAGCATCCCATCCTCCCCACATCAAGTTCCATGGAGAAGACACATCAATAATCATAAACATCACAGTTCTTGTGTCATAGAGTTTAGTTAACCTAACCTAAAACTTTCTAACTGAGTAGCTTGTTTCCACTTTCAGTGGTACAAATGAAAAAGGGCTTTTAGGATCAGGTCGGACCAATGTGTTTGGCTCTCGTAATGCTATATCTGTGGAAGCATTGACAGGAGCGTAAACCTACACAAATCCAATACACAGCAGAGCAGGAGAGCTAACATTGGCTCAGTAAGCATTCAGGGCCGTGCCAATTTTTTTCATAACCTGTAAGACAACAAACTAATTTAGTTTGTCCCTGATTCACTCTTTGGCCTTGGAAGTAGTGCCTCGAGTGCAAAGTGTGGGCTGAGGACAGGAGCGGTGTGCGTGTGGTTAGTTAGCAGGTTGTGACTGTTGGAGTCCATACTCCAGGTTTAGAGTCAGCTGGGTGAGTGGTTGTAAAGAAAGAGAAAGTGACTTCTCTGTTTATAGTTGGATGTCTGGTTAGTACGCTGTGCCTTTAGCCAAACGTGCTAAGAAGCTTATGGTAGACGCAGATACAATCTTGATCATGTGTTTTGATTTCTGTAAAGGCCCAGAACTGGACAGGACGACCTAACATTTATATTCCCTCATTAGCAGGCCGCTATTCCTGGTCTAGTTGCTAAGATACGATTGGACCATTGCTGTTGGGGAAGAATTTAAGTAGAGTAAATGAATGATGTAAAAAAAAAAGGAACAGCAGCAGCAACGTTTGCATGGAGACACTGACATCAACTGACATCAATGGACTGGTGGCGTACACAAGGCAGTGGAACATGTTCTGCTCAATGACTGTGGAGCTGGAGGACAGAGAGCAGACACAATGCTGCTCCGTGCCCACGACTCTGATCTCATGCAACGACCTGGAACTGCTTCTCAACAAACGGGCCAGACCACAGACGTGGATCCAGTCATAGCGACGGAGGGAAAACTGTCCAGGCATTCTTCCCTGTCTGTGTCAACAATGACACACCTCTGCTCCAGTCTGCGCCACCCCCGCCCCCCCACCCGCTCCTCCTCCCGCTGTCTTTGCAGCACTAAGAGCAAGTAAAGGAGAAAAAACAGGCGCGCGTCACACTGTAGAGCCAAAACACTTCGACTCCAGAAGGCGTTTTATTCATGGCGCTGCACTGTCGTGTGCGGAGCGTAATCCCTGCCTTCTCGGGCCTCTCCCTCTCTGGTCCCACTTGCGTTCGCTCTTCAGAGGGATAAGGCAGCAGTTGAAGAAGTAGCCCACCCTAGGGGTTGAAAGCTTGTATCCCATCCAGCCCTGAAAGCTGTTTTCACTCAAAACATTGTCAGCGTGCCCAAACATGTCATAGGAAGTTATTTGTAACAAGGGGGATAGGGAACTATCCTTTAGATCTGTCATCAGGCTCTGGAGGGGAAGCTCTCAGCTCACTGGCCACACACCTCCGCTGGCCAATAAGAAGGCAGGGAGGAAAAATAAATAGGAGACACTGTCCCTCAATGGACAGCTCACAGCGGGGGTCTCATCACTCTGTTGGCAACAGTGTCTATAAGCATGTATGTGCCTCCTACCTTCCCCCCACTCTTTCTTTACTTTCATCTTTCCAATTTGTGACCTCCTTCACACACGGTCCATGACGCACCATTATGGTTGTGGGGAACACACCATGCATTACACAATGAGCAAAGTTAAACATGCATCCATCCTACTTTAGCATGCTTAAATCCATGCATGTTAAAGTAGGACTTGATTTAGATACTATACTCATTATACATGCATATAGTTTTAATTGAATAGGGTGGTGGATGACGATATAATAGTTATGCACATCATGCATGACTGTTTTAATTTGTGCTGTTATCTGCTTGAAGTAGTCACGGTGAGTCATGCCAGCTCTCTGGCCATTAAAACAAACTACAAGATCAGAGGCATTTGAGGCTGACAGTGGGAGGAGTCTTTAATCAAAGGTGGCGTGTGTAGAAAGTTATTTGACTGAGTTGGAAAAGTGTCACAGAAAATGACTCATGCTTCTTCAAATTTGTCGGTGCACTTCTCTCACATCTTCTCCTCCTCCCTCATCATACAGACGGGCAGACGACTGGGCGTCTCCACTCCTCTCCTCTCTCCAACTGGGGTTCTTCTGGCGTTCGGGCTGTGCTCGTCACAGGATGGTCTCGGTATGGCCAAACAGGAGCTGAGGAAACCTCAGCCACTTTTAGAGTCAATCAGGCCTCTGGTAGCCCCCAAATACCACTCCCCCCCCACCCCCCATCATCGCCCCGACGACTGGAGGCAAACACTAACACTGAACCATCAGACGGTGGAGCCAGGAGGACAGAAGATTCCTTGGGTTTCTAAGTTGTGGCAAAAAGGGGAAAAAGTAAACATTCTCCTTCCAGTGAGATTTCAACAGGTAGATAGATATACGGCCTGTCGCCTTTCCAGTTCCATCGAAAAAAGTGTCATTCTCTCTCTCTCGCTCTCTCTCTCTCCTAAGTGCCAGGCTATTTTGGTTTCCAAAAATATTTTCGAAGCTCTGAAGAGCTGCTTTTATATATCTGTCACCCTGGCTGTTTGAAAGTAAGAATGTCAGCTGAAAAGGACCATTCACTGGCCAAAATCAAAGTGTTCTGGCCACGGTAAATGGCCCTCTATCGAGAGGGCAGGCCACCTCAGTCCACACAGCAAATTTACAGCTCCACAGATTCCAGTGTCTATAACCTTAGAAATTAGTGGTCATTTAAAAAAAAACAAAAAAACCTAAGCGATTTACGCAGTTGTGTGTAAAACAGCGTTATAAGGCTGCTGTTGCTTTAAGTCGCTCCGTTCTCTTTAACTAGTTTTCTCTACAGCAGAAGGCTGACTCAGTGTTTTCAGTCAGACAATCAGCTATTTCCATTTGATGCGTCCGTATTTCCACCACTTTGTTACACTGCAGGAAAAAAAACATTTCTTTTTATGTGTCTCTTAGTCCAACTCATCTATGTGACGGCTGCGGTTACTGTTGTTTTTTTTTCAAACAGTGGAGACAAATTATTAATTTGCATATGCAGCAAACCTGTCAAACAAGTACTTTAACCGTTTTTTTTCCCTCACTGAGACGCCTCTCCTGAAGGACATTCCTCACGCCTGCTGTTGTAAAACTCTGCAGACAAGATGCTTTGTTGTTTACATGTTGTTCCTCTGCCTCCTCCATGCATGCCGGTGGGGTTAAGGGAGCAGCATTTATTATTGATCAGGCTATCTGCAAATGTCCTTATTGAGTAATAAACAGTCGTACATAGACAGTCGGTGCATTAGTGTCAGCAGGAGCGCCAGGCGGACAGCAGAGGCCTATCAGTCACCATCACTCCTGACGTGACGAGACTGATTATAGGTTGTTATTAAGCTGTATTGATTACTGCCAGGGGGAGCTAAGTGTGCTAGAGAGAGAGACAGAGACTGTATAGGGAGAGACTTTTACAGCTCCCTGCACTATAGTTCACTGCGCTGTATTAAAGCAAACTTCTGGACAGGTTAAAATGACAATAAGCAGTGTTTACAATGATGCTTTGTTTAGCCTTATATCATGTGAAGCAATGTCACTGCGCGTTTGCTCTCTGCGCCTCTGTCATATTTACCATCAAATTCCGTCAGTGGTTTTTCTAGCTTTTATCGTCAGCATAATTATGGCCCTCCAGTTATTGAATAAACTTTTAAAGTGGTAGCACTTTGAGATGCCGGAGCCACCCCGAACACACCACTTTTGGGGGCAGAGGGAACGGCTTACAGGCTTTGGAAACCATGTGGGTAACCTACCCCGTACCACTCAGTCCACACACACACATACACACATACACACCATTCTTTCCTCCAAACCGATCATTATACCCATCCTGCCCGCACGTTGGGAGTCCTCAGGTCCACAGAAACATACTTAGTTGTGGTTGAAGAGGCACTTACATCCACTCAGCACTCTGCCATTCCCTGCCCAAGATGATGCCGTTCTGGTGGGGGAGATCTTCTTTTACGAACTTCCTGCGACCATCCATCAGCCTGCTAAAAAGAAATGGATGGATATGGTGGCCACAGTATCTAACCTCAAGAAAGGCCTAATGCAAGGGGCTTTTCTGGACCTGCTCCTCGGTCCACTGCTGAAGAAGAAGTGATGCCATCAATTATTAAAAACCCCATTGGGTTTAATATTTAATGGTGGCGACATGTAATTTACACTTACACAAGAAATCACAGGGTGCGGACCAAAATAATCAAGTGCATTGTTCCAGGGGGTGGAGGAGGTGTTATATGAATCCCATCCGGTGGGCTCTGATTTCACTAATAATCCGCACTGTAAAGCAGCAACTATATACTTGATTTGATTCGTATTGGAACCCCCAGATTTGAATGCGCCATTTATCAATGTCAATCCAATCAATGAAATTAAAAAGAAAAAAGGGTTTCCTTTTACCAGAAGGGTGGGATTTTCATCCTTTATACAATAGCGCTATTGATGAAACTCTTACGTATGAGCTGCCATTAAATACCACACAGCTCAAAACAAAACGTGCCCTCCAGCTAAATTATGGTTTAATATATATAAAATATCAACCAGAGAGATGTGGCATACAACCAAAGAAAAGAGTCTGACCAGAATTTCATCACGTCTCTACATCCACGGCATCGTGCAAAAAACGAACCCTGTATGGAACGGCTGCATAATACCCAAAGTCCTTTATTGTATTTCCAGCAGTCCAAACGTCCTCTTTAACCAGACCAAAGAAAAACAGCTGTCTGATACAAAGCAGTGACATCAGCCAACAAGGCTTCAGCACGCAGCATGAACTCCTATCGGCTCAGGCGTGTTTGCCAGTGACTTAGCTGGCCTGAGCCGTGGCAGTGGCTGGGGATTTAAATGAGGTGGTGAACTTTGAGTTAACACCTTTTTGGGTTGCAGATGATGTGAACATGTGTTGTGAATTTGGGGATTGGAGCTGCGTATTGCCACATGAGCGGCAAAGTGACCTCTGGCTTGTCTAACGCCTCCTAATTTGTCCTAAAGAGAAGTTAACGAGGCCTACTGGAGGGAAGGTCATTAAAGTACAGGGCACTGGAAGTCTTGCTGACAGAGACTCAGTGTGTGTGCATGCGCGTGCGTGTGTGCATGTGTGTATGCATGTGCAATGGAATAGCAGTTAAGAGTCTTTTAAAGATATTCATTGGGTGGTTTATGTTGTTTTAAATGGTGGGTAATTCTCTCAGTTAAAATATGATAGGCATATTGTGTTATGGGCATGAAAGCGTTCATATATCAGGATTAGCAGCAATTACACATGTGATGCTGTATCATGCAATCCAATATGACCTGTAGGGTCATATAATGTGAGCTTGACAAAAGACAAATTTACAGCAGTATTATGTTATGTTATGACTGCCACTCTTTATACATGTTCAGACATCAGGTTACAGCAGTGTAAAAAACTTTCAAATCATTTACTCTTGTAAGATTAACAGGACCACGGTATGAATGTAATATATATATATATATATATATAAATAAAAAATGTATGTATATATCTAAAAAAAAAAAATGTTAATTTCCCCGTTGTGGGATAAATAAAGTATAATCTAATCTAATCTAATATATATACAGGGGGTCCTCGAGTTACGACCGAGATCCGTTCCTGAGAATGTGTCGTAACCGAATTTCGACGTTAGTCGGAACATACATTCATATGTATGTATTCGTATGTAGATAATAAGTTGTGCCACTAGATGTCGCTATAATACCACGCTAAAATAAGAGTGAATTGCCTTTTTGTCCCTCTTGACACACCATAGGGGTTGATATCGCAAGTGTAATGAGCATTTCCTTTAGATTTCTGATATCAACCGTGTAGACCCTGTGTTGTGAATA
>JAFBJQ010000225.1:188789-215872 GCA_016785345.1 Trinectes maculatus | reverse complement strand
CCCCCCCCCGCCAGCCGTCCATTTCACATAAGTAAACACAAGGCAGAGTAGCCTTGCTGTGCTGTGGAGGTGTTGGAGAGCCGGCAGGAGCGCTGAGAGACAGAGAGAGCGCTCACCAACTAGTTCCCGTGCGAAGTCTGTACGTATTTAAGGGGCAAACCGCTTAAGCCAAAACAAGGAAGTTCACGGGAGATGTGTCGTAACCACGAAAACGACGTATCTCGCGACCGTCGTAACACGAGGACCCCCTGTATATAAAATACAATCGAACTAAATAGTCAAGTACCTCCAAACTGTGCAACGCGTAAGTAAACTGCTGACTCAGCTTTGCAGCATCTTCAGGCTGGAAGGTTTGTATTGTGTTCAAAAAAATGCTATAATGACACAACGAGAGCACGGAAGTGTCAAAGCAAGTGTATCCGCAAAGATAATTTGTTAATTTGTATCCTGCCACGTTTAGGGAGTGCCACCATTAAACTGTGTCCCAGACAATAATGTAGGCTGAGGAACACAAAGTGCTGCTCTGGTTGGCTGTCGTGGCCGAATGCCCTATTTACTGACACTTAACTTGGCAGATACATAAAAGTTACACCCCAGTTTACTTAACATTTGCATACATGCCTGTTTTTGTTTGTTTTTTTATTTGTGTGTGTGTGTCTAAATTTGAATGTGTGAGTCCTCAGCGGAGGCATCAAAAGTAAAGGATAAAAAAAATAACACTGCACTTATTTTTTTTTCTCCATCTTTTTGATCAGAATAAAAAAAAAAGGTTGAAAAACACGGAGCAGAGCGACATTTACTACAAGACTCACATGTCCAACCATCCGTTAGGTCTTCTATGATCATACGACTTTTCCTGAAGTTCACCTCTTGTGCACCCAAAGCAGTGAAACCACACCATATGCTCGCAGGGCAGTGTGCCTACCACTGATAAACATTCCTCAGACTGTGGTGGAAACTGATTTTTTTTAAAAAGCTGCTCTGTGTGTGTGTGTGTGTGTCTTTGTCGGCCAGGAGCCCTCGACTACAACCGAGGTGGAATGCATGTAAAGCTGTGCTGCTGTGAAGGGCCCCTTTTAGCTGCTACACCACTGGAGGGCACTGCTCTGTCTGCCTTCACACAGACGACTCTTTGTCGGCAGATGCTTCCAACGCAAACACAGGGCACCGAGACCATGAACAGGGACAAAGTGAATACAGTATATACAGTAATTGCTATTTGCCACATTTTCATCATGTGGTATGCGAGTTTCTCTGGATTCTTTCACCAGCCTCGGGAGAAGGGGACATGGTGTTGTTTACAGTGTGATCACTCAGACACGAGGCGTCAACGCAGGCTGATTACTGAACACAAGTTCCACTGCTTCAACTCTTCAGTGCATTTAGCTCCAGGTTTTATATTTTCACACAACTGTACATACAGTAAAACACTGTTTGAGAGGACAACTGCATGTGTGTACATATACATACATATATATAAATATATAGGGAGTGTTTAGTGTTATCAGTGTTAAAGGTATAGGCTGTTACTGTGGTGTAAAGTACTTTGTTCAAAAAAAAAACACCAACACACAAATGCCACACAGCATGGAGCCTCCTCCACCGCAAAGCTCGCAGCCATGTTTTTCTATTTCCTATTTCTTTCCTCCTCCAGCAGACTGCAGGAGGGTTGGCTGCAGTGGAATGCTACCGGGTTTAAGTTGTGTTTCAAATGAAATAGTTTGGCCTCAACACCTCCACCCCCCTCTAGCCACAATGTCACAAACACTTACATCCGTGATGGAGAAAAAAAAAAGAAGCACAGTGTGCAACGATGGCTGGCGGCGATAAAGTGCAAAGAAACGGGGCAGCTGCAGAGCCGGAGCGAATGTGCCGACTCAGGGTTTTGGGCTGCTAGCACTGATGCTACTAGTGCCGCTGTAGGACGGGGCCTTGTTTGCTCGAACAAATAATTGGCGAGTGAGCTCGACTGAAAATCAGCGGTGGTTAACAATTACAGAAAATGACAGGACGGATGTGGAAATAAGTGTCAGAGATGTTTGTAATACAGGATGAAATGAAAGGTGAAAATTGGAGAAGAGTTGGCAAGAGGGGCGATGACGATTAGGATGAAAAGAGAGCGCAAACAAATGAAATTTAAAAAAAAAGGAAAGGATAGGGGAAAAGTTTCCGCCGGAGACACTGGAGCACTCTGCATGACTGATAGGCCGTAATCAGAGGAGACTGTGATACGGCGATGAAGCTCCAAACCACCGGCAGCACCGTGCGTCTGGCCGTGCGCAGTGCTGGAACTGACGCCTGCAGAAGCTCTGGCTTTATTGGAGGTGGGCAGACATTCAAGTTTTTCTTTGACGCTCCACCCCACAAGCCGCTTTTATGGGCCTGTTTACTAGCATGGGCTTCCAGAGATCTTTATCCAGTTTGCTTTGATTTACCAGAGCTCTCATCCCACATCCCATATGCAGCGGCAGAGACACGGGCCTTTCAAGATGCACAAATAGAAATCTGGCAGTCATTTTACAGTCAGAACATTTTTTTTTGTCTCTCCCCTCTGTTCACCCCCTTCATTTTATTCCTTCATACCCCCCCCCCCCTTCTTTTTCTCCACATCTTCAGATATAATTACGGGGGCTCTTTGCAGATGTTGCTCCTCTTTTCCTTGTCTCCTCTTCCAGACGCGAGGAGCTGAGCAGAAATGTGATGTTGCACCAACAGAGGGAACACACGCATTCACTCTGGGCTGTAGTTGCCAGTGTTAAACTCCATATACGACTAATAAATAGTAAACTATACATACAAGTGGCAAAAGACTCGATTATATGTGCAATCAGCAACACAATATGACAGCGACTACAGCATAATGTTAATTTCATTCATTTCCAACTGCTGTGTTACAAAGGCCTCAGCAAACACAAAGCAGCTGGAGTGGCTCCTGAGGCCTCTACTGTACAAAGTAGGTGGTCATGAGCTCGCTGTAGAAGGCACACACAACACACAACACACCACACACAGTAAGGAGACATAGCTCTGCATTGATAAGAACGTTTCAAAGCAAGTTAACGCAGACAGCAGTCGGAAACCACTTCCGTTCACCCAACACAAAACACCAACCCATCATCAGCCATGAGGGGGAAAAAATCAAATAAGAAAAATGTAGGGTCGAAAAAGTCAAGTCAATACACACACTACATATACACACACTACATATACACATATACTACATATAGCTGCGGTCCAAGGATGACTCTAGGACAGGCTGCAATTATCCTATATGTGCTGACACAAAAACACACTGACATTCACCTATTGTCAACATTAGGCTCAGTCACGTACAGCAGCGAGCTGGGCCAAGCGCAGCTCCTCCCACATGAGGGGAGAAACCAGACCTGAACCAGATGAGGCCGCATCCAGCCGCAACCACGCCGTCACATGACCAAAGTCAACAGGAAGTTTCTGAACGGGGAAAAGAAAAACACACACACACACACACCGATCGGCAGCCATCGCACACACTGAGTGAGCCTTCCTCTCTCGCTCCCTGCTCTAATTCCCTTTGCCATTCATCAAGGTGCCAGAGGCAGCTGTGAATGGTCCAGGCTGTCAGACAGGCAGGTCTCAGGTGTGCACACTCAGCCACTCGGTGACAGCTGACCCCAACGCTGCCAGTTTGCACAGGACACAGGACGGAGAAAACAGTGGCTCCCAGCTGCAAGTAGGAAGCGAGGGAGTGAGTCTGGGCAAGACCTCCTCTCTGCGGGGTAATTCATGCGCCGCTGCAGTCGACTGCGAGGTGTGATTTGGCTCGGAGCAGGTGAGTGGTTCCGCGCGGCAGACAGAGGCAGGAAGCTCTGACCGAGGGAGAAGGGGTCAGCAAGTCTATATCACGGTTTCCGAGAGAAAGTTGAAGTGAAACACGGTTTCAGAGGCCCTCGCTCGTAATCCTCCTGCGGTTTCCCTCCTCAGCTCCTCGGCCCCAAACCCCCATGAAGACAGCCCCCCCCCCCCCCCCCCCCCCCCCCCCCCCCCCCCCCCCCCCCCCCCCCCCCCCCCCCCCCCACCGCCACCCCCAACCCTCACCCTCCTCTCCTTCAACCTCATTTTCTTTCTTTTTCTTTTGTGGTATAAAAAAGATGATGCTATTCGGGTCTGGCTGCGGCCCTGGCTCTGCTCCATGGGAGGAGATGCGGTTTCTCCAGCTGCTGCGAATCCTGCAATGAAGGTCTGCGCATGAAGCCATGCTTAATTTGTGTGGTCGAGGCTACGTTACACCCCCGGCACCACTTCACTCCAACGTCTATCTCAGTACTCTCTATCCCTCCATCACCTCCCTGCATTATCCCTGCAGGCCGCCATCTTTCTTTTATGACCTCAGCATCTTGCTGTAAAAGTGGAGGGAGAGTGCGTTGCGTTGCAGGTTGACTTGAGGACGTGATGTGAGTTGATTCTGGCTCCTCAGCAGTTGCCAGGAGCACAGACTGTTCAGAGTTTATTTTACCAGGTGGAACACAGAGGTAAGGAGGCACGGAGGAAATAAATTCCTTGTCAGGTCAAACTGGAAGTGTTTTTTTTCTTCTTTTTTTTTTTTTTACAGACCATGGACAAAGTCATCTGTCAAACAACCAAGACTTACTGGTTTCAAAGAATGTCTTGCTCCAAAAGAAAAAAAAAAAAGACAAAAAAAGAAAAGAAAAACTGCTGGAGAAATCGTTCTGACTGTTAAACTGTAAAAACTGAGTCTGACATTAAAGTGTGTATTTGTCACTAATAAATAATTAGAAATGTGATTTAAAGTGGATTGGCTGCACTTGTAAAACACACTTCACACAAGTGTGATTTATATAATGGTGTAATAGAAATATTTCATGTCTCTATTACCCCAGAGAAAACCTTTGTGTGTGTGTGTGTGTGTGTGTGTGTGTGTGTGTGTGTGTGTGGGGTATCTACAGGAGCAGAGAGTGTCCACTCAGCCAAAACAGTATTTTAACCTTACAGACAGTCAGAGGACACGCTCAGAGCAACTCCAACTAAACGACACATCCACCGTCCAACAGACTCCGCACAAACCTATTAGAGAAAACGCCGCTGCCGTGCACCGATATGACTCACGTTTACGTCTCCTGACGAGGCTCAGCCTACAGTCGTGATCAAA
Source organism: Trinectes maculatus (assembly GCA_016785345.1). NCBI lineage: Eukaryota > Metazoa > Chordata > Actinopteri > Pleuronectiformes > Achiridae > Trinectes > Trinectes maculatus. The sequence continues at coordinate 210,723 of JAFBJQ010000225.1, read as the reverse complement.
ACATTACATAATGCTGGTGTGGTGGTGGTGGTGGTGGTGGTGGTAGGTTGGGAAGTCTGGCTGGGCTCCAGAAGCTTTCCAGAGGCCCTGGCTTCTCTCTGTACATTAGCCAGGATATTAAAGGAAATGCAGGCCACCACAGGCTCCACTGCTGTGGTTTGCCATCAGCCGGAGCGAATCTGTGCGCGTCAGTGGCACACGCTCAGCCCAGCCCTGACATGAGCACTGAGTGTGTGTGTGTGTGTGTGTGTGTGTTGTGGGGAGAGTGGGAGGGATGGTAGGACAACTGCATGACCACTGTGTTGCGTTCTGTGTGGCCTGTCAGCAGCCGACCCCCGCCCCCCAACACACACACACACACACACACGCTCGCACATACATTGTCATAAACAGACATTCCACATGGGGCCCTGTGTGTGTTCACGGGTCATTAGGAGAGCTGTGGTGTTAGCTAATCGGCTGTGGCAGTGTTTTGCCGGGGCCTGGCTGGGTGGAACAGGTAACATTCAATTACAGTGGTGGCAGGTCGGCAGCGAGGAGACAGAGAGACAGCAGAGTGGCGTTACTGAGCAAACACGCCGCACACTCTGTGGAGGAGGAGGATGGAGAGGCGGTGGAGGTACGGAGAGCCACCCTTTCCCCTTGAGTCTGAACAGGGAGGCTTCCCACCTCATCACGCCATCTTTCATCTCAGTGGACGCCACCCAGCGAGCATGCGAGAAATGTGCCAGCGAGAACTTTTATGCACATGACTCAACGTATATGCGTTTGCGTTCGTTCTTTAAAGGCTGAATATGGATGCGTGTGTGTATGTATGTGTGCGTGCGCACGCCTGTGGGGGATTGTCTCTTAATAAAGTTAAGCTGTGAGAAACCCCAAAGTCTTTGGCGAGGTCTCACACACACTTTTTCTCCTTCCTCCCTCTCACCAGAGCCATTTATCAGAGCAGAACAGGGGCAGCTTGCGTGTCATAAGCCTCTTTGGAGCCACAAACAAATCAAGCAGGGCTCTCCATCAAATGAGCTCCCCACTCGACTGGCGGTTACATAAAGGTTTACTCACTCGCTGTGTAAGAGCATGTTTTAGTGGGAATGGCTTCTGATTGAACACATCCATACGTACCGGGACCGGGAAGAAAAATGGCCAAGACTCATAATTGTCTTTTTCTTTTTTCATGCGTCAGCGTGTTGGGAGGTTTCAGAACGCGGACAGGTTGAGGATCAGGATGCATACTGAGCCTAAACGATGATGATATTTTAAAGGCCCAATAAATCATACTTTCTCTTGCTATTACCATACGCTTCCATATAAATGAACACGCTGCACTAGACTCCCAAAATACAACTGAATTCTAAAGGTGAATTTTATTTTTTTTTATAATTTAAAAAATATAATTGAAACAAAGTGTATGTTCTAAACTCAAAAATTGCTATACAAAAATATTGTGCGCTTGAAGTTTTTTTTGTTTGGAAATGCGGAAATGTGGAAATGGCTGTTCTCTTTTCTCTCCTGCAGACAATGCTGCTCCTCTGGTGCCTGGAAACTCCTGTTTCACATTCTGACCTTTGTTCCTGTAAAGCATCTTAATCACCAACAAACAAGGAACTTGTTCCCTATGTCCAAGTTTGGCTCAAATTAATAAAACAGCGCCAACGCCATTGTTACCATGGCAACAACAGTGTTTAGAGCTGATCAGGAAGCCTCTGGGTAAAGGCCGTGATATATCTGACACATGCTCTGAGTTTTTTTTTTGCCCACAAAAGAGAGACCCAGCTAACGAAACACAGCAGACATGGCTTTTTCAGATGCAGGCCCAGAACTCCACGTTTCACAGACAGCGGGTAAGAAGAGGTGCTGCAGCAAACAAACAATCTGAGATAAATGTGATAAAACAAAACAATAAAAATATGCATCTAAATGGACCAAATATGGAAAATGAGGAAAAAGACGGGCAGGAGATCGCAAGACCCGTTAGCTAAGGATGCAGTCCCCAACAGCTTCCACTAGATGCTATTGAGGTATCACGCTATGCAAATGAGCTCGTTAAGTAAATAAATAAAATGATTATTTCTACGTCAACATACTTTTTGTCCTTACACAAAACTGTAAGCTTGTACAGGAGGAAACAAAGAGAGACACCGCCGTGGTAACACAACAATAATAAGAACAGCATTGAAAACAGTACTGGAACAAACAACAAACAACAACTATAACAATAATATTTTGGCCCCGATTAGATGGCTCTTACACAGATATCTGTTCCTTATTCACAAAGGCTGCAGAAGAAATCAGGCAATGCTGAACTTCATGGTATTTTTTCAATCTAAACTTCAAGACCCCTGTCATTGAACAACTCAACTCATAAGTCACCTGATTGGTCTTTGCCCAGTTACTCCATGACCCTGGGCTTCAACACTGTTGACTGATGTGTTTTTCTCTTGCACAAGAAAATAACTAATCAATATAATCACCCTCACCCTGCCCTCTTCCTACGCGGACCAACCTCCTCCCTGCAGCTAACAGGGGAGGTCTTTGTTGCGCCGTGACCCCCTCTCTCCAACGCAACAGTTAGTGCTGACCATGACCACAAGGGCCACGAGGAGGGACCATTCACAATCTGGGGGTCCACGGCCTTGACAAAAGACCAGGTCAGTGGAAAATGCACAAACAGACGGAGCAAAGGATTGAGCCTTCTGCTCTGTGGTCACACTGCAGCTGGGACAGTCACTCTGAAAACTTGACCTTCACCCCTGAACCTGGCAATGACTTTGGAGGACAGAGGGGGGGTCGTGCCCCGTGCCGACTTCTGTGACTCTGTCAGTAATGGCATTGATTGCTGCTCCTCGACACCATGATTTGTGATGTTTACGTGTTAGCACGGCTATCGCTGCAGTGTGCGAGCGGTGCTAACAGTCGAAACTGACTGCGGGCCTTTGGATTACGTAGACAAGAAGGATGTTGTATGGCCCTGTTGAGTATATTGAATGATTCATGGTGATGACGAACACTCGTTACCTCGAGGCGAAAAATACAAAGTATACAGTCCCTTTGGTCCCTACACCATCTCAGCTCCATTTCACACCCCTCCCCTGTGGAGGCCAAAGGGGCTTTTAGGGCCCTGATGAGGATGCAGTCAGAGTCACGAGGTGAGGAGTTCTCTCTGGCTCATCTCAATAACTGCTGTCATTAAGGCAGAGAGGACTCTGAAGAGGGCGTCGCCCCGAGCGACACTGAACCTTTGGGAATGGAGATGTCTCTGCTTTGGCTGAAATACATAAAAACGATAATATCCATTAAATAAGCCTGAAATATGAATCATATCCTACTTGAGTGCCGCTGCCAACAGTAATGCTTCATCGTCAGCCTCTATACAATGCACTGATTATCTCGGGCGGCGTGACTGTAAAAGTGCAATCTGGAAGTGTTCGTCTAAATGATAGGCTGTAATTTGAAATGAAGTGTACACTCGTACATAGAGGGCCTGGTCTCCTAGGGCCACTAGTGAACATTAGAGAGGCCTGCAACTCAAAGTACACATGAATATTTAAGGACACACTGGGACTCTTCCATTTACCATCCCAGAGGGGGTGAAGCAGGCCCCTCTATCCTCACTCTGGCCTTATTGCACTTTCTCCTAACACTGACCTGTCACCCCTCTGCACTTTGCCCTCTCCGACTTCTCTGCCCTCACTCTCGCTTTTGTTCTCTCTCTCTACGCCTCCTTCACGATCAGCACTCATACTTCTCCCGATCCTCCTGTCTCACACCTCCCTGCTGTCTCTCTGTGGTGCCTCAGAGCGCAGGAGCCACTGGGGAAGATGAAGGGATGAGCACTTTTTTTTTCTTCTTCTTCTTTTTTTTAACCCCCTCTCTCTCTCCGCCCTGCCCGGCCAGCAGGCTGCCAGTGCATGGATGAGATTGAGATGCGGCTGACGATGCGACAGCTGGTTCTTCTTTGGGCTAATCACTCCCAGAGAGCCGACCATGGTTTGATTTGGTTTTTTACAGCCTGGCCTTATTTTTCACATCAGCGACGTGAATGGCCCCTCAATTCCTTCCCCCCTATACTTTTGATCAAATTTGCACCATATGCCTTTGAAGGGAGATGAACCGACTGGCGGGTGTGCTTCTCTTTAACTCCCCTTCCCCGTGCAAGTGGTTTGATCAGGCCCCAGCCCTGATGGGGGCAAGCTCTCCAATCCTGAGACAGTATTAGGTTCCCAAAATTGCCTGACTGGAGATAATGAAGGCCTATGATTCTTTGGAGCAGCGCTTGCATCCAGAAAGAGGAGGAGACAGGGACTTGACTTGGGACGTGCTCACCAGACCGTTACTACCGAATCAACTTCCAGAGGTAGAAATAGGCAGATACGGGCATCAAAAGAAAGACCACATACATCTAATCACCTCTTGCTTGTATGCTTTCAGGCTCGCTCTATGCTGCAGTCAGTAGGATTAAAAGAGTTTTATTTCACCTTGAATTACCACTGTGCGTACCAAGCAGTGTAATCCATATTGAAAGGCTTCTGGGAAGAGTTTGGTCAAATGGGGAAAGGAAAAGAAGGAGGCAGGATGGTGGACTGATTGCTGAAATGAATGCCTTGTTGCCCCCATATCTTTGTCCCAATGAAATCCTTCCCTTCTTTAGAAGGAGAGCCAATCAATGCTCTTATCAACTGTCTCATCAGGCCGACCGGCCAAATTAGCCTCTGGCAATTCACAGAGTGACGCAGAGTCAGTGTAATCAAGGAGGAACCAAGAGAGTATCCAATGGAAACCAGCGAGCAGAAGAGTAAAATAATGGCCGGCGACAGAAACAGATGAAGATGATAAAAGTGCAAGACACAACTCATCACTGAAGCAAACACAGGTACTGTAAGGCGAATTACACCCAGCATTCCCCTGACATGGACATGTGGTGTAGAAGAACCACAGAAGAAGAGAGCAGATACAGTTGTAAATGAGCTTATAAAGGTCAAAGTGACAGAAATAAATAAAGGAGCATTTCACAACACGCTGTGTGAATAATTTCTCCTCTGTTCGGCGATGGACGAAAAAGACATCAGTGAAAAACACAGCGAGTAAATGTGAACTTTCTTCCACCCATCCTGACGCTTTGACTAAAGCTGAAAACCGCTTACGGAGGTCAACTGTAATAGCACGTCTTTTCCCATCCTCCTTTTCCCCCCCCCCCCCCCCCCCCCCCCCCCCCCCCCCCGTCGTCAGTGGCACCGTCGATCTGGTTCCGCTTCTCCACTGGCTGTCACCGAGGTTTCCAAACAGCTGCGGCGATTTAACGGCTGGAAAACAATAGCTTGCGTCTTTTCTTCTTCGGCTCGCAGGCACAAGAGTTACTTGGCTCGAATCCTGAGAGAAATTGTAACCGAAGAGTTAAAAGACTTGTTTCCCATCCTCCTCTTCCTCCCCCCCCCCGTCGTCAGTGGCACCGTCGATCTGGTTCCGCTTCTCCACTGGCTGTCACCGAGGTTTCCAAACAGCTGCGGCGATTTAACGGCTGGAAAACAATAGCTTGCGTCTTTTCTTCTTCGGCTCGCAGGCACAAGAGTTACTTGGCTTGAATCCTGAGAGAAATTGTAACCGAAGAGTTAAAAGACTTGAGGAATAGTCTGTCCAGACATGATGCAGTTTGAACAGCAGCAACAAAATAAATTAGAATAAAAATCTGTGTGTGCTTTTTTTAAAAAAAAAAAATTCTAGAGATGATATTAACAGATGTGTGATGTTTTTGTTTATTTAATGAGCATATATGTTTAAGGATCAGGCCCCACCCTGCCATGCAGAAGTGTAGTTAACATCAGCTAATATGCAACCTGGCTGCTGTGACTGCAGCAGGGATGGGAGTGGTTAATGAACGGTAATGAACAGAACAGAGACATAGTGTAACAGATGAGTTTGTGTACGTGCATGTGTGTGTAGATGTATGTGCACCGAAAGCATCGTCGACATGCAGCACGTCTATCAGCAGGCCATCACTATTGATTTATTAATGCTAGAGAATGCTGCTGCGCTAATTGAATTGAGATCCAGGAAGTCAGTTAATGTAGCTGACAGCGATACAGGAATTTAATCTCCCCAGTGCACAGAATTATGACTCTTCCCTATCTGCACTGTCAGAGGGATAAATAGTAAATCAATCTCTTCTACAATGGGCTCCACTCAGAGCTTATGCAGGATGGATCCTAACAACCTCCCCCTGTCTTAAACCATCAACAATCACTACTCGAGCTGCTCGCCTGGTTCACTGGCTCGGCCCTTCACAGATAAATCAACGTTTTGGAAAAAGCTGCTGCAGATGGAGAATCCAAACCCCACAATCCTAAACCCTATCATTAGAAAAAAGACAATGCGCTCACATGGGGCCAAATCGCTTGTAACCTGATAGTTTACAGTCACCTCCATTGTCCGAGTCAAGGCAATCACTCTTACGCTACACACTTCAAAATCCACTTCCTGCCATCCGGCCGGGTCCAGCTGGTACTGTGCCAGTACTCCCCGCCAGGGTGTACCCTTGAAAGAGTCCGCCGACATCAGCGTTTCTCCGCATAAGACCACCACCATTTCAACGACCGCTACAAATTCTTAGAATAGCAGAACCGCTGCTGGAAAGGGGCTCCAACATAAAGTCATTAATACAGGCCCGGTTTAATGTATATATGTGTTTGTACAGCTGCTATTTAGCTGCTGTCTGAAAGTAAAGGGAAGCCGTATAGTCAGGTCTACGACAGCAGTGGAAGGCAGATTGACCAGAGGAGCAGAAGTACAGAGGAGCAAACGCACACATGCTGCCAGTGGAGCCAGGCAGGGGCCCGGGGCCAAACCACTACAGTGTACTCAAAGGCACCACCACCCTGCCGGCCAAGGTGTGTGGGCTGGCTGGGAACTGATGACCCTGGACAGTCGCCGTGCAAATGTGCAAGCACTGTATAAAACGTGTGTTTGAATAAGAGCTGAGAGACGCTGGTCGACCATACTGATCATATACAGTGGTGCACGCATCACAAAACTTCACAACCCGGAGCGGACTCATATAGGCGTCCAGTGAGGAGGTGCTACATGGCAAAGAGAAGGCGCGTTAAACAGAGAGGGACAGAGAGAAATGGAGATGAATACGTTATATATTTAAAGTATAGACGAACCGGCCAGGCAGGGCTGGAAAAGAAAAACATTTTTTTGCCCTCTCTGTTTCTCTTCTCAGTGGTTAATGGATACATGAGTTATATACAGTACTTATTTTAGTCCCTTTAATCATGAGCTTTTATCGCATGTTCTGCCAAGACCTTCCACCAGTTACTGGTCGCGCCTGCCAAGAGAAATGAATGAAAATGTAGAGAAACCAAATATTGTGGAGCCATGGCTAAGAAGTCCAAACCCATCTTTTTCCTCCCTTTGAAGAGCCGGGGCATAAAAGAAACACCTAACAGGGACCAGGTATTGTGTTCACAGCCTGTGAGGATGAGAGGCGCGGGAATCGGGTTCAGTGATATGAGAGAGATTTGTGCGGTTAATATTACGTGGCTAATTCTTGTGCAACAGAAGCTCATATAAGCTATGCAAACAAAGACAAAACAAAGGCCCCTGTCGGCATTTTTAACCTAAGAACAACAAAGGCTATACAAATTCATCATTCATCACTGAACCTGCGGAGAATAGTCATCCTCGTTTAGACACATCTACAGATGACAATGCAGACGGATATGACATTAAAATTAATGAGAAAACAGCCAGTTCGAACAAAATAAACATGGGAATCCAGTGCAGTAATCAGAGGTGTCCACCATTATCCCAGTGTGTCCTTAATGGATGGAAAGCCTGCAGAGTGGAGTCTCTGGTCAGGTCGGATCTGTAGGCTACTGCATTAGATGGGGCCACGACTGTGGCCAATGGAGCTCTCAGGCCTGGAGAGTAGTACTTAATGCTGGGGAAGAGTGGAGGACCTTCCTGCCCACAATGTCCCACCCCGTGCCCCCTGGAAAACCACAGCTGACCACCAGGGCACTGGGAAATGAAACCGAGGAAACCACGGGCCAGGCAAGAGCAGAGCACGGGCCGATACCGAGGCGGAAAAACAACGAGTCGGCCTTTTGGCGGCTTGGTGGTTGGCGCTGATGGAGGTATTAAGATATTAATTGCTTTTTGACATGATTTTGTTAAGGGAGGAGGGCAGACCTGCGGCTTCACACACAACAGGCCAGGATAATGGTTGAGAGGCCTGACGAGGCAGGAAAGGTCGAGCTGGCAGGGTAAATATTCTTTCAGATCATTACACACACGTAGCCTGTGTGTCAATCTCCTGATATATATAAATAAGTACATTTACCAAAACAATCGAAGTGCAAATAGTTCAAACTATTTGCCTGCACGGTCACAGTGAATGAGCAGACGGTGCACTGAAATCCAAAAGCATCTCCCATTGTTGGGTTGAGCCCACTGAGGTGGCAGTGCGTCAGCTGGGGGTGCAGCCTGCGTACACGACAGCAGACATAAACAGCAGAGCAGTAGCCCTGACGTAAGGCCGCGGCCTCACACACACACTCCGACAGAGGCTAGGGTTGCACAGGGAGAAGTGAATCACCGGCTCTGGTGATTCAGGACACAGACCCTATACTTATGGGCTCCTGTGTTGGTGAAACTGTACTCTGCTGTATGTGTGCGTGGGAGTGGCGTCGTTGCTGATGCGTATGCGTAGAAGATGCAGGCAGCTGCCAGGGGTTGGGACGGGCAGGGAGCATTACCATCAGCATCTCTGTGGATCAAGGAGAAGCTCCCAGTAATCCTGGCCTCTCTCCAGGCTCCCACACACCGCAATTAGGATTAAGCCTTCCCTCCCCTCCTCCCTCCACGCCGGTAGAACAACAGAGAACACGGGTGTGTGTGTCTGAGTGTGCGTGTATGTGTATTTGTGTGGCTATGAGGGGGCAATTAGCCAACTTTGTACTTGAGGTGGCGATCACCCCCCCTCCTAAAACCGCCAGACGACCACTAGGCTGCAGGGCTGTGGGATGGAGCGCACACACACTCATCATACACACAGCGAGGGTAACAAATCGACCAGTGTGGTGGCCATATAAACAACTGTTTGACCAGTGGCAACAGGAGTGGCTGGAAAGCAGGAGTTTCGTCATCAGCACTGGTCCATGTGTGTGTGTGTGTGTGTGTGTGTGTGTGTGTGTGTGTGTATTGTCGGTGTCATAACAGTCTTAGCTCTCACATGTGTTCGGAACACTGCTGATTAGCTCTGGTTTTGAATCTATGGTTTGGTAATGACTTTGGACCAGTCAGTAATGGTGGCGCTTACACCAGAATGGGAGGGTGAGAAACCGGATGTCAGTGTCCCTGGTCTCCCTGGACTCTTGACATCTGCAGGTCGAACAACACAAACACAGCAAAACCTCAGATCTCACACCTTCACCACTCCACAGCTGCCTCCACCAACCACATCCACAATGAATGGCAAACAAAACCATCCATCAGCCTCTGATAATCTCACCGATTAGTTTTCTCACCTCCTGATTAAATCATCTCTTCTACTATTAACCTGCTAAAACCGCGAATGCGTTTGCAGCTGTGAAACTCACAGGCTTAATATCAATAGAAAAACTCTTAATGCAGTTTTCGGTTGAATGATTCCTCCCCCCCACAACCTATTATAGTATTTCCCATGTAATAAAAAGTCAAGGAGTGCAAAATGTCCCCTGTAGGCAGCTGCACGCTACAAGCAAAGCGTCAAAATCATTTCCAGACCGCTGCAGTCTGGATCAAGGGGAAGGAGAGGCACGGGTAGAGGAAACCATGGCAGAATAAATTAATTGCAAATGTATCGTAGAGGGGGGCAAAGGGGAAAGATTGGGGGGCGATTTATCTGTGTTGACGGACGGGGACGGGATCGGTAAGCTGACAGTGAGAGAGTGGGGCGCAGCGTGGGGCAAGTGAAAGGCAACACAAGTGATGAGGTGCACAGATTCAACCGAGTGAAAGATGGGCAGAGTGGAAAAAAAAAAACAGGGAGCAGTGGAGAGCAGTGTGTGAGTGCAGCATCAGAGAGCTGGAGCAGATCTGTTAATCTTTAAGGAAGACGCTGGCTGCAGGAGGCCGAGAGAGTGAGGGTGGGAGTAGAGGGGGGATTGATTTGGGCTTTGGCTGTGACAGTGATAAACGGCCTGGGGAAATCGGCTTTATGGAGATCAGTCAAACACCTGCCCTACCCCGCATGAGCTGCTCCCAACTCAAACAAGATGCAGGAGCAGGAGGAGCTGTGGGCCAGCTCAGGAGAGGAGGCTGCTCCCTGCCACTTCTCCCTTTGTTGTTCGACAACCACAAACACACAGGCAGGTTAACCAGTGCCAAGAGAAGAGCAGGACTCATGGCCTTCTCCTCACTGACTACACTGCAGAGACACACTGATGGAATGTGATGTAACTGTCCTCTAATCACATGAATATAACCACCTGGATCAAAATCATTTAATGAGAGTGTGGATGATGCATATTCATAATAATAATAATAATAATAACAATAACAATAACAATAACAATAACAATAACAATAACAATAACAATAACAATAACAATAATACTACTACTAATAATAATAATAATAATTATTATTATTATTGTTATTATTATTATTATTATTATTATTTCCTATACATGCAGATTTAATAGATCTTTGATAAGTGTAGACCAAATAAAAAATAAAGAGCAACAATGTTTATCTCTGTTGCATGTCGTCTAATGAAAGCCCCATTTTAATTGATGATAACTGCTTTCACAATGATGTGGAAATTCAATGAAAGACAGTAATTCACATCACATGTGATGAGCGTGTGTGACAACAATGACACTTAACATTGTGTTTCGCGTGACGTTTCCTCAGATTCCGCTGGATTTATATGTCTCAGTGGAGGAGAATGTTTTCATGCACATCAATGTTAAAATAATGAAAAACATTCAAGATTTCAAACATTCAAGTGACTGACACCCTCACTGGTTAATAACGCTGGTTTTACTGCTCGAGAACCATGGGAAAAAAAATGTTTTATCTTGATGCAGAAGAAAACACTTGAGTGCCGCGCTGCATGAAGTGAATCTTGTAAACAAAGCTAAGTCCCCTCAGAGCCGACATACTGTACATTTCTTTTCTCTTTTTGGCATAATTTAATAAAAGCTTGACAGCAAATATTATTCTGTGTTAGAGAAAGTTTAATAAGGCTGAAATGGAATCAGGCCTGATGCACACTGGTCCTCCCATGGGAAAACAACAGGAAGACAGGAGAGGATGAAACTTTACAGTGCACCACTGCTCCCTGTCTGTAGCTTCAGCTGAGTGACCTACATTTAATGGCTGAATTAAAAGAAAGAAGAATGTTTAACATTCAAACAACATCCCCTCTGCTCAGACATCCTCTGCAGGAGACAGCCTGCAACCGACCTGCCATTGTGAATTTACCTAGTAAACTGAATTACAGGGTGATAAACGATACTTTGGCAGAAAGGTAGTAAACTGCTGAGGGAAGCTAAATACTAATGTGATTTGTCAAGGAGTTTATAAGCTGTAAGTGCTGTGATGAAATGCCTGGCCCCATCGGAAGAGATAAACACAGGGGGAGAGGATTGTTTTGCAGCCGTCTCGATCACTGGGAGGCAAACGCAGAGGAACCAGTGGAAAGTGACTGCGTTTTCACAAGCAGCTGCACAGTAGCACAGATATGAGGGACACTGTTTCCTACAGCATGTGTCAAAGTAACGTACTGTACTCTACAGCCAGAGCAGGAACAGCTTAAGATAGATGCTGGATGCTGATGTGCAAACTTCTCATGAATAAACATATTTGGGTTTAACCTCTTCATTTCCATATGGGAGGTCTCTGATATTTGGGGAAACCGAATCCTAAAAATATCTCAATCTGCCCCAGACTCTACCCGACCTACATGGACGGACACACAAACACACACAATCTCTATCACTGTGGCACCGCTGTGCTATGCTGTGGGAGGCTGAAGTGGCCTTTGTGGGCTGAGCTGAATATCTCTGTCCACTCTGGCAGGGCCTCAGAGCGCCTGCTGCCGACTGCTGCCTCAGCCTTGGGTACCGGCTGCCAGCCGGCCCGCCGACCAACCTCCCTGAACCCCTGCCAAGCTCCTGACGCCACCCTGGGTGGTCCCGCTTCATGCGGCTCTGGCAGGGCCCTGCTCGAATCACCCACCCCACCCCCAACTCCCCTCCTCTGTGGCTCCCTTGGCAGCCGCAAACAACCTCGCTGTGTTCCCAATGTGGAGCTCCACTGAGAATCAGTCAATGTTGCAAGTTATATTTTTATCATATGGGAGGATGTGGATGCACTGTATTTTTGAGGGTTTTGGAGAAGTGAAAAAAAAGAGACAGTCAGAGGAGGGGTGCTTGTTTATTTTTATTTTATTTTGCATATGAATCTGCTTCTTTTTATTTCTACTTCTGGTAAAAGGTGACAGTTCACAGTGATGAAAGCATAAGCTGCTCTCTTTGCTTCATTTACGTCTGGCAACGTCACACGCTGCCATCGCCGTTCTCCAGGCTCCACTCTGGTCACTGAACCGCAGCCCAGATCGTTCTGGGCCAGTCCCTACGCACGTTACAGTGATGAGTTGGAAACTGACTGTCAAATTACACAATGAAGACTTAAGATTCTCCTGTTACAGATGCCATAGCGGGCAGCCAACAAATCAAGCCCACTTGAGCCGGAATGGCGCTCCCATTCCCCGTCTCCCTGCTTTGGAGTCAGGAATCATGTTGCCATGGACTTTGGATGTAATTGTGCCAGGCTCCTACAGTCTATACGTCGCTCTGCCTCCCCGCCAAAGAAAACTAACCCCCCTCTGTCTGTCTTGTCTCTCGGCTCTCGTCCACACAGTCGTGACTACTGTGTCTGATTGCGGACGATTAAAATCATTAGAGGTCGTTAGTGAGAGTCATTTACCGCTGAGCTTGCTGTGAAGGTTGGGTGGGGTCGGGGGGGAATAGGGATGTTGCGGGGGTCTTGCGGAGGTGGAGGAGGGAGGGGTGTCAAAGGGGAGACAAGCGTCACTCTCTCCTCTGACCTCAATGAAAGCATTACTTACAGGCGCAAATATCCATCTGCCCCACCCGTTCGACCTCCAGCGGTAACACGCGCACACACACGCCAAACGAACCCAAGCTGCCACTGATACCATCAGCAAAAGTCTCTGAAGAAAAGTGTTGATGTGTGTATTAGCAGTGTGTACAATCACAGGGCCTTTGGGGGCCCTAATGGATTAGCACAATCACACACTGTCAACACTGGGCCCACACAAAACGGCTCACGTCGTCAAACGACACAATCAGCGTGCTGACAAAGTCCTAATTGCCCCTGTTAGTTATCAACAGAGGACTTCATAATACTCCAATGACTCACTTTTGTGCCCAATGTTTTGAGCCACTTGATTAGGAAAAAGGCAACGATACAAACAGTGCACTAACAGCAGGCGCTCAGCATCATCGGCTCTGTGAGAACGTAGCCGCTTTCAAAGTGGGGACGACCGCCGCGCGCCGAAGACACATGCAGCGCAGATGTGTTTATCTCAGTAAGCTGAAGTGCTAAGTGTAGCTGGTTAAAGCAGCCATATATTAACTCCGGCGTACTTGAAAACATGTTGCCGTTCGACGGATCCTGTCTGTCTGTCAGCGAGTGGAGCGGCTGGACAGCTGTTCCAGCCAGTGCGTGCTGAGAGTGGCTCACCGGGCTGTAAGGCATGAATAATAGATGCTGTTTATGAGTGTATGTTTTCCATCTGACCCCTGGGTCTACAGCAAAAACTGTAGCAGGCCTCCTGAGAGGCTGAAGACGAAGAGAGTGAACACGAGAGAGAGAGAGAGAGAGACAGATGAAGCTCGCCCGGGGAGGTGATGGGTCATTTAGTGCCCAGGGAGCCCCCATCAGCCATCAGTGACATGTCCAATCAGGGGTTATAGTGTTATACACAGAAAAACACGCACTCCCCTGCTGCTGATAGTGAACAGTGAGCGCTGCCTCTACACAGACAGCACTGCAGGGAGGGAAACAACGCTGCATCTATGCATCTATAGCTTTTCCACAGATGTTAACCTGCAAGAGACGTACGCTTTCAATACGACCCCGACATATATCAAACAGCCAAACGGCGAGCGTGTTCAGGCTGTGTGTGTCGGAGAGAGAGCACGAGGTATTCGGGGCCTCGAAACATCACGACAGCTTGCTCATTAAAAGTAATGGCGGGCCCCTCTCTGGTGAGCACAGTGGAATCAGGTCCTGTGTGGTTCACGCGGGTGACAGCATCTGGTGCAGGTTGTGAGGCCCGGAAAACGCCAGTGCCCACGATGAACGGCGAACAGCCGAGTGCTGCCTCAGAAGCTGCAGGTCTTAGGAGTGGCACAGCTGGCCTCTGCCTCACGCTGCCTCACGCTGCTCCTAATGACACACGGGTCACGGAGTGTGTGTTTTACAAGGGTGGTTATGGTCTGCGGGTCCTGACAGTATTTTCAAACGCTGACAGGTTCCGGGTTTGGGATCAAGAGTAGAGAAGGAAACAGAGAGGCTGTAAAGCCTGGTCGAGCCTCCAACCCCTGCTATCAACTCCGTGGTCTGCTGGAGTCTGACCTTCATCTTAACTCAATTAGGTTGCATAAGTGTGGGCAGACCCCATCGCTGGATTAAACAAGTGGATGGCATGCCACTAGGGGGCATGGTCACTTTGAACACACAGATACAGATGTACAGACCCACGCACCCACCCACACACACACACACACACATTATAAAAACCGCAAACAAGTGTGACGTGCTCAGTTGTGATGAATAAGTTCCTGAGGATTATCTGAGTAAGTAAGTAAATGCTGATCAATCAGATACTGAGCAGGAATAACAGAGATATGCACTTTGGCTATCTGTGTCCTTTGTGCAGGCAACATGATGTATTCATCTGGGTGTTATGTCTTATCATGTCACTGGAACCTGCACATGCTGCATTAGTCAGCACTTCTTGGAAACAGAGAGTAGATGTTTGGGTGTTAAATTCACAGGAAGAGTGATAAATGTTCAGTGTAGAAGAAAGGTTTGTCCTGTATCAACCCACTGACGAACTCACTCTGCTCTCACGACTGCGTGGACGTCACAGTGATGAATGAACTGTTCCCAGAGCAAATCCCAGAGCTTTCCTGACGAGGACAAACTGGGCTAATTGTCATGTTCACCTCAGTCAGGTTTGGTTTTGTGACTCGAAGCATGATCACACTAAAGGAAGTCATGATTTTCTGACCACCGTGGTGGTAAAGGGTGTCTCATCTGAGTCACCGCAGACTTTCTATCAGCTCAGACCAGTCTGGACACTCACTGCTCTGAGCCCTCTCATCAGCCGCAGACCTGCTGCTCGCTGGGTGCAGTAAAACTCCCCAACAAAAAAAAAAAAAAGAAAAATCTAAAAACTAAAAACAAACCTGAGGTCAAACTGCAGCTCCTGACCTGCGTCTGCAGGATTTTATATTATGATAATTAGCATGGATTCGTTCACAGGTGTTCCTAATAAACTGCATGATAAGTATGTGCTGTGTGTGTGTGTGTCTGTGTGTGTGTGTGTCTGTGTGTGCGGCAGAGACATATCTGTGAGCATGTGTCTGTCTGATCACAGTCGTAGCCCGCTGAATCATTCAGCGTCCCCCTGGTGCGAACACTTACAGTAGCGGAGGGGAGCCATTAAGGCCCCGTGAGGAGATCATTACAGTCAGCTGCACAGCCGTCTCCTCTGCAGCCTCTCAGCTGCCCTGGGGCAACTCCCCGCTCCACACACTGGGGCCTCACCCCTCAACATGAGCTCACTCGCCTGCCCGGAGCTGCTGGAGGGGCCGGGGGTCAGAGGTTAGCCAAGCAAAGGCGTGACCCACGGCACTAATGTACTTGTAACACTTTAAGACACTTTGGTGAGAGTTAAACAGAAATGGCTCTGGAGGAGGACCACACACAGGCCCCGCTGGCTACTACCCCCCCACCCCCACTCACTACTGCTCTCACCACGTCTTTGGCTGCACTGCCCAAGGTTACAGGAAAACCCCCTTCCTTCCTTCTGTTTTATTTCAGAATATGATACTTGGTTTGTTTATCTCATGCTGTTTATTCAGTTAGATGCTGTTCTTAGATTTAGTATTCAGTGTGTACCGTCATGCACAGCTCTGTGTAACAGAGCACATTACAGCTATTCCTGTACGGACCTATGGATGATCAGTTGACATGTCCACTCCACCCGCCACACCTCGCCCCCCCCGGAGACCCCCGACTGTTATCGTGTCATGTGAAACCATCGGAGTGGTCCGAGGGCATCTAGCAAACTCTCGATCAACAATTAGCTCACACTCGAGCTCCCACCGGGAGGAAAATCCAATCAGGCCGGAGTTATCACTGGCTGTCCGGTCAGTGTCCTTCACAGCATCACACACAGTGATGCTGTGCGTCTGAAACACACGCGCAGCAGACTGTCTGATGTTGTTCGGATCACCCAACTCACATTTCCACACATCTCAGCTGCTGCAGCTGTGTGAAGCGTTGTGGTGGTTATTTGTGGGCTGCATTTACATATTCTAATTGTGTGACATGAGTGCGAGATGTTTGATGTTAGGCTAAAAAAAAACCCCACACACACACTTGAACATCCATAACTTTTCTAAAGTACGTAACCCCATGTCAACATCCACTCAGACTGCATTACCATGGTTGTTGTCACTGCACAGGGACTCTTCCAGAGGTCAGGCCGGTGTCACTGGTTAGAGTGATGGTTGGGGTCAGGGGGTCAGCTGGCCACCAGAGTGGCAGCTGTCATTTGCCTGATGACGAGAGTCGCTCTTCCCAGCAGGAAGTAGAGGTGTGTGTGCTGGAGGCTGTGGAGTGTGTGGTTAGCTGGCAGGTCAGTGGTGGGCGTTGAGTGGTCTGGCTCCGACCACCATAGAGCTCTCAGGCAGCAGTGGTAGCCCAGAGCACTGATAGATAGTGGGCATCATCATTTGTTAAGTGCCCCTTTCGCCTCTGGTCAGGAACACTTAACACTGCCTGTGGTCAGTAAATGCTGCCGGACTGCCGGTAGTAAGGTAAAATATTCATTGTCCTGTAGTGGTGGTTTTCCTCTGCAGCAACCCTAAAAGCCTGGCTTGGTTTTGTGTTTTTAACCAGGGCCCTAAAACCAGGCCGCACAGGAGTGGTCTTTCACTGGACAATGTAATGGATCGCAACTGGATCTGCCCGCCTCGCCGCAAAATCAAAGGCGCTGGAAAGATTCAACCGCAACGCGGATGAAAGATTCGATAAAATACGTGACAAACGTGGAAGAGTAATCAAGAAGAGCGAGCGATCTAAAGGGCAGGTTATGAACTGATGTACTTTTTGAGGGGAATTTTCAAACTCCAAAAGTCCAGGGAAAAGGTCTTTCTCACCGAGGTTAGAAGACTTTGGTTTTCCCTTTTTCGGCGAATGCGTGAGTCACCTGTGCTGTGCATGCATTTGGAAGATGACTTTCATGAGCACGTTCTCATACAGCAGGGGACTTCCCAAAAGACCCTAACAGCCCGTATCCCCTCTAACCAAAGCCGCATAGCATTTACAACTGTGTCAACACGCTGAAAAAAAACAAAACATGAAGTGTTCATTCTTATTGCTGACTTCTTGAACGGAGTTGAATGCGGCCGCCGCCGGCAGCATTGTCGGATGTTAAGTCACAGAGCGAGTGAACAGGCCCTCCATTTTGCTTGGTTTTAATGGGGTCAACAGAGGAGCTCCCACCTGTGGTGAGTCTGGCATTTAGCAGCCCATAAACCCCCACCACCACCTTCTTTCTCTCCTTCACTTCCTTCTCTCTCTCTCTCTCTTACTCATGCACACACAAACGCACAGCAGTTAGTATCAGGTGCTTGTCCCCTCATGGCCAGTTTCCAGTTTGGTCTTTGTCCCGGCTCTCAGCCGCTGACGTCTGAGCACCACAGAACCCAGTTAAAGGCGAGAGTGGTTTCCCCCAGTGGCCTCAGACCGACCGGCTGTTGGGCTGTATGGGGGACTGAGGCGTGGGTGTTGTGGAGTTCTGGTTGAAGGGAGCCCTGCCCCTGAGGGTGCTTGGTGGCACGCCTGGTCAACCCAGGCACAGCTCACAGGAGGCTTGAGGCCGAGCTGAAGTGCGGCTGTGGCAGGTGTGGCTATGGGATATGGCAGGAAACAGCCGCATGCGCCGCCACACCGCTGCAAGATGAAATGCCTCATGAGCTCTGCTGGTTAATACGGTCGACATTAAACAATTCATACACACATCCAATCACAGTAGAGAGGTGCAGCGGCAGACTGATGCTGTTGTGCGTGCAGGTGCACAGATATGCACTCAAAGAACAGAAATGACAAACTGGAGCTGGATTCAAACCAAGCAATGTCAATCTATGTCACTCATGCCGTGTAAGAACATCAACTGAAACAGAAAGTGTTTTTAATATCTGCCGAAGGAAAAGGAGAAGTGGAGAGCGACTGAAGATGTTTCATCTGTGTGGTAAGATATTGTGTCTTGGGGACGACAGGAATGAGCCAGACGACCATGAGAAGTCACAGGAGACAGTTTGCAGTTGCTTGTTACTTGGCGTTAAACTGATGAGCCAACAAAACGTTACCACCAGAGGAGAGGTCTGAAATGATCAAGTAGCATTTATTAAAGGATTGTTACGTATAATTGTCGCTGGTTGATAACTTGTAAATGCCCCATATTAACCTCAGCGTGCACACAACACTACAGGGTGAGACATGGTGAGGTTGCTGTGGTTTGCTGAGACCAGGTGAGCTGTGCGTCACTGTTTCCATAGCAGCCAACAGACAGAGTGATGGCAGAGCCAATGGCTGGTTGACATTAGTTTCTGAAGGAACGTCAGACAATGCAGGTCTGCTGAGCAGGTTCCTGTTCTAACTCACATGTTTTAGGACATCGTACGTGGTGTCTGGTCATAGTTGTCATAATTCCGAAGCCTGCATTCCCACGCCAGCTGACTTATGGCGCAACAATACGAACAGAGTTACAGAATTTCTCATGAAACCGCTGCAATGGCCATCAAAAAACCAATAACTTCCTCAACGTGCCGGCTCACTTCCGTTTTCCCCATGTGAAGACCTGCCGTTGCCATGGCACCTGGGCCGACGTTTGCGTGCCAGCGACTTAGACAGCCGTCTGGGGTTTCACGCACACAGGAAGACGCTGGTCGTAGTTTACAGCCGTTTCTCACTTCTGCCTTCTTGATTTAAGGAAGGCTGGGGGAGATGCATAGACACAACACACAGTGACTGTGCGCATAGTGACTCCACAAACACACACAAACACGCACACCTTTTTTTGCACAAAAACTGTGCAGAAAAATATGATAGTAATTCTGATACAGGAAGTGTCATGAATAATCATGCATAATTGTGATGATTCATTCCTGACATAACTGAAACCACCATGCCTCTAAAACTTTGTGTTTCTTGCGTAAACAATTCAAATCTTAATAATATTTGAAAACTATAACAATCATATAAGAGAGAATCGCCCGTTTTTGTGACATTGCATAAAATCGCTCCTTGTGAGAGTGTATGGGAGCTTGTTGCTGTGGGTGATCAGATCGCAGATGTGGGTTTTGGAAGCAAGTGAGCTTTCTTCATTAGTGCGATGGAAACAGTGAGCTAACAAGTGAAGCATTGTGACAACCACAAGTATAATATCTGACTCTCCATCTCCAGTCTGTTGACCGTTGGTTTTGACAATGCTTCTGCAAACCATGAGTCACCACAATTCTTACGCAGCCAGACAAAAACCAAACAACAGAAGATATTAAATCCGATTTTTATCTCTAATCGATTTTAACCAATCGAAATGTCACGGTCACGGTCGGACTCTCGTTAGAGGGAGTGATGGTGCTTTGGTGCTGGATATGAAAAGGGTGGTACGTGATTAAGCAATCACAAATATGTTCACATGCATCTTTGACCTACAAGTGTCACAAAGATGAGACCGAATTAGCACACGTTGAGGTTTGTGCAAAAAACAAACGCAAAAAGCGGCTACGATATCAGGGTTCCCAGTAGGTAGCCAAATGTAAATGTTAAGCAACCATAAAAGTAGCCTTAGCTTCTCAGTGGCTGTGGGAAAGTGCATAGCATGTCTGTCACATGGTTAAGTCTCTCTCAGAGCACACAGTTGTCAAGCCACAGAGGAGCAAACTATACTGTAAACTCATACCGGAACCCGTCTGCGGCCTGAGCTGTGCCAAGGCAAAAGTCTTCTCCATGCCAACCTGTCTCCGATTTCACTCAACTACAGCAGGCAGGTCGGCGCTCTGCGCATAACAAACAAACCTAAAACACATTGACACACTGAGACCTTTCAGCAAACTGGAACTTCACTTCAGAAAGGAAACACTATCCCCCAGCATAATATTTTGAAAGTGGATTCGGGTTTCAAATGATGAATGTCTGAGTCAAAGTGAAACGTTTAAATGCATGTTTCTTTTCCAGCCGTGATGGCTCCATATCTCGATATGGACACATATGGTATCTCATCCTGCACCTTTTCCCATGATGAATGAAAAGCTGGGGAAATAAAAGTACAGAAAAAGTACACGGACTCAGTCCAGGTTTTCGTATTTTAGTTGGACTTACATGATAAGTTAGTGGTTGAGCTGTTTCACAATGTTTTTAATTGAATTAATTTCATGTCAACAGGATGTCAAAGTAGTGAATGAGAAGGGTGAAGACAATTACAGAATGTTACTGAAATGACCCAAAGTAAAACAGAAAAAATAAAAATAAAAGCCTTTTTTTTTAAAGAACAAAAGGTGCTGGACCATAAACTACTAGTTTTAGTGTTGATCTCACGCGCATGCACTTAAACAGCATGTTCAGTGGGAAATGGTGGTTCACACTGCTCGTGACGCAACAGGGAAAATCATTTCACCATGCACACAAATCTGAACAGGGACACGTCACTATGTCAACAGGCTGACGCAGTCGTGGAAAAGTGTGTTTGTGTGCGGGGCTTTGCAGAAGCAGCGGCACTGAGGGTTTCAACTGAAAGGAAAACGACTTTTTCCAATCAGCCAATGAACAACTGTGTGAGGTCAAATCAGGACTCCGACACTGGCTGAATCTGAGTGTTTAATATGTTCAAGTGCAGGTTCAAGGACGTCTTCCTTGTGACTCAGATAGTACGCAGTGGTTTGTGTGTGGGTGAAGCTGAAGCCTTTAGCTGTGTCGAGATGACTCAACTTAGCAGAACCTAGCCAAGAGTTCTGGGTAAAGAGGTTTGGCTAACCAACACCGTGAGAATGTGGGAACTTATGTGGCAACATCAGCCTCGTTCTAGGTCTCTCTCTGTATACGAAGGTGTTACGCTACTTTTTAAAAAAATCATCCATTAGAAATGCAGAGATCAACGTGGTTCATGTAAACGCACATAAAATGAGACTTGTATGAAATCAAAAGATTGGGGTAAGACTTAATTAGATGTTGTCCTGGGTGTGGTAGTGTGTCACTAGTCAGCTGAAAGCCCAAATTTACCAAAAAAGATGAAGTACTAATCCCAGGCGCAGCCATTCATCAGACACATGTGACTCAAAAATTATTCCTGGTTAGTCAAATCAATATTCTCTGCTAAAGTGTATTTACCACAATGATCAAAGCGGCTCTTTACATAGTGATTGAGCCAAGTTTTGCCATATCACGCTCAGGTCATGTGCCCAGACCTGTGCTGCTGCTTTCAAGCCTATAGGCCACAGTCCTACTCCCCCGGGACGTCATGTGACATTGTGCCACCACGGATCTTTAGCCAAGGCTGTGGGAAGGAAACAACGCTACGTACTCCCACTCCAACTGTTGTTTTCCTTTGTAGTGAGCCCACAATAAG
>JAFBJQ010000225.1:135386-188432 GCA_016785345.1 Trinectes maculatus | reverse complement strand
CACACGTATGTATGTGTATGTGTGTATATATATATATATGTGTGTATATTAAATTAATAATATAAAATAGCAAACTCTCATGAGCAAAATTTCCAAACACAAACAAGCAGACTGCATCAAACTAACAAGCGCTCAGGTAGCGCTACTGCGGAAACCAAACCCTCAGTCTTGTCACGGAACACTGAACGATATAGAACTGAATTCACATGTTATACTCTCATACACACACACACACACACACACACACACACACACACATACAAAAAAAATGAGACAGTTCCTTTTCGGTTGTCTGCACAGCAAGCAAGCCACCAACCACAACCACAAAGCCCCAGTATGTCAGCAAGCACCTGGCTATACCCGCTCCCCGACAGACAGCAGACACACGCACAAAAATACACAAGCGCAAAAAGAATGTGCACACAAGCAGCAAAAGATGCACATGATAGCTTTTCATCCATCTCCCGAGAAGAAGCACGAGCATCTGCGTCTTTCAAAGCCGTGCCATATATTTTATATAGGTGGCACAATGCATGGATTACAGTAAGAGTCACAAAGTTCCTGTGTTGTGCTTTGTTTGTGCGCATCCGTGTGTATGTGCGTGTTAGCAATGAGCCGAACAGTCTGTAGACCTATTTTCGGCGATGAGTGTGGGAAACAACATCAGAAGTGTTGTCTTCAAAACTGAGAGCTTATACTAAAGCATGAGGCAGTACCACATGCAACATGAAAACAAGAATGGAATAATATAATATGTCTATTCATATATATATATATATGTATATTTTTTAAATTTCCATTTCTTGCTCATTTCAATGGGGAGGTTTGTGACCTTCTAAGGGCAATGTGGGGCACTTCCTTATGTAAATATCAACCAGGGTGTAGCAGTGGGTTTGGTGATTGAGAGACATTAAATCAAATGCTATAAAATAACTAATCTACTTTTATTATTAACATGTTAAAATATTTTCTTTTTCTCCAAAATGGGTGAATTAGTCATCTTCATGGCACTTCCTCTTTTTAATAATAATACAATTTTCTTTCATATGAAACCTTTGTCTGAGCAGGACGTTGATTAGAGCCAGTCTGATGGTGCTATATGACACTACAGAGACGATGTAGCATTAAGGTCTTCAGACTGGAGCAGAGTGGTGTGAAGGGTTTATGCAGTTTCACTACTCTTCTGGCCGCCACCCTTAAGCCCGACCAGTCATTCAGCCTGCCAGCCAGTCCAGGGGGCCTGGGATGCATTAGACGCCAGGGGAGAGGCTGCCCTGAGTGGCCTTCATTAGGACACACACACACACACACACACACACACACACCTTCCACAAAGGAAACACTGTATGTCTACCACAGAATAAAAGCCAGCCCTGCATCATAGATCAGACGTGTAACGCCTGCTGAGCCTGGTTTTCAACTAGTGTGGAGGGTATGCCAGAGTTGAGTGATTCAGACGCACACACACACACACACATATGCACACATATGCACACATATGCACCGAACTAGCACACACAGCGGCAGTGTATGACAAAGAGCAATGAGCTCCAATATTAAAGAGCACAGAGCTGAACTGAGAGGGGAGACTTGAGTGTGTGTGCGAATGTGTGCGTGCGTGCGTGCGTGTGTGTGTTTTGTGGAGTTGAGACAGTGTAAGGGGCCATCAGGAGTGCCCTGCGTCACCATCACCTCATAAAGCATCCTAATGGACATCGCTCCTATTTGTCAAAGAGAGAGACAAATGAAAGCGAGGCAGAGTGAGGGAGGGCAGAAAGAGAAAGTGAGAACGACATTTTGGAGAAAAATGGTGTGTGCTATTATGTTACTGGCTTTGAAAAGACTATAAAAGGTTTACGCACATATGCCTGCATTTAAGGTTGCATGGACACACACAAGTACACACACAAACACAGCCCTGGATTTCCTGAGCCCCCCCCCCCCCCCATTCTAGAGTATAACCCACCAAGGTACTGAAAAGTGTGGGCTGTCATGTGAAAGCAGGTCACAGCAGCCACACATGCATACACACACAAACACACATGTATACGAGGTATATGGTTTCTTTTATGCCCTTTTTGAATGTTTCAGTGAACTCGTTTAATGCATACTGCTTTTAATGTGGCCAAATCTATGTGTCTTCAAATTCAATTAGAGGAGATGTTTCACCTACAACAAACCAGGTGATGTGCACAAAAATATAGTAAAAAATATATATATCATACTGCTACTGTTAATTATATGGTTTAACTGAAGTCACATGTGAGCCTCAAAAGTCCAAACTAACAGATTACACAACGTCGCTCGTTTTATTTTTACTTAAAGAATATATAATACCTAGTGTGCAAGTAATAAACCACAATAATAGTTTTGTTCAGCTACTTTGAACACGCACACACACACACATGCACACATGCACGCCCACACACACACAAATGTCATATGTTACCATGCGGCAAACTCACACGTTATCTCTCACATGCTGAAGATAAGACTGAATAACAAACATCACATAAGGTACAGATTGTCAAACTGACGATGAGCTAAAAATGTAAACAGCTACTGTGGCTGTACTTTATACAACACACGTGATTAGCTCATAACTCAATAGACTGCTATTGAATTGTTATATATACCATTTGGTTCACATTGAGTAACTATAGTCATACAATGCTGCTTACACATAAACCCATTTGCATCAACAATTATCAAGAATAATCGTTGATGCAAATTGTTGATACAACAATCAACATATATATATATATATATATATATATATACACACACACTTTTAAATGTTTCACAGTCAAGGAAGGCCTTTAAATGTAAAAATATTCTCTTTGAACCTTTTTACAAGTCATTGGACTGAAGAGACAGTTGTGTCTCGCAGTCGTGCAGTGCCATATCCTCACACGAACACGTTGCCTAAGCAAACCACTGTGCATCTGCTGCAGAGGAACATCCTGCCTCAGACAAATTAGCATATTTGCAAACTCGTCTGTCACATCCAAAAACCCATGTCTGGACCACAGCAAATGCGCATGCATAGACACAAACACATGCACAGGTAGTAAAACATGGAGAAAGTGACAATGTGACATACACATTCACCTCTGCGAGCCAAACCATTTGCCAGCACATGGGATTTGCATTGAGTTCCTTTGCAGAGGAAGACATCTAATAGTGAAAAGATAAAGAAAAGTGACACTGCAGCGTTGCAGCATTCCACCTGTGTTAGCTCAGAAGATCCTGATGACGCACTGAGGTCAATGGGATCAGTTCGTGTTTGTGGCAACACCATGGTCTGCTATTCTATTCTGGTCTGGCTGGGGCTGATCTGTGAGTGTGTGTGTGTGTGTGTGTGTGTGTGTGTGTGTGTTGAGCGTTAGGGCATTTGGGGTAACTGAGGTCTCGGGTTTATGGGTGCTTTTATGTGAGGCTGCAGCACTTCACCCTCCAGCTGCTCTGTTGCCGTGATGTGGTGCCTCTGTGTACCTCAAAGCCGAGTGTAAATTTACCACTCTGGTGAAGACAAGTGGTTCACAAAACACACAGGCACAACGTGATAAGCATTGTGAACCAAAACATGATGAAACTTGAAGACGCTCAGTGGAATATTTAGTCTGTTGTGTTGCTCATCCTCTTGAATAGAAAACATAATAACAACTGCACAGATTGAACATTTGGCAGCAAACACATCACATGTGTTGCTTCTTATCACCAGCGCTCGAAAAGCAGCAATATGTTATATCTAAAATCAGATACAACAAAATAGACATGAGGGAAATCCCACTGCTGTTGACTTGATACGACACCAAATTTATGAAGAATAAAAACTTGATGTTTTGTTTAAGATGCTTTATATATGTTTACAAATTATTCTAACACTTATAAATAAATAAGTGAACATTGTGTTTATTATGTTTTCTACATTTTGCGATTATTATTATAGAATGGAAATGTATATTCATATTTACACAAGCTGTAACTTATCACACTCCCTTGAATTATTCCATTAAAACTCTTTATACCCCTGTTCTGCCTTGAAGACCTCAGTTTGAATAATGAAATCACCACTGAGGACGTGATGTGATGTGACTGTGACAAAACATATTTACTCTGTAGTGTATTTTTTTAAAGAATACACTGGAAATTGTCAAATTAGACTACACGGCTCCTCTGTGTTGTGAAGGAAGCTGGATGCTCGGTCTTTGTGTTGGCACAGTTTCTGAATAACAGGAAGAGCTTGACTGGCGGTGGGTGGGGGGTTGGGGGTTACCTGAAAACACGAAGCGGCAGCAGGTGCCAGAGGTACAAAACTACACTGAAGGAACAAATCTGTAGCCCAAACCCAGCAGATGTAACGATGCTGCTGCTGGCAGTGATCTCTGCCATGTGACCTCCAACATAAATATCCACACTGGACTTCTGGTTCTCTCCTAATGGTATGGCCCATCATAGACTCTCTGTTGTCTTTGCCATAGGTTACTGTATATGTGTAGTGCTCCTCAGGAACTGTGGGATATGGTCCGCGCAGTGTGTGGCGACACGGCGCCCCCACATTCTCCTCCTCTCTGTGTGGTTACCACAGTCTCCATGTCTGCTGAAGCCAATAAATAAATAATGGGCCCGGTGATCACTTCCAACCGTGATACTGCACACTAAAACCACTGCATCTGGGAGTGCCTCGTTTACAATGACAACAACATTACAGATATGTACACACACGGAGACAGATAATAATGCTGAGCTGGTATCAGTGAATCAGTGGATGACTCAAACAGCTGCAACTTTCTGAGAACTCGGGCCTCAGTAGAGTCACTGGCTGGCTGCTGTTGTGCTTTAACAGCAGTTCACTTTTAAAATGCGACAAGTTGGGAAATGATAAATGTTTTATATTTTCCTTTCCGACTCTGTCTTGTGCCACTTTTCTCTATGGAGATGCCAGTGCAGCTAAAAATAATGGAATTAGCGTGAGAACTCCTGGGTGTTGAGCTATGCTGTGCAGCTACGATAAAACTGCTGTGCAGAATGGGTGAGGATTCTGTTTTTTAATCTGCTGGTGCATCAAATCTATGCAATGTAAAATCAATAATAATACACTGTGTGTATGATGCACTGGAGACTATAAGAAGTCAATGGACTGAACGTTGTGATGTAATTAGAGGAAAATAGCCAGGATGAGGTGTGAATGAGCCTTCAGGACACTGTAAGCAGCCCTGAACCGGGCTGCCATGGCCTCTCCTCCAAGCAGACAGGACCATGGTGTTTGATGCAATGACGGCCACTTCATTATAAAAGCCTCCTCAAGTCCCACGCTGCATTCCACGTTTATGGGGAACATATGGGGAAGCCTGCAATTTTTAGACCACAAAATAAGCCCCTTTGCAGCTGGACGCACGACCGCACTGGGTCCTTTTTGCCTCGTGAGCCACACCCGAGAGGCGTAGGACCACTGACAGTGATTAAACCACCACAGTTTTCTCAGCAAAACAGGAGTTATATTAAGCTTAAATACAGGGGCTTGATAAACAAGGCCTGGGCAGGGGAAAAAAAGAATTGAGTGAAAGACGGCCACAATGATCCTCAGACTATTTTCCCCTCATGGTCATGGGCAGTGCAAAGCCATGAGATAGATTTCAAAACATGAAGCAGATGTTTACCTAGACAAAGAAGAAAAAACAGAGCCGAAGGAGGACGAAAGAAAAAGGCCTTGACTGCAGCGCTTTCTTCAAATGTCAAGTTTGGCCTGCACTACAATGGAGCCAGTTCCCGTTCTTACACAACGCTGTGGGCTGGTCCTATATTTGTTTTGCTATTCTCACTGAAAATCCAGATGCAAAAATAAGGAAATTGACAATAATCTGAACCAGTCCCTCCTTGTGAAAACAACTGGAGGAAAAATAGATTTCTCACTTAGATGAAAAACAAAAACAAGACAACATGAATTACTACCAGCAACAGGTTTGTACTTGCAAAAAAAAAAGACATGCACGTAAAATGATTAGAAACTGAAACGACCACAGAGCTCTGTAGTAAGGAACCCGGACTCTCATGCATCCCTCCTTTTAAACAGACACAGATGAAAGGAGACCTTCACCTCTACTGTACAAGACCTGAGGAAACGCACAACAACAACAACCAAGATGAAAATGTTCCCAGCTACATGTGTTTTTCTAAACGCCAGAAAGCCTGACACATCAACAAATAGCCAGAAACTGAGGTGTTTCTTCATCCTTATACCCCCCCCCCCTTTCAAAAATGTCCCCACATCATTATTCTTATTACATATTTTTTGTATCACATTTGATACATTGGACATTTTTTGGGCAACTATTGCTCACAACAATGATCATTTTAGATACAATTTTTTTTTTGCCTAGAACATTTTGAAACTATACAACATCAGTAACTCCACAATACAAATGATTTTAAAGCGTTAAACTGAAGAACCTGAAAAATAATTCATCTCAAAGTGTTTAGTACACTAACTAACATGGCCGTGGTGTTTTCCTGGGAGCCTGTGTGACAGCGGTACCTCTGGGTGAGCAGAGACACACACACACCACTGTAATCTGTGCCTGGGCTGGCAGGCCCGGGCCGAGGCCATGTCTGGAGGCAGCAGAGGTGTTAGAAGAGGAAGCCTGGCTGTGTGTGAGGTTAAGTCAGAGGCCTGTAGTGGCCGCGTGGACGGACTGATAAAAGCCCTGGGGCCGCGGCTGTGGCCTCAGCATTCGGCCACACTTGCCGACACGCCGTGTTATTTAGCCTGCTCTGCCGCCTAACTCAACGGCAACTGCTCATTTACAGGGCAGTGCGGGCTACCAGGAAGACCTGCAAGCTCGCTCTCTCGCTCTCGCTCTCTCTCAAACACACACACACACACACACTTAGAACATGGTACTGTGTACACATGCAAACACAACCTGTGGTCCATGCAGCAGTTTTTGTCTAACGATTAGTCGAGGGTGGCGTAGGCTGACATCTACATACAAAGCAACATGACACACACGCACACAGACAGACAGACAGACAGACAGACAGACAGGTCTCTAGGGAAAGCGAATGGGTCACATGAGTGACCAGACGGTGGTTTGGGTCTGTTGTCCCGCAGCCAGACATGGTCAGTGTGTCACAGAGAGACGGGAGAAAGGAGAGAGGAAGTGTGGATACCACAGGTTTGCAAATGCCAGTGATTTGTGTAATCACACACACATACACACACAAGCAGCCTGCAACACACGCACTCACACACACGTTGTACTGCAAGATTGTCAAGTCAGATTGTAGAGATGAAGACAGTCAGCCTTTATCTCTTTGTTACTCTGCATGTCTGTTCATTTCCATAGAAATCTGAAGCAAGATGAATCATTTCCTGTTTTTTTTATAATAAACAAAATAAATAAATAAAAAACATTAAAAACATATATCACCTGTATATGTTTAAAACTCACACTGGCACTGAATAGCAGCACAAGTAGCCACATCAGTGAGAACTTTTCCGTTCTTAAACTTAGCCTAGAAAATGAAAAGGTGTGAAAACCACAATCAGGTTAAAATCACTTCGCACTTTCAGAGGGGGGAAAGAGCAACGCCACTTTTTTTTCATTAAAAAAAGGATCATCTGAAACCTGAGGGGTTTATAACTCAAATAATGTGATGTTAAAGAAAAGAGAAAACACACAAAAAAAAAAAACACTGAGCGAGGGCTCGATGAAAGATGAGAGATGAGGAGAGGACCCAAGCGGAGCCGAGCGACTGGCTGCACTGTTTCTAATGAGACCAAGATTATGATACTATCAAGTGGTAAGTGAGGGTGGAGGTTTTGCAGGCCCGAAACCACTGGTTCTTGCAAACACAGATGTGCTGTGAGTCAGACAAACACAGAACTAGCACAGTACATACACAGTTAAGAACAACACACGGTGTTGTTTGTCAGTTACAGACAACACTTTCCTGTCTCCCATCAGCAGCGAAGCCACAGATATCGCTCCTTCTCTCTCTCTCTCTATCTCTTGTCATCTCCTTCGCTCCTCTCCTCTCCTCTCCTCTTCTGGTGTTTGTCTCTGGATTCAATACATTTGATTCTGCAGTGGTTCTACAGGGAGCCACATTGGCGCGGGCCGCCGCCTGGTCTGAGCCCAAAAGGAAATGGTATGTTTCCAAAACTTGGACGACCAATGAAAAGTGAGGGTGAAGACGGCGAGTCAGAGAAGGAGAAGCATGGAAAGTAAAAAAAAAAAAAAAAAAAAGACAAAACAAAACAAAACAAAAAACAAAGCAGAGGAACCAGAAAAGACGCAAAGGCGATATGAGAAGAGGGGAGGGAGGGTGAGAGGGTGGGAGGGAGAGGCCCGGTGACCTCACGTGACATGTGACGTGGGCTCCACCACTCACGGAGGGGAGTGTGTGTCTGTGTGGAGGATGGCGAGGAGGATGCAGATAGACTGTGGCTTTTAGCTTTTTACTAGCACTGAGGCTTGTGTCAGGTCACCACCATCGTAGGGAAGGAAGACAGAGACAGACCGCGTTATCGAGCTAGCTGGCTAACCCCAGAACGTCAGACCTGCTGTGGGACAGAAGACCACAAACCCAGCCGCCCTCCGCGCCGGCCCGCTTCCACCACCCCGGCTTTGTTGGGTGGGCCCCCTCTCATCTTCAGCCCTGGTGAGTCCAACACGACACTGGAGACACAAATCTCTTGTTGGGTTTTTGTAAACTGATTCTCTCTTAGATGCTCTCGTTACTTTTTCTTCTCTTTCTTCCTCTGACCCTTTTCCCTTCACTTCTCCCTCAAACATCTTCTGCTGCTGCTGCTGCTGCTCTCTTTGCAAGCTTGTGGCTTGGGATTCCTGTGGTAGTCACAAACCCTTGGTTCTTGGTTGCAAACGGGCTCAGAGCTCCAGGAGTTTTGTCTTCTCATGCTCGCCTACCCCTGCTCTCTCCTCTCCCTCACACTGTTTTGTTTTTTTTTTTTCTCTTTTTGCATATTAATCCTCCATTCTTCCTCTGCAAGGTCGGTGGTGACTGACGGCAGCGAGGGGTTCGAACTCTTCTGAGCGACCGTGTCATGGCATCCAACAGCATCTTTGACTCCTTTTCCAGCTACAGCAGCAATCTGCTCAGAGGTGAGTGCCGATCCTCCCTTCTCTTCCCCATCCCACCCCCCTCACCCCCACCCCACCACCACCACCATCCTGCTCCATGTCCAGTTGCTCTGAAGGTGCAGTGTGATGACATGTGTCTTTTCCAAAAAAAAAAAAAAAGCATGATCAACATGTTCAAATGTCAACGCTGGGTGCTTCTTGCATTTATCTCTCTGTCATTCACACACACTCACACACACTCACACACACACACACACACGGTTCACAAACGAGGATCTGATTTGCACAGCAGCCCTCATTTACTTGACTGATATGGCCTTTAAGGGCCTTTGCCTCTCTGCTCCTGTGTGTTCTGTAGGCTTGATGGAGTGGCACCATAATGGGATTCTCACCACAGACATTCATTATCAAGTGAAACTCGGCGCTCTCACTGTGAGAATACGAGCTCAAGGCTCCATGTGACCGGGCCCTTTACTGGAACACAGCAATACAATAAAAGAGCAAAGAGAAAAAAAACATATTAGGCTCTCACTCACTTTCCTTCCAGGAGGTACTTTTGGTCTGTGTGGTGAGGTGAGTGCACTATGCTTGGAGACGCTAAACGTTAGCCTCAACAAGGAAGCCATTTGTTGCCATGGTAATTCCAATCAGACAGCTTTTACTTGCAAATAGCTCTTGAGTGGTCCTCAAGTTGAGGAAGGTTGACAATCTTACCTGAGTTTGAATTTGAATGTTTGTGGTTAGTTGTGAAGTGACAAAAAACACAAATATGGAGCAGTGAGTGTTGACAGAGGAGTTGTTAATCAAATCACGGATGGAAGGGGGGGTGGGGGGTGGGGGGTTCAGTTGTTCCCACTGTTCCTCACACAACCGCTGAGACAGCCACCGAAAAGCAGCAGAGAAAAAACCCAAATCTCCCTCCCAATTAAGGCCTCGTTGCTGCGTTAATTAGAGACAGCCACAGGAGAAGCACTACCAGATCCTAATTGTTTGCAGAGTGTATCTTAAAATCTCTGGAGCCTCTCTCTCTTTCTCACACACACACACACACACACACACACACACACAGTCTGAGTGTCAAACACACACACACGCTCGGTACATCTGCGTCTCACATGAGAACCGGCCTCTGATATACCGAGAGGAACCGCAGTGACAGGGGATGATGTACCAGTGTTCTCACAGCTCCTACAGACAGCCAGCATTTATAGTTTCCTCCTGACAAGGCTGAGGCCCCCACTCCCACTCCCACCCCCCACTCCCACCCCCCACTTTTATTATTTATAACTGCTGGATCTGCACCCCCTTTGTCTCCTCACTATTTACAGATCACGGTGTCACTGACCTCAGGTTTCACGCATGTCATCTATTAGGCCTTTGAGATATGATAACCTCGAACATAATGTGATTTGGCTAGCCTGATTTTAATTCTGGGGGCCTATAACCACAGCAGCGGGATAGTGTGTGAGACAGAAGGTCAGGGGGGTGGGGGTGGAGGTTGCAAGCATTTGAAGACGTAATCATCCATTGGAAATCATTAGTGAAAATGCAATATTCTTTTACAATTGACTGAAACTAAACTGCGAGTGAAGAAAGGCCAGAGTCATTAAATCCTCCAGTTCAATCTGAAAGCATTTCAAACTGGGGACTATCTCATGTAAGCGAAATCCCCCGGCGGTTAGTTCAACAACTTGCATTACACAGGAAGAGTCATTTGGCCAAGACTCACTTCTTTAGACTCAAATCAAACTGAAATGAAGGGGAATCGTTACAGAAAATCAAGGAGACTGTTGTACGTCTGGCTCCTGAGCTCTGATTTTAACACTGCGCGACACGAGGCTCATGGAAATAATGTGGGTATCTCCTCACAAAATGCTGCCACAAGCCACATCTCCTTAGTTTGAGACTTGAGACACATAAAACAATTAAAAATCAATAAATCTTTAATAGCTGTCATAGCTTTTTATTTTCAGATAAAGACTAGATAGTCGTTTGTTACGTATCCATGTGTAGCGTGTAGGTGTGAGAGTGGTGCATCATATATTTCATTCGATCGCACAGTGCAGACAAAGAACACATGTAGGCATGTGATGTGCAACATCAGATGCAGTTCGCGTGAGAAGCGAGAGGATGCCTCACCTCAGAAACCTCAGCTCTCTGCTGAAGCTCAGGAAGACACACAGACAGACACACACACACACACATGCTCACACGCACACGGCTACACACGCGTAAAACATATGACCCACGCACACCAAGTCACACAGAGAACAGACAGAGCAGTGGTCAGTGTCATGGCGTGCGGCTCAGGACAGGATGTAGTCAACAGTTTGTCTGTGAGACGGAGAGATGGAGATGGAGAGTTTTGCATCGACGGAGCTTTTAATCTGATGCCGACCTGTAGCGCTGCTGCACTCCACTGATAACAACCACAATGAGGCCACACCTGCTCACCCTCACACTGCTGCACCACCATTTAATAATATCTGATTCCAACACCAATTTCTGACACTCAGAAAAACAGAAAACTCAACAGAGAGAGAGAGAAAAAAAAAGAAAAAAGCACCAGAGGTTATTTCTGTGAGGCAAAACTATATAAACTTTACTGACTTTTCCGATGCTGTGCCACTGGCGGTGTTTGCGTCAGGTGTGTACTCGGTTTATTGGTGCAGTTTGGTGGCTGGGTTTCTGTCACTGCATTTCCCGCCACTTGGACGGGCCGCAGCGTTGCCCGCGGGCTCTTTTACACAGACGTCCGTCCTTTAGAGCGTTGCACTCTTGGGAGCCAGCTCCTTTTGTGGCAAGGAAAAAGGCCCCACTTTATTGGGGTGGGAATGGTTTTATATGTTTGGCTTATTGCGCTGCATGAATGGGAGTGAGGGCTTGTGTGTGAGAAACGCGCCGCGCCTGGCCGCAGCTGCAGCGAGGTTATTTTGGACGAGTCTGGGAGGTGGTCTGGTTTGTTCTACAAGTGTTGGGGAGGGAGACGATGGGGGGACACATGCGCAGTGCTAAAAGGAATCATTCACAGGGGATAAAACTCGAGATGAACCTCAAGCTCAACACCACTGACAAATAAAAAGGCCCTAAACAGTAGCACAAAGACAGGAGGAAGACTATAAATTTAACAGAACACATTGCTGGCCGCTGGAGAATTTATTAATAACAAAGTCACATGGTGAAGATTTTTCCCCCCCGCCCTTATAAATTAACATGCTCAATTGGATGCCCCCTCGAAATCCTGCTGAGTGTGAGGCCCCTCACTGACGCCAAAACACGAGGGCTGGCTGAGCGCGCTGAAATCTGTAACCAGATATTAAGAGTTTCAATATTCTAAAGTGAAAGCAAATAATAGAAAACGCATGACAGCCACGGAGCGTCGAAATCCTGTCTCCAATTTAGTTGACTATAATATCTATTTATAAAACTCTGAAGGCATATTGGATAGAAGAAAGGCTCTGGACTCGATTAGGGCTGTAAACGTTTTTGGAGGTACTTATTTACTTTTTGGTCCGTCTCGCCATTTTCACCGTCTGTCAACACGACCTCATGGGGAACACTTTCAGGGGTTGCCAGTAAAATGGCTTCCAGGTAAAAGCGTGCAGAGGGGCGCACTGATTATGTGGTTGACTAATCCCCAACCTGCCTCCGCCGTCGTGCACTTTGGGCTCAAACCACAGTGCTCGCAGTTGCGCCGGTCAAGGTTAAAGTCGTGCTAAGTGTGGTAGTAAATACAATTTTCTGGTGGTCGCAAGCAACCACTGGGGCCCGATTCTTTTCAGCCAATCTGATAATATGGATTTACGGTGTAAAGGTTTCTCCTACTGGAAAAAAAATAACGTTCTGGCAGGTTGAGCAACTTGTGTCAACAAACATGCGTTGAGGTGGTTGTGTGAAGGTAAGCGAAGGTGCATTAGCTGTGCGGCAGCATCCAGTCGGGAGCGAACATGATCGGATGCTGGGCCGCGGCCAAGCAGGCAGGAAGAGGACGCGGCCCCCTTTAACTCAGCTCATCCAGAGTTAGTCTGCGTGTGATGTGATTGTCCACGGCAGCTGCTCTCACAGCTGAGAGCAGTAAACTCTGCTCAACAAATTCACTGAGGTCATCCTCCGATGAAACGGGGCGAACATGTACTGTATTCCTACACGATTATTAGCCGGCGGTGGTCGAAAGTTATTGGTACTGGAGACACAAACGTCCAGATATGACGCGAGTTATGGCGAAAGGAATTCATTATGTCTAGACCGGCGTCTTTAACAGGGACCATCTGACATGAAAAACGCAATCCAAAACGAGCCCACACTGCATGTCGGCAGGAAAATATGCAGACTTTGAAAGCGCTTCAATAATTGGATAATGAGGTGGAAATGATCACAATTTAAACGTTCTTATTCTGATTCTTAAAAATGTCATTCCCATACCGGACCAGGTTCTTCTGTTTCCAGGACTCATTTTCCTGACTGCTCATTTGCTTCAGTGAAGCGCTGATAATATTTCATATGAAGCCTGACGTGAAAGTGATGAAATCTGCATGAGTGTTATTAGACTCCTCATGAGCTCATGCGTCCTGCATGATGGACCACGAAAATAAAGTAAGGAAAAGCCTTCCTCGCAATTTTCTGTTTCTTCATTTTGTTTTAAGCCTACGCCCTTAACCACAAGGCAGCCCCACAGCTTATTACATGGTACGGCTGGGAGAGGAAAGAAAAAAGTATTATTGCAAGCTAATTTATGTATTATTAACCTAAATTTACGCGGCAGTTACGCTTGTGTATGGAATTTGCGCGCGATTTGGGGCCAAGCCGTAAATGAGATAAACAACCGAGAGCCAAACCTGAAATAAAACATTGGCTTCGTCGCAGGTTTGTTTTGTTTTCAGTGACTCTGGCTACAATTAGAGAGCCGTGACCCGAATTTGACTCAGATGAAGATGACTTGCTGTTTGGACCCCTCCCTGTTTCGTTAAACAGATGTTGTCAACAACATCCTCTCTGTTGCAGTAAGAAGGAAAAGCAAGGAAAAAAAAATTGCCCGTGACTAAGCACAACGCCGATTGCTGTGCACTTTTGTTTTTAACATTACAGTTGCATTCGAGCCCACAAATGACTTTAATGGGCAGGCATGGGTCTGGTCGGTCGGCAGCACATAAAACTGACTCAAACTTATGGAGATCCCACATGTCCAGGAACATATCAGCAGGCAGCGAGCCCCCACCCCCACCCCCACCCCACCACACCCCCCATAAGACATAAGATAGAAGACAGGAGGGTTTTATTTTATCATGTGTGAAAGTTTAGCAAAGATCTAAGGCCCGGAGGAACTCGCTCTGTCACCATCAAAGAATTAGAAGGAATGTTTTTCACGGACCAAAAAAAAAAAAAACATCCTCCAGACTGAATCTTCACTTCATTATGAGCGACTTTAATCATGCTCAAAACATCCTTATAGTCTGCCCCCTTTTCCCATACGCAAGAAAGAAAAAACTTAATTACGGTGGAGGAAGAATGCAGATAATGATAGGATGAGAGCGGCTGCAGGCTATGAAATGTTTTCTTATTCTTTATTTTCTTCGATTTTCCCAGATTTTTTTTTTCGCTCGACTTGTTTACATACAGTTAATTGTTGTTGCTGCAATAAAACATGTTTTCGGGTTGCGTCTTCCCTCCCCTCAAACATAACTTTGACCACAGGGAATTGATTTTTGTGGAGACAGCGTTTCAAAAATGGGATTTGGGTTTTCGCTCAGCCTATTCATAGGGGGTTACCAATAACTGACAGCGCTGCTAACTGCATTTGTAATGAGCCGCCTAATTGTGCTTTTCTACTCTGCAGCCGTTTAGCATCGTCATCATTTATGTTTCAACTAGAATATATATTTGTATTGGTTAAAGAGAACAGTATCTGTTGTTTGACTATGACCCAGTGTCCAGTCACTTAGCTTAGCATTAAAACTTGTTCTATTCAAGGGTAAGACTCACTTCCCAATACATAACATTTCCTTTTTTTTACTCTGCACAAAAACTAAAGACTAAAAATGACTGTTTTAGGTTTTATGGGGATATGTGTCTGATTATTTCACAGCCAGACACAGTGACTTCTTAACCGCACAATGACGACAACACTCCAAAAAGTATTATGGCAGGCCAAGAAATGATCCATCATGTAAACCCCATAAAAAAGAAATTGGTTTAAACTTAACATTTTGTCCCACATGAGAATATTCTCCCAGAAAAAAATAGAAAATGTAATAAGATTTTTATTATTTTATTCTAATAAATATTGTCGACTGTTTCTGTAGCGCAACAGGTTTTGCCCTCAAGTAAACTTCAGTCAGCTCTCTCTCTACAGCTGCTCACTTCTGCACTGGCTGAGTGCAGGAAACTCTATGCCAGGGATTCCCCCTCAGCTGTGTAGCAGAAGTGTCGCGTCCATCTCCTCTCCACAGTCTGCCGGCTGTGAGGTCACTCTGTCTGCTGCAAGCCCTGTTCTCACGGTCGCACATGCGGCTGACGCACTGAACGTTATGGTATACACTCGCAAACTGTGACTGGATCGCACACACACACACGGGTCCACCATGTGAGCCGTTCCCCATGCTGAGTCAGAGAGGAGCAGTGCATGACAACATGATGACCGTGACGCTTCTCCCCTCTAAATGCTGTCTGACCTCAGCGTAATAGCTGGTCAGGACTAACACATGGTCTCCGGGTGCCTTAGTCCAGCAGTATTATTCACACTGTGACTTAACAGCAGAGGAGCTAACTGAAAAATATCAGTGACTGCTTTTTTTTTTCCCAGTATATTATTGTGTCTGGTCCTCTACTGTGTGCTGTGGCTACTCTCACACAGACGGGACTGAGAGGTGCTTTCCTGTGAGACGCAGTACTGTTAAAGAGACGAGTCTGCAAAGTGACGACTGTGACGTGTGTATTTGTGTGTATTTGTGTGTATTTGTGTGTATTTGTGTGTATTTGTGTGTTGGGGACATCTGGTGAACCATAGGAGTGAGTGTGGTAAAAACTACAGAGGTACATTGGAAAAGCACAGTGAGCCTGATCGCTAACTTGCTCCTTCATTAAACAGTGAGTCCCCTCTGGTTTGGAGCAGAACTAACACTGCCAACCTGGCAGCAAGACGTTTGTGTTCGCAGAGGCCTTGAGCACCACTGCTCCCCTTTAATCAGCGTGATGACATAAGAGGCAGACAGCGAGCCAGTCATTCAGTCAGTAGAGTTTGATTAACCTAATCACCAGGCGGCCCAGACTCCTGGCTTCTGATTGGGTTTACAAACACTCCTTGTCATGGTTGTGTCATTAGCTTGTCATTGGCCGCAGCCGCCTTGACGTGGAGCAGCGACGTTCTGGGCCTAAACACAGCAATCTGAGGATTAGTGTGCAGTTAGAGCAAAGCCCGGACGCCTTGGGCAGCCTCGCTACGCAGGCTCCACGTGGCCCGGGCGCTAACTGTACACAGCAACGCCACAACTGATTAGTGACGCAGATGATGAGAGGAAACATTCAGTCACTTTGGACATGCGGGTGGTTTCCCGGGCTCCTATTTAGCCAAGTCCTCGTCTCAAGCAGTGACTTGAGTGGAGAGTCTCAGTCGGAATAGGGTTTAGACTCCAACTGCTTAATCTGGAACTGGGACCCGAGCCCGAAGACATCACACAGACTGACAACACAGTGACTCCCTGTAACTGCTGCCTGAAAGGCTCGGTGACATTTGGAAATGATTAATTTTCTTTTGAATTCATTTGAAATCACTTGGGTTGATTGCACTCACTGTGCAGAATATTAGAATGATAAGGGGTGACAATATTATCTGTGTAAATGCTGTGCTGAACACGCTGGCTCGCAGGCTGAGAGTGGCCACACCCTCGTTCCCTTGTGATAAAAAGCCCTGAGGGCCAGCTGAGTATTTTCCAAGAGCTGCTTCATGTCTGCAGAGGAAAGTGGCACGGACACTTGTCAGGAAACCAGCACCGGGTTCCTGCTCGGATCTGGTTGGATCCTGTGTGGAGTCAGATGGTGCTCCGGAGGCTGAACCCCTCTGAAGAGGGGAAGAAATGCAAATTCAGTATTTGGGGTCTCTTTGAAGTCCACTTGCACTTGAACGAGTGTGACAGAACCTGGAATGACCCCTGTCCAACCAGTCCCCTAATGGTGATGAAAGGAGTTGAAAAGGACACACAATTATTGCGATAGTCCAAAGCTGGAAAAGAAAACACACTCTGCGATTGTGGATTCAGAGAGGACGTGTGCGCCGCAGCATCCTGCACACAACAAACCATTAAAATTTGAATACATAACACAGCTAAGAACAATACGCCTGGCCCTGCGCCTGCTTGGCAGGCTGACTTGTGTTTTCTGGGTAAACGTTCATGTCATTCATTTCATACGTGCCATACCTCACCGTGTTCCTTCGCAAGAACAGGAACCTCGTCTCCAAAAAAATAAAAAAAAATAAAAACATGTGGCTTTTGTTGCAGGGAGGAATGAACAACAGCATTCCATACGCCACCACATCAAAGATCCCGCTCGCCATGGGGCTAAATGAGGGCAGACTGTCCTGCTCGCACCTCCTGACACGACTGCCACTAATTAACCAGAGATCTAAAACGGACACTTTCCCGACATCGCCGCTCCTCACCTCGTCACTCCACCGCTTTCAAACGCCCAGCGACTCTCTTCGGGTTGCAGCGAGCGGCGACAGCCACACAACAAGCACAAAGGGGCATTGTCTGCTGGTGAAAATGTGGTTTACAGGCCCTGCTATAATGGCCTGGTGGTTGCTGGAAGCCATGCGCACTTCCTAATATTCGGCTCACATGCGATTTCATTTTGAGAGAAGACTATGGGGCTTTGCTTTTGTGTGAGAGGGACGCCTCACAACTTCTCCTCTAAGCCGACGGGCTCTGGCTCCTTTGCCCCCTCCCCGCTCGACACCCCCTCTTCCCCTCTCTGGTGGCGCTACTATATTTGTGTGGGATCTTTAGCGATGGAAGAGTAGACCCAGACCACGTTGCCAGTCAAATGTGTTCGGCGCTGTCAGACTGAACGGCTTCCAGCGCTGCGATCTGTCTCCTCTCCTCGTCAGTGGGAGCTGTTTGATCTGACAGAGAGAGACTCCATTAGAGACACAGGGAAGTTCAGCTGCTGGGAGGTTGGATGGCTTCAGCAGTCAGAGTAGCAGCCCAGAGAGGAAAAGGTTTGCACACACAGTCTGGTTGCAATCTTGGTGTCTGCGCTGTGTATCTATAAATGTCTCTGAGCATTACTTGTCCTTATTCTAGGTGTGTGAGGTTACACGTAGACCAGTGTAACGTAAGAAAGATCAAATTGGGCTGACATATTTTTGGGGCTCTGTTGAGCGACGGGGTGAGGACGCGGCGGGTAGTGATATCAGAAACGTGCGACGCTGCATTGACAGAGGGAGCAGGCGAGAGAGGGCGAATGAGAGGCGTGCTGACGTCATAGCTTGCCCTCAGTCTTGTGGCGGGGATGACCTCACAGGCCCGTGCCGCGGTCCAACAGAGTGGGGCAGATGCTGGTGTCGCAGTGATTAAATGGTTAAAGATGGTTTGATAAATATGCATCATTGGTTGAGCCACAGACCATCACTGGACTCACTGCATTTACTGTGGCTGCATCTTCCACTGATCAGGAACAAAGGAACAAATATCTATCCTCAAAGATGAATTTACAAGCATTAGTAGGGAATTATTTGTATTGGGCGTTATTGGTGGTAACTGTATCACCTGCTGGCAATGTGTGATAGCTGTTAAAGAGGAGCACGGAGAGAGATCTGATGTGGCTCCTGTGAAAGATCCGTCTCCTGATCTGTGTGTGGCAGCTGCGCTCTGGCAGGGCTCTGGCACCCGGGCTGCATGGCAGTTAAACTGTCACTGGCAGGAACCGTAAATCTTTTGCACAAGGTGAATGCAGGATGACAGCGCCACAGGTGTACGTGTGTATGTGTGCACCCTTTGACTCTTTGAATGTCGCACGTTTGTCACAACATTAACAGTTTGTCTTTGTCCACCCCCGGCCGTCATTAGGAGCAGCTTCCAGAATGTTTCGCTGGACAGTAAAAGTCAGAGTGAGTCAGGATACTGTGTGTGTGTGTGTGTGTGTGTGTGTGTAGGGGGTGGGGGTGGGGGTGCTGTCACTTTGGCAATGCAACTGCACATATTGCAGTGATTACCACAGCGGAAAAATGTTTTTCTGCAACATGCAATTACTACAGATTACAGATTGCCGTCCTTGCATCAGAAGCTCTCGCCAGAGAGAGAAACACTGTGTATTTGTGCGTGCATGTGTGTGTGTGTGTGTGTCGTTACACACAAATAGACAGTCAGACTCAAGAGACAAAGAAAGATGAGAAATGATTATAGCTCACACTAAAAACCACAACTGAAAAAATGGGTGAGTTGACGTATTTATGGGACTCATTTAGATTTAAAAGTTATACTGACTTTCGGGAGTAAATAAAGACCCTGGAAAAAAAAAATCCTTCAGTAGGAAGAAGAAAAGTAGAAAAGGGTGCATTGCACAGGCCTTTGTCCATCACCATCAACGTTATGAAAAACATACACCCTTGTCCTCGTGCGCAGATCTAAACCCCACAAGTCACCTCCATTTTGAATTTCACATTTTGTTCCAGGTTACAAATCACCCTGAATTTCAAACAGCTTCCTTCAGATCGCACTAAACAATATAGGCCCAAAGTGGTGCTCCGCAGCAAGGCAGGGCCCTATTTACAATCCCACCAGATCAAAACTCAACCCAAAGTGCTCCTATAATAGCACTGGGGCCTTTTGGTGCGCTCACCATCCAATGCTACTTTTAGTGGGTTTCCAAAGAATAAACAGGCCTGCAAACCACATCACAGGCTGCTGACTGTCATCGTTGGGTGAGTGTACCCGACGGATGATGTGAGGGCGGAGCGACCGTGACACTGGGGTTTACGGCAAGTCCCCCCCTCCCGGGTGTGGTGTGTACCATTGATCTGCCACTGAAAGGGAAGGGAGGGGGCCCGGCCGCATTCGACCGCCAATCACAGGAGTGAACCCAGTGATGGGTCTCGCTGTGTTTTTCATGACTTCTCGGGTCAGTGTTAACAAGACAGAAATGAGAATCCAAATCTGCAGCATCCTTCTCTGGAGCTGTGGTGGAAGAAGTACAAAGAGTAAAGTACACATACCTCACGTGTACATATATATATGTATATATTCCATTACCAGTCAAAGCCTGGCATTTGAATTTGTACATCAAATAATAAAAAAAATATTTAGTGATAGCAGTGATAACAGGATAAACGTAAATACTAAACTTTGTGATTACACAAATAGACGATTTACAAACTTCTGCAAAATGATTCTACAGATATTGATCATCAGCAAAAATGAGGTAACGTGATATTCGCAATAAGTTTACGTAAAATTTCATGCAATATTTATGTTACTTCTCCAAATATATCACTGTCATTTTAAACAAGTTATTTTTATAGTAATATCATTGCAAATGCATTGTTCTCAACTGGGTGATCAAGTCAACCTCTACGGGACAATATAAATCAGTGCCATGAGATTAACAGAGGATAAAACAGAGCATTTGTTTACTGTTCATTACAACTCTCTATACGGAATTGTGATGCAATTACAAAAACCTTGATCTCAAAAAATAACTAGTTGTAACAGCCGAAAATAAATAGTGTAGTAAAGGGACAATATTTTCCTCTGAAATTTAAGTGAAGTTAACCTGGAAAAAAAACACAAGTCCTGGAGGAACGTAATTTTACTGGACTGGAAAACATCTCTGGCACCACAACGGAATTCAATACTATAATGTATTCAGTATAGCATGAAATGTCAGATAGACAAACACGTGCTTGGCGTGTTTGAAAATGAATGCAGTCTTTAAGCGGACCATTTACATTCAGCAGACAGGAATAAAAACATAGTTGGAGTCGTCCCCCAACAGCCATTATGGTGCTCAATTGATTCAGAGGGCTTTAATAAGCCTTTGGCTCCACTCTGCACCTTTTATAAAACGTAAGCGGCGTATTAAAGACGCATGAACTGAATGTGCTCATTGTCTCCTCAGCTCATCGTGCTTACGTGCTAATTAGCTGCTGGGTTTTGGAAATGTCACCGTCCTCTTCATCACTTTTAAGATCCTGTATGGTCTATACAAGGATCTGAAACTGGGGCCGGACACACTCATAAATTACCGGACATATAAAGCACCATGAGGGGCAGACGATGGAAGTAAACCACGGGATTTAAACTAAATACAAAGTTTTTAGGGTTTATTAAGGGATAAAACAAAGCTTGAGTGAACACAGACTAAAATAACAAGAATTTATGTGATCACAATTGTCCAATGTGTTTCCTATTTTCTTGTCTGAACATCAAAATGGACAAAAATGACCACCGATTGTGATGTGCTGACACATCGTGTAATCAAAATTTGAGAGAGAATCAGCCATCAGAGCAGCGAGAGCCTGAAACCCAAACAGTCTGTACCCACTCACTGTTGTTTAAAAGTTTCTCCATATACATGTGTATATAAACACTCTCGACGCTAGAATATGATTTGGCTTTGAGGGGACTGGCACAAATGGCTTTGGTGACTTACATCATGCCTGGAAGTCTAATCACAGACACTCTTGTCATATCAAGCAGAAAAAGTCAATTTCATAGTGAGCTATGTTTCGAGAAAAAAAAAATGGGGGAGGGAACGGTAAACAAGCCCGGCGTTCCACAGCCACCGCAGAATTCATCATTCATACAAAAAAATACCCCATGCCCCAAAGTAGAGCTAATTTAATCCGAGAGGAATAAAACTCCATTTCATAGAAGTC
This sequence comes from Trinectes maculatus, assembly GCA_016785345.1. NCBI lineage: Eukaryota > Metazoa > Chordata > Actinopteri > Pleuronectiformes > Achiridae > Trinectes > Trinectes maculatus. The sequence goes on along the minus strand of JAFBJQ010000225.1, from coordinate 166,457 downwards.
GTCCATTCAGAACACTCATATTTCCACTGAGCAGAAACCCCCGGCTGAAATCCGAGCAGACACTTTTCGGAAGGAATGCATTCGGTGGATTGAGGGCCAAAGTCTGCCCTGTAATTTGTGAATGTACAGAAATGTGTGACCACCACAGCTCCTCTAAAGATAGAAATCCTTGTCTTATGTCATCGCTGAACCTCAAACTATTTCTAATTGCCCCCATAGCCCCCTTTACCAAATGAATAGCTACCCATCCAAGGGCTTATGTGTGCGCGTCTGAATCTGAAAATAGCCCGGGAGTTTACAAAGACTAATAGATCATATTCAGTTAAAGAAAGAAGAAGAAAAAAAAGACAAAAGGGAAAAGACAGAGTTTAAAGGGATGTCCACGTATCTGAGACTGTCCCCGTCTTCAAAGTGGCTTTTAAGTGGCAACCAAAGCAGTGTGGGTGGCACTTAGAGCCAGGTATATGTTTACAGACCCCAAAGGCTTCCACCGCTTTCTCTGCTAATGGGAATCACACGTTTGGTCTCAGTCTTCACAATGTGACTCATTACACATGAAAGCTAAAGTAAATGGGGAGTCCTTTGGTTTAATACACACAGAGGATCTGTCTTGCCCTTCGGATAAAGACTCGGAGGAAACATGATTATCTAAGCTTCACTCTGTAAATTTATAAAAGTCATAAATGACCCATTTCGACCATGTCTGACCTTTGGGTTGGAGAACCACTTCCTGTTTTTCTAATGTCCGACAACCCTTTCCTGAACTTTTCATAAAGGTACATGAGTGATCAGGTGAGGGTGACAACCTCTCAATTGCGTATTTACAGAATCACCCATCAGTACACAACAACGTGATTTATATCTGAAGGGATCTGTTTTCTTTTCATTCCTGAGCAGTAGAACCCTGTACGCTGAGGCCTGTTTGAGGTGGGCCCAGGGTTTCACGTATCCTCCAGGATTTCTGTCTTGATTTCAGGCTCGGCCCACTCGGATCATTAAAAATCGTTCAGGGCCACGACGGGCTCTGTCCTCAATGGCTGTGCGGCTGAAACCGTAGAAACTGCATGTTGAAATGTGGAGGTCTAAATGTGACAGGCGCCCGGAGCACACATTACAGCTGAGCAGGGTATAGCTGGGACATGTGGTCACATATTAATAATGAACTAGGGCAGGAGGACGACTAAAATATCACTGGCATTGTCATTGTCCCAGTCGAGCTTTACTCAAAATAGACGCAGCATGATAGGTGATCTGATCAGAGATGATTTTTTTTTTTTCTGTACTTAGGATTGTGGAGGTTTAGCTGAGGCTCTTCAGCACCAAGCTGACTGTGACATCAGGTCCTGTGATGAACTTTCGGGTTAAAAAGCACCAAACCTGGTGTGTTTTCGTTGGCGGATCTCTGATGTGGTGGTGGCTTCACTACCATGATTTAAATATTCCATATTTCTTTGATCGGTGTCATTTTCTGCGTAGAAATGGTGATGTCGTTGAGCTTCTGGGTTTCTGTGACCTCAGAAGAATAAATAAATGTGAAGATGAAACTAAAAATGAGTGGAGAGACAGAGAAACCTTTAATTGAAGTATGGCAGCAGATAATTCAGTGTTAAGTTGGGGTATATTACTTTGTGCATGTCTTGGTGCTTCTGCTTTCAGGCTGCGCTGACAGAGCAGCACAGTGATTTCTGTGGCAGGGTTTGATCCCACATAAACAGCCACTGGGAAACAAACATGTGAACTTCACACCAAATTCACACTCCTCCGCATTTAGGAATTATCGCATGATTCTGTAACTTCCTCTGTGTCTCTGATTTGGATCACTGCTTTGGGGGGGATTGTGGGAAAAGTGTGACGCCACTCCGATGAGCCCCACTTAACTGCTCTTGATTTATTCCGGTGCAAGTAAACAACTTAAAAACCGCCGCACGCGGAAATATAATGCGTTCTCCTGTTATTATGATGAAACATCGATTGAAAGCATTTTAAAAATGCGCTTCAACAAAAATAATGCCTTGTTCAATATCCCTTTTATTGTCCATTTCCTGTTCACAAAACTGATCCTGAGCCAGCGGTTATTGTCATTTTGTTTTGCGTCTTTTCGTTTGCTTGTTTGTTTACTCGTTTATTGTTTTCTGTTAATCACAGCTGTCAGAGGGTTTTTTTTTATATTTTAAATTAATTCCAGGTCGAAAAATGTTTCAGAATAATGTTGACTGCTATAATTAATAAAACGCTTCCAGACCTCACCGAACCAAACAATGTAAACTTGCGTACAGGATTTTAAATCGTGTTACATAAATTAAATCCATTTCTAAATAAATGCCTCGTCCATTTGGCGCAAAGGACAGAATTTTGTAAATAAGTGAATACATCGTTTTAAATGTTGTATTTCCAGGTGGAAATGTTACCTGACGTCCATCACACGGCTTCAGTTGGCTGCTGTTCAACGAATAACCGTCTAATATTATCAATGAACAATTATAATATGATTGTGAATCAGGCAAAAAAATAAAATAAAATAAATAAAATAAAAAAGGACAAAATATCTGCTGATCGTCCACCAGATAAAAAAAAAAGGCTTCTTAGATATAATTCATTAATCTGAGCTCGCTATAGTCGCGAGCTCGTCAGATTGCCGAGTGTGTCAGAGCCCAGATGAAAGTTTCCTCCTCAGTGCAGAGGTGAAATGTCTGCCTCACGCGCTCAGCTGACAGCGATTGAAAAGGCAAATGCGCCAACTAGTGTCAGAAAGCAGCACGGCGGAGGTCTGTCTGCAGGGAGTGCCGTCATTTGACGCTTAATGAATTCAGCCCCTGGCGCGAGCTCTTATTAATCAGTCGCGTCGTTTGATGTGTGCTTTAATTTCCTTACACTTAATCCAATGCAGCCAATTAAAGTGATACCAATCTGTTTCATAAGCCCGTAATTTCCCTTTATGAAAAAACTCGTTCACCCGGAGACCAGGAGTGATGCCGCCACATCTAATAGCTTCTCCAAACAAATAGATAAATGAGTGCGGGGGAGACCACCGGCCTCTGCAGCGTCAAACCGAGCAACAGCCCAAGTCTGCACGGGCCGGAGAAGGTGCTGACATAAACATGAGCCAGTGTGGTCGAGATACAGCTGCACATCTCTCATCTCATTATTATTATGACGAGATTTAAGATTGTTGCCACTGAAGACAGTAATCTAGTAATTCACCCCCTGCTCAATAAGGGTGGGGGTTTTTTTTCAAGTTTTTTTTTTACATTTTAAAATCCATAAGATTTTATGTCCATCACATTTATGTTTCAAACGTGCGTAATGATCATAAGCTAAAATCAATTAATGTCCAAAATATCCACTCTTATTAAGCCAAATGTGAAACACTACCTTAACATATACACACACAACTACACACACACACACACACACACACACATATATATCTATCTATCTATCATCCCATGGTCCAGATGCTGTCTCTATATGATATGAAAACACAGGCAGAGGCAGCCACAGATATGTATCAATAATTCAGCTCGTGTGTGACAGCAGTCGCAGACGCAGCAGCGGACACTCTGATTGGTCAGGTGAAAGCCCAGCCCTGCACGCTCATTGGTGCAAACCATCTCCACACTCCCAACCACTAAACACTAAAATGACTCGGGTAAAGTAATATCAGGCACTCTGCGCTGCGTTCAGCCTCACGGCTCCTTCTCGCGCCGCATATCCCTGCGACATTAAGGATAACTGAGGGGAAGCCAGCGGGAGCGACGGGACACGCGACCTCTCCTCTCTCCCCCCCCAACACACACGCACGCTGCTTTGACTTCTTGCGAAGATCCACCGAGGATAAAGTTGCATGAACTTTTACGCACGAAACAGGACGCAGATGTGCTTCGGCTCCAGCGCGATCAGAGACATTTTAAAGAGAGATTTAGTTTTAGCGGCGTTTGGTGAGAAGCCTGATTCTGAGTGACGATCATATATATATATATATATATATGTATATATGTATATGTATATTTAAAAAGGAAGAAAAGGTTTAGTCGGCAGAGGCAGTCAGTGGGACTGCCTTGAAGTGTTTTTGCATCACGTCTGGATTATCTGACCTGTGATCGCCGGTTCAGTGAAAGTCGGGTCGTTGGTGCCCGGTGCCTGGTGTGGTCGATCACCCGATTCAGCACCGAGGCTTTAGTTTCTGTGTTTTCTGTTTCTACAGTGAGTGAGAAGTAGAGCGACCCTGATGTTCCTCACACTGACACATCCTGTGCAGATCATCTAGCGCGCGCGCAAACACACACACACACACACGCACACACACGGTCGCCTCCATCCTTTGCGCACACAGCGGACTCCTGAGACCATCAGCGTCTGGACAAGAACAAGAAAAAAAACGTTTCTTTTCTGCCAAAGTGTCCTGCTCCTCTGATACGACCCAGTCAGGTGGCACTGACCCAAGCTGTTGTGATGCATATTCCCGTAGAGCCGCCCACAACCAGACGGTTCACGCCGCCCTCCACGTCCTTCCCCTGCAGTAAGATCGGCGACGGCAACGGGGCCATGGCCACCCCGGGGCCCCTCAGGACAAGACCGGACACCAGGAACGTGGTGGACGTTCTGGCGGACCACGCCGGCGAGCTGGTCCGGACCGACAGCCCCAACTTCCTCTGCTCCGTCCTGCCGTCTCACTGGAGGTGCAACAAGACGCTCCCCGTGGCTTTCAAGGCAAGACACATGGCTTCTAATTATCATTCGCTTTATTTTTATTTTATTTCATGACGCACACTGTGGTTTTCTCGCTCGAGGAAATGCACGAGGAGAGACGTGTAGAAACTGATGAGGGGCCCAGCCAAATAAATGCACTCGTGTTTATTTATTATTAAGAGTTGCGCTTCTTGCTTTTCTACAAACTGCATCCGTGTGTGTGATCAATTATTAAACGGTGCAGTTATGCTTTGCTTTCATTAGCTTTGCATTACTTAGTAAATAACACAACCGAACACAGTGCAAGACGTAGAAGCAGACAAACAAGAGGCCTGAAATTACAGGAGCTCTAAAAAAAGACGTTGAATTATCATTATATTTTAATGGACTCCACTTTTATTATCTTATTCCGGTGGATTGTGGGTAAATTTCTGTGGCTTGTGTCACTGTTGATCCTTGTTTTGCGTAAACAATGTGTTTGGATCAGATCGGAGGAGAACACGAGGGGAATGAGCCGCAGTAACACACAGGCCAGTGAGACAGACGCACGCGCTGCTGGTGGTGTTCACGCTGAAATGTCGCAGTTTACCAGGGAGGTGTCTGCTCTCCACTGTCTGCCAGCTAAAGTGCACTTTATTGTTGACACTGTGGGGAAGCTGTAACGATACTGGTGTTTAGTATGATGGCAGCCGGATGCGGTTGTACGCGCGCACATGTGTACATTTGGTTTAGTGACCCGGAGCGACCGCTCGCTGTCTCCCGTGCGCAGGTGGTGGCTCTCGGTGACGTTCCCGACGGGACTCTGGTGACCGTGATGGCCGGGAATGACGAGAACTACTCGGCTGAGCTGAGGAACGCCTCGGCCGTGATGAAGAACCAGGTGGCCCGATTCAACGACCTGCGCTTTGTGGGCAGGAGCGGACGAGGTGAGCGCGTGTCTCTTTCTTACATATGGTAAACACGAGCCTGACTCCCCCCCCCATCTCACTCACACACACACACACACACACACACACACAGCCACAGTGAAAAAGTATCTGCTTGTTATGGTATTTGCAGCAACATTTGAAAACGCGCCTACGTTAATATTATTTTTATTATTAATAATAATAATGATAATAATTAATGATACAGCTGGGTCTAAGCCGAGCGCAGACTGACTGCGCATTACTATTCTTATTTCAGCATCATTATTTTACGTGTGTGACCAGTTGGGCCTTTGTTGGACAGACACACAAGTGATGTCCACGATGCATAGTGACAATTATTTTCTGGCGTCGTGTTGGCCTGCTTTCTGTTGCGTATTACACAGATCGAAACCACAAATGTGGTATCACTTAGGCGTGAGCGCGGCGGGTGCCCGCACTTCGCCAACTGACGTCCACGGGTGTCATCTGAAACATATGGCCCGCGTCCCGGTGCGCGCGGCCGGTGTGACTGCAGCTCAGTGCTCCTAATCCGGGGGATTAGAAATAATTATCCACGTGGTGGAGATGTGAGGGCTCGGATGAGGAGCCACCTCGTCTTGTCCCGTGGGGAAACTGTCACACAATGCAAGGCACCAAAAAGCTCACTGTCTAATGCGCAGCGTTTTTCATCAGAGCACCGTGTAATTCTCTTTACCGAATAAATAAACAAATAAATGAAATAAATAAATAAATAAAAAGAATAAATGATAATAATAATAATCACGCGGGCACAGGCCTGTCTGCAGACAGCTATGGTTAAGAGGCAGAGGCCTGATGCAATTTTTCTCGATATGCTGAGCAAATCAAAACTCTTATTTTTCTTATGATAAAGAACTAAATATTCTCCAGCAAAGCAAGGTTTAAAAACCAGACTGTAAATAAACGGTCACGCGGAGAAGCCTTTTCTGCTGTTTTTTTAATATTGTCCTTTAATGTTCAGATGTCTTAGAATTACTGGACATTGGTCTTGTCTCGGAATAAATAATTTAAAAAAAGTCAATACCTTACATTTCTGTATTTAATTATCTCAACAGAGGAGTCTTCTTCTTCTTTTTTTCCCTTTCTTCCCACGCAGTCTCTTTTTAACAAGAGATGCCTTTCTCAGAGCAGGGGGCGCGCATCGGACCCGCGGCACGATGCCCCCCCCCCCACCCTCACCCCCCTCACCCCCCCTCACCCCCCCCCCTGCGTGGACTTTGATGCAGATGGGAGCAAGATCCTGTCTTGTTGAACAATAAACTATCGCTGTAAGCCCCTTCAGACAATCTGGAACACATTCTCCCAATAATGTAAATCATATCCGCAGTCAGGCCATCAAAGGAGGTGGTCCCCGGCCCCCTTTACAAACCGCGTTAATTCAAAGGCTGCATGCGGCGGGACGAAAAGCCGGTGATGATTTGAGGTCGAACAAGCGAGGTATTGTTACAAACAAGAGGGGAAGCTGTTTTACAGAGCGCTCATGAAACAGGGTCAATCTGATGGACGTGTTACTGTGCTGCAGGGAAGAGCTTCACTCTGACCATCACCGTCTTCACCGGACCGCCGCAAGTGGCCACCTACCACCGCGCCATCAAAGTCACCGTGGACGGACCCCGGGAGCCGCGCAGTGAGTACACGCACGCGAACACACGCGCGCGCGCTCGCAGACAGACCAGCGCGCACGCACACCACATTACTGTAGCTGTGATGCAAGCATTGTGATGTGACGTGGGTTACAGCAGATATTGTGTGTGTGTGTGTGTGTGTGTGTGTGTGTGTGCTGGATTTATTTAGAGGTTAGGACTTGGTTTTGGGGTTGAGATTAAAATTAAGACTAGGTGAAGGCTGGGGTTGGGGATGTCGTGGTTATGGTAAACCTCTAGAGATTAAATGTCACACAGTATATTGTCCTTATAAGTACAGTAGTGCAGGCTTGTGTTTGTGTGTTTGTGTGGGTGTGCGTGTGTGTGTGTGTGTGGGTGTGTGTGTGTGCAGCATGGGTGCAGGAAGGAGCCTACTCAGAGGAAACTGTAAAGCATATTCAGGCATAACCCATGACCACTAAGAGGAGCTGAGTGAGTCTCCAAGCCACAGGTGGCTGAGCTCAGCGCCCTCCTCCTCCTCCTCCTCCTCCTCCTCCTCCTCCTCCTCCTCCTCACCCACTCCTCAACTCCAGCATCCCCAGTGCTACAGGGGTCGTACCTGCCTGACCACATAAGTGGCTGGTTGATTTAACACAGGGCAGACCCTGGCCACTGTTGGCCCTGGCAGGGAGGCACCATCCAGCCGCAGCTACGTTCTCATGTGGTTTAATGCTGCTGTGCGGGAGGATGGGGGAGATGGGGAGCAGGGTAGTGATATGTGGGTGAGTTGGTTGTTGAGGCCCAGGCTCATGCAGGAGTTTTTCATGTGCTCAAGGCAGGATGGGTCGGATTTCACGCTCTACCTACGGAGGGATGGTGTTTAGAACAGGTCCAGAGTGCAGGGTTCTCTCAGGTCTCGGTGTGGTGGGTCAGGACAGGGAGGGTTCAGCCCAGTCCAAACAGGCCACAGCAGAGAGGGGCAGAAGTGCCACAGCAGGAGAGACATGGTACAAAGGGAGATGAGGGGCACACAGAAAGGGGCATAACACCCCCCCCCCTCCAAGCTATTTGCAGAGGTATAAAAGAGAACAGTGACTGCAATGGAGGGAGGGACAAGATAATAATAAACTGTGTGTGTGTGTGTGTGTGTGTGTGTGTGTGGTTTCAATTTGACTGTCTTTTGTTAGAGGAAAAAAAGAGGTGTGTGCTTTGTGCATAAATGCATTCTCATGTGCATCTGTGCGTCTCGCCTTGCAATAACTGTGTACATTAAGATCGTCTCCCGTTGGTCTGTCGACATGTTTCTGCTGCAGCCGAGGCGTCAGAGTGGCCGTGCTACTTTTACACTGGCGCTGGGTGCTATAAAGTGACAGTGTTTAATATAGGGCAGGAGGAATTTAGTGCTCCATTAAACTCAATTGCACGGTGCTGTGAGGGAATTCATAAAACGGCAGAAAATAAACTTCTGCAAAGGCTGATTCTAAAGAATAAAACTGAATATGATTTCAATATGCACTAATCAGATCCTTGTGGAAATACAGACTGTTTGTTTTGGGCAAATGTTTATGGCTAAAATACTGAATCAAAGTTTAAAATTATATATATACATAAAAAAATACATCCAGTTACTCTGTACTGAAACAGACGCAGCCCCAACTGGGATATTCAAACAGCTGATCACAGTTGATCACATGGTGTCTTTTGGATGCATCATGTCAGATCTGAGACTGAGATGAGTTTTCAGTGAACGACTTGTAGCCTCAAAATAGAAATCACTTGTGAGATGAGATAAAAGGACCTCTCACATTTTAACAAGAGACATATTCCAAGAGTAAAATATCAGTCATGTCCCGGCGCAGTCAGAGCACACGAACACACACCACCATTCAGACATTATTAGGACCATAAAAGTGTTCGGATTCCTCTCGAACCACACGGCACCACATTATATCGGCTGTGCGACTTCTGGAGTCAGAGCAGAGAGGCACATAAAACCAACAGCACTTTTTCATTAGGAGACTCATTCTCGGAGACAGTTACACGTTCCCACTTCGCTTTGATCTCTTTCAGTTTTTTCGGCGACACAATGCCACACAATGTTTGCCGGTACAACTGAAGCTTTGGCATTCTTCGAGAGCAGAAAGCATGCCGCGTTCACCTGTCCACAGGCCGGGCTGCACAGGGCTTTACAGGCTGTTTGTGCAAGGCCTGCATTTGCATGAGCGCCAGCCGCAGAGCTGGCACCGCGGTGGGGTGGTGGGGGTGGTGGTGGTGGGGGGGGGGCGATTAATGTTTACCGATCCAGTCAGGAGAACCTGATGGACAGGACTGCTGCAGCGGCTCGCCTTCAGCAATGCAACAAAGAACACTTTGCTTTGTGTGCCATGACACAGACACATACTGTAGGTGCGCACTCATACGTACACCAATGTGCACATGTAATTTGTGCACGCGCACGCAAACGTTCGCACGCACATAAATAATAATAGAAAGACACGCGAGAAAGCGTTCTGAGAGTACACAAGTCTTTTATTTTTCTCCTTCGCTGCTGATTTCCTCATCGCACATCCGGCATTCGTCAACAGCCACTACCCCCCCCCCCCCCCCCCCCCTTCCCCCCCCCCCTCTACTTTTTTTTTATCCTACTCTTTTTTTATCCTATATTATCTGACGTCTGCCAAGAGCAAACTGAAAAGGCAACCGTTAGAATTGTCGATGAGAGCTCTCCCTCCACTTCTGTCCAACAACAAGAGAGAGAGCGTTCTGAGTAAGCGACGCAACAAAGGAGAACAGATGACTTAAGTGTTGAGACCCTCCCTGCTTGTTCTTTGTTGGTGTTACAGATGCCCCCCCACCCCCAACCCCCACCCCCCACCCCCGCTCACACAGTCGATGCACCCTGCAGGGGTATTCTCAATAAATCCCACATCTATATTTATGGTGCCTGTCATACTCGCTCACTTATATATGACATCAGCCACTGCTCTTTTACCCACAGGGAAGGGGCCATTTGTCTTTTGTGTAATATCTCAACCTCAAACAATCAGACCCCAGGAGGACGATGAGGTCACAGCCAGTCAAAACGGTTGAATCGTATTTTGTGAAATACTTTTCAGAAACATTTTCATAGCACGTAGCAAGTGTCACTCTTTTTTTTTTGGAGCATGCCAAAAATTCTTTTAAAATTACAAACAAACTTTTTCTGAATCTGTGTAAACGGAAGTCACTTGTGCAGATGTGCAATAAATGAAACTGGTGATTTGAGGTATGTATCCAGAGACAGGCTCAAAGCTAAATCAGCAGGGTTTTTATTCTCTGTGTGCGAGACACTGAAGTTGCTTTACTAGTTGCCTGGCCAATCAGAAAGCAATTGTACTCCCTTGAATATAAAATATTTCAGGGAACATTTGTCTCCACCCAGAGTGCTGCGGGAAGAGAGAAGGATAGGGAAATGGGAAGCAGAAACAGTTGTTTGCTGAGTATTATGGGATGACAAAGCCTGTTGTGCCTAAGTAAGGTCCAATTAGCAATTTGTTTGATGGGACTAGAAAATGACGCACATGAGGAACTAACGCCTAACGCGACTATGCAAATTATTTTACAGTTTACATCTGCATACATGCAGAGAGAGCTCTCGCTCTTTCCCAGTCATGTGCCCACCGACATCACACAAGTGCTGTCGTGTTTTGTTGCCTCTGTTTGCTCGGCTGGGTGTGTTCACACAGCTTCAAGAGGAGAATGGCAAGCGGGGGTGGAGGGTGGGGTGTGGTGGTGGTGCGTGTGTGTGTGTGTGTGTGTCGGGGTGGGTGTCTTGTTGGAGTTGGCGGGTTGATTGTATTTGCATTTGGCACACAGACTGTACAAAGTATGCAAACAGGCAAACAATGGCATTTGCTATATTATTTTTCCTGTGATATTGCAGTCTCTCTGTAAAGTAAACAAAAAAAAAAATGATAGCATGCACGTTCGCCGCGTATATTTGCGTGTGGCTGCTCAGCCCGTGCACCTGCCAGGTGCGTCCATCTCTTTAAGTCGACCCCGTGGGCCCCGCCCACGCTCACAAATCACATGAAAGGCTCGCCCTCGGTGCGAATTGCTCACTCAAAAGCAACTTTGATGTTTGAAAATGGAGATGGGTGTCTTTGAAAGAGAGGCCTACAGGTGTATCAGTGCCAGGGGAGGGGGAAAACAGTGGCACATCTGATGCTGGGTGCTTTCCTGGCTGCTAATGGCTTTTCCATGGCTCCTAGATATATATGTGTGGCCTACGCACACAATCACACACATACGTACAAATAGTGGCGAGGCTCAACAATTAAAACTCATGACCACCTTATTTATGATCGGGGAGGGAAGATATTCTGCCTCAGTACGACTCACAGACAGATGGGAACAGATTAAGGGGGGAATTTTATCTCCTTCAGGGAAATGACACTTGTTTTTGGCGTCTGCAGCCACCGGGGGCCGACACTCTTCCTCCCTGAGGTCACTCCAGACGCGTCATACTTGGCTTCGGTGATTTGGAGTAGAGCAAATATTGGTCAACTGATAAATGCACTGGAATGCAACAGCGCACAATGAATGGGTTTGAGCTGAAATCAGAGAGGGGCCGCTGTCGTGACGAAAACAGTCGTCACATTCGGAGCCTTGTGATTGGTGACATGTGAGGACAGTAGCTTCAGTAAGAGGTCTATGCACTGCAGGCAGCTGCACACACACGTCCTGGGCCCTGTTTAGCCTTTTACTTAATTTTTTCTGTGCAAGCAAAGCTGATTGGTCAATACTGATTCAAATAATGAAAATATGATTGTCATATAATGTAGTCCATTAGTGGCCACTTTCCCCTCTTCTCTGCTCACTGCTTCTGTTTTTCTCTCCTGCATTAATCTGCAGTGTCGATGCATTAGTTTCTGCTAAAAAGAGAAACACTGTCTAACGTTGCTCTGACTGCTCGGGCCAGTTGATGACTGTCAGAGACAGACACAGAGTAGCTTCAGGGTGAAATGCCCCATCTTTTTTCCACCCAGACAAAAACTTCCCCCTCTGTGCTTCCTGACGCCACACAGAACAGCAGCAGAAACGACCAAATTATTTACAGAGGCCCCAGACAGTGCTTTTAATTCACACTGATGATGCACGTAGAAAACGTTTTCTCAGACCCAACTGCGAAGCTGAGCCAACGTCACCACTCAGGTCTCTCCACCTTTCCCCCGGACCACTCCCCTCTGAACGCAGCAGCCAAGTGTCTTTCCTGTTTACCCACCTATGAAGGGAAGTAAAATGTGCACTCTGTGTGTGCTCACTTTTCCTTATTTACACTGACCCATGCAGGAGGGAGCCATTACAACCTTTCAGACGTAATTCAATAAAAGTTCTGATCTGCATTTAGAAAAATAAATGGCCCATGAGTGGAGGAGTATTTTATCCCCCACTGCATTATGACAATAAACCATTTTCTGCGTTGGGGGGGTGGGGACGGGGTGGAGCGGGGGCGGTTTGTGGGAAGAAGGCACCTGCTGGTTACTGGAAAAGACGCTGTGTACCACCACCCTGCGGTTTGGATATTTATTTCTTCAGGCCTTAATGGTTAGGAACAGGGAGCAAATAATAGGTGGAGCAAGATCTTTGTTTTGGTTCCAGGAGCGGAGAAGGTTGTAATTCTTTGGGTAAACTTAGAGGGAAAGACAGGAAAAATCACAGAAAATAAGAGGTCAGCCTTTGTAACCTCAGCATCGCTGCAGCAGTCCACAAACAACATGACAAGTGCATCACTACACAGTGGAAAATTCACACGTCACACATTTACTTTGACTTACATGGAATATAAGCTGTCATTGTGTGATTCTGCTTGTGTGTGTGTGCGTGTGGCGGGCCCAATGTATGCTTGTTGCACATTATTGTGTGTGAGCTAGCATGCACAGAGGTGTGAACGCAGAGACGTTTGACACATTTGCTGGTGTTGCATTGATGTATGTGACAGCAGCAGCTCGCCTTCCTTTCCCACAGCCTTGCGAGGCCCCCACCTCTCCCCCAGCATCTTGCTGCTTAGAACAACCTGACTACCGTGTAAACACAAAGCATACAGACACACACGTGCACACACACGCACGTACACACACACTCTCAAAACCCCATTCACCAATAGAGTTTAAATAACACACTCAAAGCAGCTTATTGCTTTAATATGATCGGTGTCCGCAGCCAAATAGGCCTTCTGTGCTCCGCCAGGCCAAAGCAGCAGCAGCAGCAGCAGCAGCAGCAGCAGCAGCAGCACTGAGACGTCTGCAGGCAAGCAGCCAAAAAGGTCTGAAAACAACCCCGCTCATATCACCCCCAACATGCCTCAACTCCCAAGTTACACAGCTACACACACAAAGTACAGAATGATGGGACAAAAGAGAGATGATTGCTCTCAGTGTGCAACAGGCCCGGTGCATTGTCAGAGAATCCGGGTGCACTGGGCCTCGTTTTGGCACCCCGTCACTCTCCCTGCCTGCCTCAACCTGCCTGGCTGGAGGGCTGCCCCTGTGTGGCACTGCTTCTGTTCAACACACATGCACGCACACGCACGCACGCGCACACACAAACACACACACATACACAGACATGCAAAGAGCTTTATCCCCTTATCAGTAAAGGAAGGCTGTGCTCTTTGCTCAAACAGCCCCATGAAGCAACTTCCGCTGTGAGCGTCTTGTTTTCAGGCCTGCAAAAGGGGGATTTTCACACTGCTGATGTCCCCAGAGAGAGACTGATGCATCAGCCTCAGGGACCAGACGATCCCGCAGCTGTTGCCACAGAGGGTGAATGACAGATAAAATTGTGCCATAACCTATGCTCCTGTAAACCTAGATGGATTTAAAAAAAAAAAAAACAACAACAAACATAATAAGATGCACCTAGCTTACGTCCAAAGAAATAAACAGGAAAACAGGATTTTGTCATAAAAATGGTTGCGTTCGTACTGAAAGTATTACAAAAGCGTGACGTAAATGAGTGTAAAGTATTGTAATGCCTGTGAGTGGCATCAACTTGTTTAGGCCCAGACGAGACAGCCACAATCACCAGCCAAGGGTAAAACCCACATCCTACAGGGTCAGCCTCAAAACCAGAACCTTGATTCGCCCCGCTGTAAATACTCGACTGTATGACTGGTGCATTGCTGCAGAGATGCGTTTTGAGCTGTGCAGCAACGCTACTTATAGAATCAAAAGGGAAGTGCAATGTGCGTGGTAAAGAGTGGAACAAGAATATGGGGGGGAGGGAGGGGGGCGGGGGATCAGGTCTGCTAGAGAGGAGGAAGAGGAAGACAGGTGTACAAGACTTTGCTCACCAGATGGTGAAACGTCCCAGTGTCTGTTGAGGGCAACGGAAGTTTGCTCACAGGCAAGTAGGCCTCGCTGCAACTCTTGTTCAACTGTCGACCCACATTTCACGGTGGGGATGATGCTTTCCACTTCACTTTCTCTTTAATAGCTAACTTTCAAACAAACACAACATGCGCTTCACTGCGGTAAAGGGACAACAAGATGCATTTTATGTTGTGGTAAAACAGAATTAAAACAGCACATAAAAAAGTGGGGAAAAACCCCCCCATATCTAATCAGTTAGCGTTTTTGGACCCCTCGTATCTGAATCAGAAATACTTCTTACACCGCGGGGACATTTTTGTACGTAAACCTATAGCATACTTTCCTAGACTTTACAGTCCAGACATAGTTTTCAGTGTCATTCTATTGAACTGTGCACACCAAATCAATTCTAGTCTGTTATCAGGGGCCTATCAAGTCCATTTATACGTCAAATACAAATATTTACACTTCAAATATATTCGGAGCAGACTTGAGCCACAGCCAAAGCACGTATTGCCCTTTGCCATCCAGATAGAGTTTCACTTTGCCCCTGAATAAGCACCCAGCCCTTCACTAAAAAGAGCTTGTGTCTAATGTGTCTCCCTTTGGACAGGAACATATGTTTCTTTCTTTCAATGGAGACGCAGACAGACAGAGCAAGAGAAGAGAGGTGGAGAGGAGGTGCGGGATAAAGGAAGGAAACGGGGTTATATTGCGTGATCGTTTAGCTGTGGCGTCGGCGTTTGAGGCCCGGCTGTCACCTCACTGAACAAACAGCGTCTCTGTGTTGACCTGATATGAGGTTTGTGGATGGAAAGGCAGGGTGAGGCTCAGAGGAGTTTGCCGTTTGTGCGGCGTGGCCTTCAGTGCACACTGGGTGCAATGAAAAAAAAAAACTACTTTTCAAATCCTTTGCACTTCACCATATTTCCATGTGCTTCATGCAGCTTCAAGCAGCACAACGGCACGTCGAGTTATTCTGCAGCCAAGATAAAAACACAATCAGGAAATAAAAAGACACGCACTTACACACTCACTCAGAAAACAAAGCGGGGCCGAGAACGGCACACCCATTTCTTCAAAACACCGCCAGCGCCTTTCAGTACATCGTTAATACCAGACATTTTATATCAAGCATTTTATTTGTTCTTCATAGACTTCCATAATGCTTTTAGATGATGCGGCCGCTACGCTGAGAGGAGGCTAGTAAATCTACAACCTTTAGCGTCCATTTCAACTCCGGGTGCGTATTGAGCGCTGCTGTTTAGGCCTCATGTGTGCATTGGCCCCTGTCTCCCAGCTCTATCTTGTGGTTATGATATCATAGAGAGAAAAACAAAGGCATTCTCTCCTAAGTGCACCCTGACACATTAAATATTCATCTGACCACAGAAACCCCTCTGAAATGGGGCTGGTGTGCAGCGCTCGCACCCCTCTGGCCCCCGGCCCTGCAGAGCAGATAAAGTCAAATGTTGGCGGTCGGAGCAGAAACACTGTGGCTACAGTCAGGGTCAACTGGCTAAAGACGGCGTATTAACATCAGCTTTCACTGGAGGATACAGGTTCTGCTTCCCTGGCTGTGAATGTATGGTTTAGTCTGTCATTAAAACTTCATGGGCAAACTTTTTCTTTTTTTAAAAAAAAATAATGCCATGTGAATGGAAGAGCTAAAGTTGAAAAGGTAGACTGACACATGCTTTGAACTATACGATATAGTGAGGTGCAGGTACAGCATATGTTAATGATGTTAGGTTCATGCGAGGTAGACTATGACAGGAAACAGGAAGGGAACATTTATATTTATAAAGGGGGAAATAGAAATGAAATACCTCCCCTTTTCATTTAATATCATCACAGCCAGTCTCTTGGGTTATTGATGATGGACTGCACATACGGTCAAAATAACTAACCCTGTGGTAGACACAAAGTTCCAAACGAAGAAGAAAAGTGTCGACTTTCAGGAAGCTACATTCGAAAAATCCAAACATCCATCTATCCATTAGCCATTCTGCTAATTGTTTGATCAAATCAAAACAGATGGTTTATGATGTGTGGAAGAAACTCAAACAGAGGGGAAAGGGTGGAGAGGGGGAAACGTTGTGCACAGCCTCTCAGGTGATTAGTGGTGTTAACAGGAACTGAGGGCCCGGGGTCAGTGACCTACAGGCTTTGTTCTATATGAGGCCTCGGTTTCCCTAAAAGTCAGCCCCGCATAGCCCACTGAACCCCCTACTGGACACTATGAAGAGTGTGTCACCACACGGTGTCCCCTGCCAGCTGGAACTGGGCCACAGATCCACAGTTAGGCTCAAGTATAAGTGTGTGTGTGTGTGTGTATGTGTGTGTGTGTGTGTGTGTGCGTGCACGTATGCAGCTGAATGATCACTTTCATCCCTAAAGAGCCAGCCAATTCATCTCAGACCACCACAGAAAAACTGACCAATTATCATTTTTTTCCTGCCTGTCTGTCTTTTTTTCCAACCGGAGAGCTGTGGGATGTATCATTTCCCTGACCTCAGCCGTTTGAGGTGGTGTAAATCTCTTAATAACTACACAAGGACACATATAGGGTCTATATTTGGAGGGCTGCTTCCCCCCGGCCGCCCCTGCTCTGGCCTGGAACAGACAGTAGCCACAGTGTCTGTGTCGGAGATGGAGTCTGGACTTAGCACCGTGTGTGTGTGTGTGTATGCGTGCATTTCTTTCTATGGTTGTGAGGAGAAATTTTGGTCCTGGTCCTATTAGGCTGGCTACGTGAATGTGTGTGTGAAGAATAAAAAAAGACATTACAGAGTGCGTGTCTGCCCAGAATATGTTCCTGAGTAACAGCACAGATCGAGCCGCTGGGCCGGTGACTGGAGTCAGAGACACACACACACACACACGCACACACACACACACACACACACACACCTTCCTTTCTTTCTGGCGTCCCACGTCCCCGTGCTCGGGAAAAGCAAACAGCTGGAGAGCAGCAGCAGAACTGCTGTCTCTGCTCGGGCAGATTAGTCATGAGTGGGTCTCGCTCCGTCTCACTTAGCGTAACCTAACTGTGCAAGTGATCAGTGGCAGTCAATAAAACAGTGCAGAGGTTATCGGTGATGCACTTTGACAACAGGGCGTTTGTTTTCACCAACACAGACACTGCGTCTTCACATATGTCCTGTGTCTATCTGTGTGGATGAGTGTTGTGGGTGGTGGGGTGAGGGGGGCGTCAAAGCTGGATATTTCTATATAGTTCGTAAAGTGAGGATGGGGTGGTGGTGGTGGTGGTGGTGGGCACAACCAAATGGACAGAGCGGTAAACGAGTGGAAACTTTACCCATGGGTCAGCCTCTGAGGGAAGATATATTGCCCATGGGTCAGTGGAGAGAAAGGGACGGGCAAAATCCATATTGGTCCGTCTGCCTTGCCCCCTTTATATAGTGATAAAATATTCAAATCCAGCCATTACTTCACATTAGGCTACTCTGTAGAGATGCCAGGGAGAAAACCACAGAATGTATACATGCTGGTTCACACACGGTTTTGGTGCATTGATAGTTACATTAAAATCTCTTCCTCCCATTAGAGGCACAGCCCTCATCCGGACTCGCGTCTTGACATTTAAGGTGTGTTCACATGTCGGACATGTGCGCGTACACACGTATACACGTACACACGTATACACATACACACGTATACACGTACTCCCTGAACAGGGACATCGATGATACCAGAGCTACGTATGTTGTGTTTTTTTCCAGGCCAGGATAAAGGAGATGATGGAGCTATATGCTTCACTTGAGTTAATATTAACCTCCTGCATACGAACCCCTTAGATACATACCCCATTCACACACACACACACACACTCATACAAACACACAAAAGTGCGCACACATATATCTACAAAAGCTCTTTCAGTCTTTCTCTGTCCGTTATGTTCAAGACTGATGACTAGATGGTTTGGGACCCTTGTCTGGCTGTTTCCCTCTGACTAAGTGCTGTGTAGGTCAGAACTCTGTGTGTGTGTGCGTGTGCGTGTGCGTGTGCGTGGTTGTGTGTGTTGGAAAGATAAGCATCGCATCGAACTTCATCGGTTCACAGAAATAACTTGTGTAACAGTTCATAGTTCGTTATTTCTTGGTTCGACTCTTGGTTCAGAGAAAACAACATTCCTCCAGCAATGATCTTCAGCCACTTACTGTTATCTGTGGATGACGCTGCAGCAGGTGCAGCTTGGGTAACAGTGTCTAGCCAATGTATTTCAAGGTCTGCTGACAATATTTTTGTATTTGGAAGCTGAAAACACGATGACGGCCTCTCTCCCCCGTTGTTTACACACGTCCAGCCTATGTGTGTCAGTGTGTGTGTCAGTGTGTGTGTGTGAATTACAATGGAAGATACTGATAGCGAAACAGTATAAGTCAACTTCACATTAATTACTCTGTCCTGCCAGGAAAAACTTCCCCAGCTCTATTACAGCTGGGCAAAGGAGTTTTCCAAAAGGAAACAGAAAGTGTGATGATGTGTGTGGTAAAGTGGCAAGTACTTGACTTCTCTCTCCTTTGTCCTCCTCTTTCTATTCCAGGACACAGAGTGAAGATGGAGGACCCCAATAAGATGCAGTTCTCGGACAGGCTGTCGGAGATCGAGCGCTACCAGCGGACTATGCGGATAGGCCCAGTGAACAACAATCCTCGCCCCATCCACCAAACCCACCTCAGCACCACACAAGGTGAGGACCGCAGATCTGTAACGAAACACAACCAGCCGACATCACCACAACCACCTCAACACTGCAACCCACGTTAACCGCCACTACCTGGAAATAAACACCGCCTTCATTAAAAACAAACATATTTGGTTTAATTTGCCCAGTGGGCACGTTATCTGTAACGCGAATCTGCTCCACGCCAGCACAGTACGAGCCATTCACCGAGAACTAAAGTGAGCCCTTCATGTGTGATTCCTCCACGGGTTCTGTCGGGGTTTTGCTCCACTGATCTGGGAGCTGTTATGTGTGTTGGCCCGCCGAGGGGAAGCTCATGTCAGCTCTGTCCCCGGATGCCCTGCGTTGGTGGGTCCGGGCCCCACAGTGTGTGGGGTTGAGTCTGTGGCCAGGTGGCACGGCGGGTGCTGCCAGCAGAGCTTGGCCTGGGTGCTGAAGCTGGCCTCCACAACACCGCACACTACAGCCTCAGGAATGTAACAGCCGCCCGCTACCTTGGCAATCACGTCACTCTCAGACTGGGCGAATGTGTGGGGGCGCGGGAGGGGGTGAGACTCAGACTGGGGTGGTGTGATGGAGGGGAATGAGGAGGGGGGGTGCTGTTTCGAGCATATGTGTGTGCTGTGGACAGCTGCGTGGGTGACGGGTAGCAGGGAGGATGAGTGTGTTCACTGGCCATCATATGTCACTGTCTCCGCAGCAGGATGCCGTGTCAGGAAGCATGCAGACTAAACACACACACACACACACACACAGATATAAAGAGAAAGAGAGCGTATGCTTTCCTCTTCCACCCACTCTCTGGTTCTCATGCTGGCTAATGAATCTCATTGCTCCTGTCGACAGGGAGAGGTGTAGAGACTTGGTCCAGACAGCAGACGAAGCGCAGCTCTGCGCTCCGCTCTTGTCTGCCTCGCACGGGATTAGGGCAGGAATTAGAGCGTCATGGGCTCGTCAGGCTTCAAAGGGCCGCAACGGGCGCAACACACACACACACACACATGCACGGGACATGCGCCGTGAGCAGACACAACACATTAACATCAGTTTGATCTGTCAGAGACTGTAAAGACCTTGAGCTTCACGTTACAGCTGCCAGTGACTGGAGGCCGTCTATAAGAAGTGTGCGAGTGAGACAGAGGAGGGGAAGGGCTGCAAAAACCGCACACCTTAATGTGTGGTATTACCATCATGACGGCATACCGCAGGGCAGGAGTGGTAAAATAATTAAATAACAGAGCGGAGGGCCCGTCTCCCTCCCACCTCGTCTATCTGCTGGATGAGCAACAGACTGGAGATGTATGTCATCCCGCAAAGATCACACAGAAAGCTCCTGTATGTGTAGGAATCCTGCACAGACAACAGCATTACAGTATTACAATCAAAGCCCCAACCAAAATAGAGGCGTAATAAATCTCATTCAGAGACACAGTGAAATGTTGACATATCAACAGCACAGATAGCTGCGCCGTAGGAAGCCCTGCCAGACACTGTTGTATTTTGCAGATATTTGAAATCCCAGGGCCTGTTTGTTTGAGTATCGCTGGGTGATAGATCGCCCATCAACACGTTATAATTAAGTGGATTCCCGTCTCGCTGTTACAAAAGATGTTTTCCATTATCCAGGGCTGGAACCTTGTGTTTTCCCCCTCGAAGACAGCTAAATAAGAAAATACAGTGTCATCTCCTCCTAAAGCCTCCTTGCCTCATTTTGTTGTCTAAGCCATATGAAATACTGTCTGAGTTCTGTTGTCATCAGGACGTGTCCTCAGACATCTGCACAACGTTACCCTGGAACACACACACATATATAAACACACACACACAGATATGATTGCAACATAGGCACATTTCAAAAACACACACATACACACACACAGACTTCTGTGCTGGTGTTGCAAGTTCTGTGTTGGTGCCCCAGACAGACAGGGTAATTAAGAGCTCATTACAGTGCGTGCAGTGACAGGATTCCTGCACACTGGCAGACACTACACTGGCTGCTTGTTGTTGTTCTTCATTGGCCACAGGTAAGCCTGCTAGACATGTGGAATGATTCTCTGAGAGGGCGGAGGGTGTGTGTGTGTGTGTGTGTGTGTGTGTTATGTGTGTGTGTGTGTGTGGTTCAACTAGTGCCGTCAAGCAAATCTGACACTCAGACAATCAAGTACTAAATTGTTATTCTGGTTTTGAAAACCTCAAGTGAGGTACCTGTGTGTACTCTAGGTGTCTGTGGGTGGCACTTCTGTTTTCTCTCGCCGATACCGATCACAGTTTAAACTGCAGCACTGCATTTATGATCTGTTCACGTTTCTTTCCACTGTAAAAAAAAAAAAAGATTTCCTTTAAAGAGTCGAAGCGGATAACAGATTCCAGTTTTACCTTGTTCCGTTTAACGTGGAGACAAAGCTCAACAAGCCCCTGGCACGGCTTCTAACAGACAGCCGAGACGAAACTGGCCCTTTTAACTCCAATGTGTTTGAATAGAGAGAGAGGGAGAGAGAGAGAGAGAGAGAGAGAGGGAAAGAGAAATACAGCAGCAATTTAATCAGCCAAAAGAAAGTCCGCACACGTTTGAGGTGGTGTCGTTTAACATATTATTTGTTCCAACACCTGTGAGTTCCTCTCTGAGGAGGAATATCAGATACAAGCATAACGTTCCGCCATCAAGTCAAGTGCTCACTGCTTTGATGACGGCCCAAAAAATGTGTGTCTTTGTGCGTGTGTGTGCGTGTGCGTGAGAACGCGTGAGTCATGAGCTGATGTTATTTGAAATGACACACTTGAAAATCTTGCAGAAATAATGCATTTCCCGTTTCTTTTTTTAAACCTTACTTCACATTTATTTAGAAAATTCTATTTAAAAGGGGGGCAAACTTTTTCCAGTCAGGACAAATTCCGGTTCCTCCGGCTGGCACACATGTGCTGCAGCTGTGGCCCTCCTGTTCAGAACCTTCAGCCTGTGGCCTCTGGACTGGACGCGCGAAAAGTCCTGTTTGATGGAGGACCAGCCCAACGCGGCCCAGCCCCTCCCGCCTCGTCCACAGTGACCACACTGTTTACTCCACATAAACAAGCTGGCCGGCCCCCCAGGTTCGAGGCAGCACTCTGCTACCGCCGCTCGCGCTAATTCACACATCCAGAGTGACATGATCAGCCAATTAGAAGCAGGAGCGAGACAGGAAATTAGCAGCGTCAGGTAGCTGTGGTATGGACTTCTGAGTATAGCCGTCACACAAGTTGGGTTTCATGCTGCATTCTGCCAAACCCACGCAGGAAGCTGTCCCTCTGAGGCCAACACAACCAAAAAGGAGCAGGAATCTGGACCGGTCCTTTAGACACTCTGTTTTACTTCTACACGCCACTATTTACATAATATGTCAATGGCCGCCACGGAGTTTATTTGTTATGGTGCCTGAAAGCTTCACTTGTGGTTACTCGCTTTTTGTGACCCTGGGATGGAATAATTCAAACTGAAAATGTTTCTGTTCTCGCACAAAAAAAAAAAAACAACAAAAAAAAAAGGAGAATCTTTTGAAGCCGCTTCTCGGTGGAAAGGGGGGGGAAAAAAAAAAAGAAGAAAAAACGAGAAGTGAGAGCGAGTTGTTTTTTACCCGACTCGGCTGTTTGTGTAAGTTATAATTTCACATCAGAGTCGGGCTGAGTTTTACATTTCAGCAATTACAGAAACTACATGTGAGCCATGAACAGTCTCTATTGAGTCTGAGGGGGGGGTGGAGGGTCGGGGGGGGTGGAGGAGGACGAGCTCTCAAAGAGAACATAGGATTTTTCAGCCCATGTGTTTGTTTTCGCTCATGTTATAAGTGAGGGCTCATAAGACATATCAAATGTCCCACATAGCTGAGCCAAGGCCGTGTTCCTCCCCGCTCCAACACGCTCTCTTTCTCTCTCTCCTTCCCTTCCTGGCGTCTCTCTCTCTCCCTCTCTCTCTCTCTCTCTCCCTCGCCCGCTCTCTCACATTCTCTCCCCGTTGCGACGCCTGAGGCCTAAGTGAAGCAGGAAGCCAGCACAAGGACTGGCATTCACTGTGTCTCAATGACACGCTTCATTATGGCAGGGCGCGTTGCGCGTCTCAGAGGCGTTGCCGGGTCTGGGGTCACGAGGGCGGACGCCATTTTGGCTCGAGCGTCTTCTCGGGGCATCCTTTTCATCGACACATGCACGCGTTTATTTGTGCCCCCTCCCAAAAAAAGGGGAAAAAAAAACGACACTGGCTGCACCCCAAAGCTACTTTATTGGTGACGCAGTCGCCACTTCTTCCCATTTCAGCCCCTTTCCTTCCCCACTCCTCAGCTCCGCCCAGGGGGCTGGTCCTCTTATTAACAGGGGTAATCTGTGCCTCTGGTATTGACGTTGTCTGCCGGCCAATCAAAATATTTGAAGGAAATGTTTATTTTCTTGAGCGAATCGTACCAGCTGCTTGCAAGCCTTTCTGAATAAGGCCATTTATGTGTAAGAATTTGCCATTGTGAGGCACAGTGCAGGACCTCGCGCTGACTGAGTGCTGATTTGGGCCTTTGCAGAGGAAGTGGAGGAGCTCCGGGGGGAAGCGGGGATCTAACACATGCTGGGCCTGGTTCGGCTGTCGGTGAACCACTCAACGCCGCGCCCCACCCTCCCTTTTTGGCATCTTTTGCCATCACTAATTGCCACGACAGGAGGTTGGGACTTGGTGGTAACACAATAACACAATAATAATAATAATAATATTCAGAGGCCTGTCGACTACATTTCTGAGGCGATCCATGTCCACAGATGTGGAGTCTTGTAACAACTGTACCATCCCAGACCGAGTGCAAACAGCCGCTGTTTGTGTCAGGCCTCATGCGGTGTGGCCCTGCAGTGTGAAGCAGGGTCCCACGCGTTGGGCCAGTAGGCCCTTGACCCTTCCTGACAGATTGGCTGGACAGGATGGAGAGTCTCCTCTGGCTCTACGGCGTCTCGCCTGAAAGACCCAAAAATATCTCCCATGCACCCACCAGGCATGTTTTTCCAGGCCTGGTCTCACTCTGGTGAGAAAACCAGCCCTCGCCTTCCCAGTCTTCACTGCTCAGTCAGCAGAGGCCAACCTATGACAGGAAGGCACCGACTCCCAGCTGCCAGGTGTCACGACCGTTTTGACGAGTCTGTCAGGGTTTTGTTGGCTCATGCTTCAGATTTCTATGGCTCAGGCCCCACACACACACACACACACACACACACACACACACACACACACAATACACACCCCACTCACTTCTCTGAATATAAACCATAATTCTGCCATCTGACAATTTCGACACATTATAACACGCTGGATGGGAGGGTTGACCTACTGTTCGTCTTGTGTCTTACACCAGCCCTGTGGCAGGAGCAAATGGACACCCCCGCTTTGAAGACATGCAAGGTGGAGGAGGACCTGAGACCATGGCCAGGTGAGACACCTCTCCTCTGCAACACAGTTGTGTGTGAATACTTGTGGCTCCGACCGTTTCCTTACATAAAGCTTGACCCCAAACATCGCGTGAATGTTAAACTGTGCGTGGTTGTGCTTTGTGTGCGTGTCAATAAGAAAAATCGTTTCCCATTGTGTTTGTTGTGTGCCAAGACATAATCGTATTGTGAGGCCCAATTAAGCCACAGCAATGAGGGGTGAGGTCAGGATTCAGCAATGGCCTTAATTACTGAGTAGGAGCAAACAAGCCTGATAACTACAGAGGAGATAATTGATGCACTTTTGACTGCTGAAGACAGCTCACACCTTCCAAATGGTACATCTTTAAGAACATCTCAGAACAAACTGAAGATTTCCTAATTAATTTTAATTAGTATATACTCACTGACAGCCTTTCAAACAAACAATACTGAAGTGGAGCAGCTGGATAGGCAGGCGTTACTCAGGGTGTGCCACTCGTCGGTTTAAGGTTTTGCCCTTAAGGCCCCACTACATCCCAGAACATTCTTAGGACGCCACCACTCTGCCTGACTCCTCCTTCTTCTTTTTCTTCTTCATCTCTCCGTCATTGTTTTGAGGTGATTTGGATCTTTGCTGCTGTCTAACAGCGCCGTCAGTCTCCCAGCCGTCCCCTACCCAGACACCACCACCCCAGACACACTGACTCATACACTCGCAATGCGATGAGCAGAGGCTTCAAGACACACACACACACACACACACACACACACACACACACACACACAAATAGAAGCAATTATTGCTTGGCTGTATCTTGACAAGATTCACTACAGACAGACATTTATAATGATGTGATTGATAGTGATGACTGTCAGAGGTGATGTTCGAGACCTCAAAGCCCAAACTTGAAATTCCAGTCCATCCCAACAGCAAACAAGAAGTGACGGAGATGAAATAAAGCAGAAGGAAAGCTGATGAAACACATATTCAGACACCTTCAGCCACTCATCCGCACATATCTCACAGTCAGAGACTTACTAAAACAAACAGGTTCATCACGTCAGCTTGTTTGTTAATGCATTAGGAAAATCTGAGGGTTTTTTTTGTTTTTTGTAAATCACAAACATCCTCGCCTGTATCGCATATCAGAGGATGGGAACATGCAAAACCCCCCCACACCCACATGATAAAGTGCCGAACGTGGAGGCTTCGGGCCTGGTGACTGTGGTGTCACAGCACAGAGGTGATTATCATTTGCATCCGACGCGGTGTTCCGGCTCCGGAGCTTTGGCGCTTAAATAAACACCTGGAGATGATTTGTGTTCATCTCCCATTCTTTGGCCTGTGCAGCAGCAGCCTCTGCTCTGGCCTAATTCTGCCTTGTCATTATTGCCCCTGTTATCAGAAGTGACGACTCATCCTTGTGGCATCTCGTTATGGCATCCGTTCAAACCGCCCAAACCAGTCGGTAAATCAAATAAACGCTCTCTTGCTCTGAAAGGAGGAAAATTTATATGACACCGCAGCTGCGGCACAACAGGGCTGGGACGAGGGAGAAGATTATACAGCAGTGTCACTGCACAGTGCAGCGAGTTTTCCCGGGAAGCCGGACGAGTCGGGAATCTTCTCTCTCCCTGATCCTACCCTGCACTTATTTGCCTGAGACATCATTCCCCCCGGGCGCTGGCCGTCACAGTTTGCATCAAGCCTGAGTAAACTTTTCACAGGTGAGCGCCTGGATTTGCATCTCCCCATTGCCAGCCACCACATGTGGGCACGCACACACACACACCTACACACACAAGCCTGTGCACTATTCCACCCATGTGGCTGCCTGACACTTGTCCTTATGTTAACAACCAAAATCAGTTTCTCCCATAAGCAAATGAGGCAAACCTCCTGTCATATCTGGGTTACACGCTTGACTGTGGACTAGTGGACTTCTTGAGCTAAGCAAAAAGGTGGAGGAGGACTCCACCCTCGACGTGCGCCGCTGTGCTGCAGAGCTGGAGGAGGAAAGAAAAGAGGGAGCGCTGGAACACGATGTTCTCTATAAAAAAAAAAAAAGCCCCCGATTCCCGGCTACCCGCTTTTCAGACTGGGAACATCACAGACGGCGGGCGGTGCCAGCTCGCCCTCTGGGGTCCATCCTCTCTCCTGTCCCTGCAATTTAGTCAACACGTTTCAGATGAGCCTAATGGAGATCATGTGTGGTTTTCAGGCCGCAGAGGTTACAGGCAGCTCCTGCTAGGCTCAGCTAGGAAGACCCTCGCTGCCAAAGATACACCACTGTTACCACAGCCATCACAGAGAGGCCTGTACTTACAGTGGGTGGGGGAGGGAGGGGATGCAGTGAGGTATGCGACGTGGTTAAGAGGGAGAAAAAGCAGACTGCAAAACTTTGCTTCTCAATTACAGTTTGTTTAGCCCTCTCCTCCAGAGGGAGCTACTGTACCGTCCAGAGTGTGGTGGGTAATAGCGGGCTTCCTCTGGCCCGCTGCCAGCAGGCTCAGGCTGGTACTGCACCAGCCCATTAAGGTGTTGTGATAAGTGTCCAGTCCAGTTTCCGTTGACAGAACACAGGAGTCGATCCTCACCGCAGTTTAGCCAACACGTTTCCACCGACTCCAATTAAACTGAGATCCTGAGCAGGGTGGGCCATCAGGCCCCCCCCCACCCCCCCCACCCCCCACCCCCACCTCCACCCTGCAGCCCCCCCACCCCCCCCACCTTCACCCTGCAGCCTAAATTTAGCACGGGCAGAGAGAGATGAAGAAACACACACACAGCGAGAGCGAGAGAGGGAGAGGGAGAGAGAGAGGGAGAGAGAGAGGGAGAGAGAGAGAGAGAGGGCTTTTTGGGAGTCCAGTAGGAATTACTGGGCCGACTCCACTTCACCCGAATCAACAGCAGCTGAAGGCTTGGATTTTCCTCGCGTGAAATCAGATATGGAGCCTGACTCAAGTGCCTGGTAGACTCTGGAAAAAGAAACAGCACCCCCCCCACCCCCCACCCCCCCAACCACGGCTCCGGAAAAAAAAAAACCCCCCCCCCCCCCCCCCCCCCAACCACCACCAAACTCCCTCATCCCAAAAAGACGAGGAAATTCAACTGCAGAAGTGTGTTGTTAGAGAAAAAAAAAAGGAGTCTAGCAGGGGCCATGGAAATTGCAAACGAACAGATTTTTTTTTTCGTAGCTGAAAATGGACCCAGTTCTTCAGACATAGGGAAAAGACATTTCAACAAGACTGTGGCACGCAAGTTTGGCATTCTCCCCCCCTCAGGGCTGTGGCGTGCAAGCGCTTGCTAGTTCACAAATACAAGCTCTCTTTTCTCTACCATCCAAATCCACATTTTACACTCGCAGTCATGTGGGCACACTGGACCCGTGAAAAACACATGCGGACAAACAAAACAAAAAACTATGGACTGAGGTGTGCGTGTGTGTGTGTGTGTGTGTGTGAGAGAGAGAGAGTGTGTGTGGCAGGTGTGGATGGAGTGTTCTGTATGTTGACGTCAGGTATGAGGAACAATCCCTAACTAATGCACCGTTCAACCAGGTTAAGGGCGTTTATAATATTTCAGCCTGGCCGCTGGCCAACTTAGCGTCGTCCAAAATATACGCGTGCCATGAGCACAAAGACTCAACGCGCCGAACTCGTCAGCCGAGGTGTTCCACAGGTATCAAAAAAGCTGACACGTGTGATTTCTCTGACTCTGTCTAAGTGGCTCGTTAACTCGTTGTTAACACTGATACAAACTTATAGATGCATGAGAATATGAAACACAATGGTCCAAAATCTGTTCTGCTCTACAGTAGGGGGCAGCAGGCAGCGTTCAGAACTACTCCACATCCATGAATGGGCTCATGTGTTAAGCTCAGGATGCTAAGATCAACCAATAATCCTGCTCGGTTAAGTGAGAGGGGCAATATGGCGTTTGACTTAAGGGCCCAGGCTGGTGACAGTGGCGGCCCCCAGATCTCACAGACACAAAAAGTCCAACCCTTGAGCGATATTTCTATTTCCCTTCTGTCAGCTGAGTAAATGAGAAGGTGTGCGGTGAAACCTAAGTCCTAACAGCTGGGTTCAGCCGTGCTCTGTTACCTGGGAGATTACGTGCAGCGGCTGAGTCTGACAGGTCGCCGACTGTGATACACATTAAGAGGACATTCACGCAGAAACACTCTCTCTCTTCCTCTCCTGCCCGCGCCGCATTCGCTCTCCCTTTCCCCATCTCTGATTGCGAGCCAGTCTGTCGCCCGGCTATATGATTTATGATGAGTTGCACAACAAGCCATGGGTGTTTATACAGAGCACCCCTCACCACTGACAATACCTCTTTTCATTGCTCTGAGAGAGACAGCACACTGTGCACTGCTCTCTCTCTCTCTCTCTGAGGGACTGGTGGGGGGGGGGCTGTGGCGAAGGGGCCTTTTCATAACTTCAGTCTTGTGCATGGGGCTGTGGGATGATGTGCTGTCAGTGCTTGATGACTGCTATTAAGCACAAAAAAAGGCTCCGTTCGGTTCTTTGAGCAAACGTTTCCATGCACGAGCAAATCACAAGACATCTGAGCTCAGAATTGGGAATTTGTGAAGGATTGCCGTCTTTCAGACTATTGTTTTTTTTTTGAAGCGATAGAAAATGAGAAATCTCTGAAGCCCTCGGTTCATAATCACAACAGCAGTTTCCATTCATCGCTCCATTTGATGACTGACGCCATCCTTTTGTTTTCTGTCTTTCTGGCAACAGGGACTACGGATCTCTTCCAGCAGAGGACCACCTTCCCGTCTCTGTCGCCGCTGACTGACCCCCGCTTCTCAGACCCTCGCATGCATTACCCCGGGGCCTTCCCTTACTCCGCCAACACCTCCAGCACTGGCATCAGCGGCCTCAGCATGTCAGCCTCTTCCCGATACCACACCTATCTGCCACCACCCTACTCAAACAACCAGACCCAGAACTTCCAGTCCAATTCCTACCTGTATTATGGCACAGGCTCTGGATCCTACCAGTTCTCCATGGTGGCGCCGGGAAACACTGGGGGCGAGCGCTCTCCTACCCGCCTGCTGTCCTGCTCGGGGGCCGGGGGCACCGGAGGGACCAACAGCCTGATGAACCCAGGCCTGAACACCCAGAGCGAGGGCGTGGAGGCCGACGGCAGCCACAGCAACTCCCCCACAGCCATGAGCGCTTCAGGCCGCTTGGACGAGTCTGTCTGGCGGCCTTACTGATTGACAGATGGGTAGACAGTCAGAGGGTGGGGGAGAAGAGAGGGAGGAAAAGTAATGAGGATGATGAACAAAAAAGCTGAACACTGAAAGAAAAAAAATCAAACCAAAAAAAAAAAAGAAAGAAAAATGCTGCATGTTTGTCTTTTGTTTCTCCGGCTCTCGCTTTAAAGACTTTCTGTGTTTTCCTCCGACCTCCATGTATTTCGTACATTTATGAGTGAGTGAACTCCTGCACTGTGCTAAAACATGTACTCTTAAGGGACAATTACCCCAATAGAAACAGAGATGATGTTCGGCCGAGACTGTAAATAGAAGCGAGGGTAAAACCAGAGAAGCCATAGTAACGTTTCAGGAAAGTTTTGGACAGACAGTGGAGGTAGAAAAATGAACAGAACTGATGAACTGAAAGAACCTCAGCAGACACTCATCATCATCATCATCATCATCATCATCAAGCTGGCTGTTCAGACTGATCCAACTCACTGGGTAGGTGGAGAGGAGCAGTCGGACTGGACGTTTGCTCCGGGAGTCACTCTGACATCTGTCCGAGGCACGGCTGCACTGCTGCAGCCATCGCTTCTTCTCAGCTTTAATTTCTGTAAATTGTAAACATTACAAAAACATTGTCAGCGGTGAAAACAAATGCGGACAGATCTGTTTCCTGAGCTCCCAGAGCATATGCAACTTTATCGCCTAACTCGTTATCCAGGTGAACATCACAGCCGTTGGTACTAATGTATACGGCAAGTGTGTCGACACGGCCGCTGCGTATTTGAGAGAAAAAGCATTTGAGGCGTCACGGCTCACGTGTTTAAGAAATAAATTCTCCTCTGCTGTGTCAGTGTATCACGTTTCAACACAATGGACAATGGCTGATATTTTAAGGAATGTAAAAAAAAAAAAGCTAAACGCAGAGGAGTGTTTTATCGGTTTCTCTTTTTTTCCCCCCCTGTTGTGTCTACTCGCTACTTTTTCCCGTAAATTTCTTATCCAGTCCCCTTTTCTGGAAAAAAAAAAAAAAAAATCTGGTATTTTTTTCCCGCTGGATGACATGGTTTTACTTTTGATATTTATTTGAGCCAAACTATGCGGAAATGTTTGCATATACCCAAAATCCCTGAGCATTTCTCGCAACAT
>JAFBJQ010000225.1:0-133361 GCA_016785345.1 Trinectes maculatus | reverse complement strand
ACACACACACACACACACACACACACACACACACTGTGATACACACTGCATTCAATTAACGCCGCACACTCAAAGCATTTCCACGCACGCACAAGAAACTCATACACACAATCCCCCTGCTGACAGATCTCACACCGGCCTCCACCCAGACACTCGGAGCTGTGAGCGTATGACAGATCCGCACCATCTTAAACATTCCCAGCGCTTTCGTCCAGGTCCCGTCGCTGATACCCCCCACCCCCGCCCCCATCCCGCCCCCGCCCCACCGCTCAGGAAGCACAAAGAGAAGATGATAAGCTTTCAATTAGACCAGGCTCAAGGGAATGTTCCAGCTGCCTTCACACACTCCGAGACCCAAATCCCTCGCACACATGTGGGGAGCAGAGGAGCTCCCATCACACTCCTGTCATGGACGTACAGGAACCGAGCTGGCTTTTTTTTGTCATCTTCTCCCTGTTTGTCCGCAAACTGTATCACTCCGGGGGAAAAAAAGGTGAAAGGTTTGCCGGGACGAGCTGCTCGTCTGGATGTAATTGTAGTCACGAGCATAATGAATGAGTTCATAAGATGACACCCACTATTGCTTTTTAAGACGACTGGAGACACATTTGTGTCAAAGGAAAAAAAACAACAAGGAGAATCGCGTACAGGGAAAAACAGTTACGTTGGAGTCAGTTTCTTCTGACGAGCAACACAATGTGTTTCGATTTTTCTTGACGCAAAAATCAAGCGTCACAACTTTATCTCCAATTAATCAGGGAGATGAGAGAGAAAAGCGCTATTTATGGACACAAATGAAAGACAGAGGAGGAGATGCAGGGGACAGAGGCAGACACTGGGAGCAAGGGGAAGGGAGAGAGGGGTTGTTATGGAAAAAGCGCACAATCATTAAAGCCTTCTCATTTCTCATGAGCGCAGCATCTCGTGAAGCTTCTGTGGTACCTGCATACGAAACCCATTAAGGCCTCTTCTGCAGCGAGTGACCTCTCTTCCCCCGAAACCCGTGAGAAGGAGCGGGATGGAACCGGCTTGGTTTGGGCGCCTGGTGCATGACCAGAGGTCTATTTTCTAACCAGACCAGTGGTGGGAACAGAGGCTGCCGTCCAAAATCAGGGTTCCCACAGATTGACCGAGAAACACAGGGGCCAGGGGCTAAGAAACCACGAGAGCTGTGATGCAACTGTTCTCACACTGATGACTGGATCACTGATCCAGAGAGGAGAGCTGGAGGAAGAGAGAGGAAGCGGGCTCTGGCAGTTCAGAGGGATCCCGGGGAAGGTAGTTTCTCATCCTTGCTGGGTCTTCGGAGACCACTTTGTGTTACGATACAACCGGGCAGCTCCCAGTTCCCACAGTGCAGCACCTCACTGAGGGGCTAGCTAGTTCCACTCGTACCCAGAGGATCAGCGAAAGCTCGTGCAGAAATGGTCTGAGTATCAGATCGATCAAGATGACTGCCACCAGGAGCCTGTGCTCCCACTAACTGATGCTATCAGAGACATGTTTCTCACCAGCTGCACCGCCACCACACTGACGCCACTCTGAAATACATACACCACCATACATGTGTTTACCGCGCTGATGCAATGACTTCACTAACAAGTGTTTTAATAACGGAGTCCTATTCATTTTTCCAGTCAACATGTTTGTTCTACCTCACCAATATAAATGAGGCGGAACCAGAGGGCAGCCTTTATGGAGACCCAGCAGACCACTGCATGGTCGCACTATGGTCGGAGGGGTTTCTGGGTGTGAGGCCACAGAAACCAGCTCTCACTTCAACGTCCTAATGGCTTGGATTTAGATTTTTGTCATGACACCATGACCACAGCTTTCTCCGTCTAACCAGTCCACCCATACTCCGATCAGCTGGTTAAGTAGCACATGTAATAGCACGTATGCTTATTTGTTGACTGGAATAACTAAATGACATTTGAAAGCTTCACGCAGACATTGACTGTGGACTTTACAAGTGAACCAAAAGATGTTTTTTGTCCTCTATGAGAGTGGGACAGATTCCCAGAAACAATGCCAGTTGTTTCCCATACAGATTCATGAGAATTGACAATTTTTTTTTCCTCCGCTCTTTTTTTTCCCTCTCTCAGACAAAATCTGAATAACAATCTGAACATGTGAACAGTGCTTCCTCTATAAAACAGGAAATCATCACACACACACACACACACACACACACGCACACACACACAGTGTAGCTCTCTGCCAGGCTCTCCCCCATTACGGTGGGGTCCTGAGTTGGGGTGGGGGGTTGCTGGGCTATAAGGCGAGAAAGGGAAACCGGGATCCCTGTGGACCAGGTCTCTGTTTGCTTCCTGTTCGAGCAGGGGAACGCGCCACATTAGCAGTTCACATAGACACTGTCTATCGTTCTGTTTCCCCTATTTTGCCATCTACTAGTCTGAAGCGGACGGTCATTAAATACAAACCTACATCCATGTGTGTTTTTTGTTCCCACTATGTACTTCAACAGAGCAGAAAGCAAATGTCTAACTGTATTATAATATTATTATATCTATTGGGGGTAGGGGGGGGTAGTGAGAACCACTGAAGCAGCACAGACCCATAAACTAACAGAACCACACAACATGTCTACTTTCATCCTCGTCAGTGTCGCTATGGGAAGAGCTTTCAAAGCGTCTGTTGTCGTCATCTTCCTGATATCACACTTCCCATAAGAGTCAGTGTGTTGGCATCTGCAGCAGCATCATAAAGACAATCAAAGCCAGGTCTGACTGAATCAAGATGATGTTGACACCCTATAAAGTGTCAGCAGTTGTTGTTCGACATGCGAGGTGATGGTTTCGACATGTGAGAGACTCCTGTCTGCAGTGCGTGTGTGGCAGTGTTACACACCCCCGTGTCTGGCTATAGCTGCCCCCCAGGCCTCTGCTCACCAGTTCCCATGGTTCCACTATAGCGACTGAGGACTTCCTCCTCGGGGGACACCTCCCACACACTGGCTTGTTTTCATCCTTAATGGGTGATCATCTTACACTCTATGGTGTGTGCATGTGAAGTAAACAGCTGTGTGTGTGCGCACGCACGCGCGTGTGTGTT
Source organism: Trinectes maculatus (assembly GCA_016785345.1). Lineage (NCBI taxonomy): Eukaryota > Metazoa > Chordata > Actinopteri > Pleuronectiformes > Achiridae > Trinectes > Trinectes maculatus. Next base: position 130,286 of record JAFBJQ010000225.1, on the reverse strand, counting down.
GGCCTGCAGACAGACACCTTGATTCCGCCTCTTGTTTTCCCTCGAAGGCGACAGAGATGGAGATAAGAGAAGAAAAAATATATTTGTAGTTGTCTGGAGGCGTCTGTGAGGGAGCATTCATATTTAGGAATAATTACTTTTAAGTGTTAAGATGCAACAGCCAAATGGGCTGTGGAACAAAGAGGGCTTGTGGGGGGGGGAGGTGGGGGGTGGAAAATGGAGGTCGGGTAATGAGGGGGGTTTCCTGAGAGATGACAGTGAGGAGGAGGATCAGAGGGAGAGAGAGGTACCACAGAGAGAGCACATCAGATCGGGGGCGGAGATTACAACACTGATCCCAGACAAGCTCTCTGGCTGTAAACACGGCCTCAGACTGTGACACACTCTGGATTGCGCATACATATACACACTTATCCCAGTTTGAAGCCTACAGGTGTTTGTGCTTTAGAAGAGGCCCTGTACTGTACCTCAGCGGGGGCTGCAGCAGCAGAGCCAGCCAAGGCGGATTTGGTCTCCGATGTCTTGGCGGCTTCAGCCCGATTATGAGGCGCAGGCTTCTGGCAGGCCGTTCACAGCAGGACACGGCAGACCTGAACATAAACACAGTGAGTTCTTTAAAAGACCATCCATCAAACAGGTCCAACACCCAGCAGACACCATCCATCACTCACACTGACACGGACGCTGAAAGAGACTGAGGACAGCAAATAACAGCTATAATGGCTGGTTGTGGAAGAGGTTTGGTTGGTAAGGTACACAACGGGAGATTTACTTTTTCTATACATTCAATCAAACAATAGGATTTGTGCGCTTTCACGCTGCTCCACAGTCTTTCGGCCTTTTGCCAAAGAGTAGTCCTGCAGTTTTCTTTTTGCGGTTTTTGGAAATGCCCCCACTTTTCCGGCCCTGCTCCAATTTTCTTTAAATACAGCCGTAATTGGTTTGATTTCCTACCTCCGGCCTGGTGGCGGAGTGGGAGGGGGGGCTTGGGTGGGGGGCAGTGGTGGGAGTCAGTGAGCACCAGGCAAAGGGGACCCAACCCACAGCAGGCGAGTCGCACGCTTGGGCGGCAATGCAGTTTTTAGTTCTGTGCCAGCGCGGCTGTTCCCTCATTTTAAAAGGCTGTTTATGGCCAAATCCTGGAGGTCCATCAGAAACCTGCAGCGTAACACACCAACACAGTAACACAATATCCTGTCATTCATGATACCTGACTATGTCAAAATCATAAATATACACACATCATAACATCTTTTCTCTCTCACACGCTCACACACACACACACACACACACTCTACCCCCCTGCCAACAAATCTTGCGACATTATCACAAAGGCATTCCAGCCTCCAAATCAGAACCAGTCTCCTACAAAAAGTCTATTCTTTGTGATTTCTCTTGTGGGCAGGCAGACAGAGAGGAGTGTGAGTGTGCTGCTCTTCAGGCAGGCGTGAGTAATCAAAAAGGAAATAAGACGTAGTGTCTGGGAGAGACAGAGTGGGCCCCTACTGATCTGCAGCCAGCTCATTGTTCTGGCCATCTATTGTTTCCTGCTTGGTTGGCAGATCAGAGAACAGCCAGCCTAAATCTGTCCTCATCTCGGAGAACCTATAGGATGCGTCTCAAAAGGCACTGAAGAAAAAACCTGTTCTGGAAACTGCATGTGCAGCAAACACATAGGTACAGTATGGAGACTCAGATGGATGATATCACACGTACTGATGCAGATTTTAACAGAGCAGACTGTCAAATTACTAACTGATAACATTTCATGCTATTTTAACTGCTGCTGGAGGCAGAGCCTGCGCAGTACGTCAGTGTCATTACAGATACCTGCAGAAGCATGATATGATAACAGTTTTCGGTTGGTTTCATTAAGAAACTGTGTTGTCAAATTGAGTGTGAAATATACTCCTGCAAAGTTAAATAACATAAATACAGGGGGTCCTCGAGTTACGACGGAGATCCGTTCCTGAGAATGTGTCGTAACCGAATTTCGACGTAAGTCGGAACATACATTCATTGTGCCATTGTGCATACATTGTGCCACCAGATGTCGCTATAACACCACCATACAATAAGAGTTTACTGTGGTGAATTGCCTTTTGTCCCTCTTGTCCCTCTTGACACACCGTAGGGGTTGAGATCAGCATTTCCTTTAGATTTCTGATATCAACCGTGTAGACCCTGTGTTGTGAATAAACCTACGGTATCGCCACGATCCCAAACCCATCTGTGTCCGTGTGCATCTCCTTACCGGCTGCCCCTGCCACCCCGCCAGCCGTCCATTTCACATAAGTAAACACAAGGCAGAGTAGCTGAGCTGTGCTGTGGAGGTGCTGGAGAGCCGGCAGGCGCGCTGAGAGACAGAGAGAGCGCTCACCCACTAGTTCCCGTGTGAAGTCTGTACGTATTTACGGGGCAAACCGCTTAAGCCGAAACAAGGAAGTTCACAGGAGATGTGTCGTAACCACGAAAACAACGTATCTCGAGACCGTCGTAACACGGGGACCCCCTGTAATTCCCCCTTTTCACCATCTAACTCCTACTGTATAATACCTGCTGATATATTACATTCTGAGTCAGCACTGGCCCCAAACATGCAATATTGGAGCGGCTCGACTTCGAGGCTTCAATTTAAAGGCCGAGTGACAATCTGCTCCTAATGACTGAGCACCAGGCCAAAGTACTCATGGGAAAAACTGGCTCTGCACACTGAACAGTGTCACTGTGGAGCACAGGAGGTGTTGATGTTAACCGTAACCAGCAGCAACCAGAGAAGACCTGTTATGGAAGAGTCCTGGGCCAAACACGGTCTGTTAATGTAGGACGGGGAGACAGTAGAGGAGTTTTTCTTCCTCATGATGGCTGGAAAAATAACAGACGCACTTCCAACTAAAGCAGAATTATGGGGTATGTGGTCCGGCCGCAGAAGAAATGGACCCTGGAGGCTTCCGTAGCTTGAGCGCCGGTGCAGAGAGAACACAGGGACGTGTCCAAAAATGGCACAAAAGTGGCACGCACGTCCACACGATGTGCGGCCTTCCCGGCAAGCGACAGTCGTCTCAGTGGAAAAATATGGTAAATGATGCATTAAAGTGCAGGACGTTGAGGGATTGCAGGGACCGAGTGGCATTAAAGACAGACAGAGCAGGGGGAAACATCACACCATATCCAGAAAGCAGCAGTTCTCTGGTCAAAATAGGTCAGTGCAGGAGAATATACCAACAGACTGGTGACCAGGAATCTCATTTATATGGTTTGGACTGGGATGCATTTGGAGGCGTACGTGTACCAGTTTATATTACAGAGTATCTGTGAATATACGTCCAGGTTCAAAAGGTGCTTGGCACTTCGACATGTTCATCATTGGGAGACGGGACGCAATAACGGGGAGACAATGGAAGTTTACGGTTTCGGCGAGCCGCAGCGTTTGCGGCGGAATCAAACAGATTCCCCAAAAGTCTTAAAGCTCCTGCGGTTCCGGGTTTACCCAAAACAGTGTGGCCAAAGAAAACGCTCCAGAGTAAAGCAGCCTCTTGGCTCCGGGATCACAAAGCGTTGAGTTGACAGACCAGAGGAGTAACACTGTCTTATTAATGCTTAAAGCATTCTGACAGAGCCTTTTGTTACTTACTTAAACCACACTGCCTGCTCCCACCTAATGGAAGTCTAAAAGCCATTAGACCATAGAGGGCTTAGCCAACACAAACCACGCATACAGGCTGTGAAGGAGCAGCTAAGGGCAATCAATACATCTCCCCTCATACTCCTGCTCCTCCTGCTGCTCCCCTCCTCCTCCTCCTCCTCCTCCTCCTCCTCCTCTGTTAAAGCTACGTGTCATAGCATCCTCACTGCGAGTGAAGGAGTCACATTGGTTCAGATCAGAGAGAGAAACCAGGGAGGGAGAGCCAGCACCTGCAGTGTGGGCAGATCAGATAGGTCCATTAACGTCAACTGCCAGTTCATTGCCTTTAGCTCTTTTGTTGTGTCTGATTGTCTGTTTCGAAAGCCAAAACGCAAACAGGAGGCAGCTTCACTGTCAGTGAGGGGCACGCGAGTGGAATCTGTTGTCATTTACCATGGCGATGCGGCAGGAAGGAGCCAACTGGGGCATTGCTCTCTAGCAGGCCCGGGCCTCTGCAGTGGCTGGCAGGAAAAGAAAGCAGTGCGCTGGAGATGGATGGCAGAACCACAACTTCAAAGACCTTCTCTCTTTCCCCCTAGATTTACTGTAGGACTCTGAAAGGGAACCTGCTAATTCACTTTAGCCCAAAGATGTGCACGCACACACACAACGCATATATATATATATATATATATATATATAAATACACACACACACACACACACACACACACACACACACAGAGTTTGCTATGCACACACACACACACGCACACCTGGGATGATCAGCACACCCAACAAATATTTCCTGATTCATTTTTTTAAAAGGAGCCACTTGAGTATAGTTTGGTTATTTAAAAACACACACACACACACACACACACACATAGACACTGAGCGTTACACAAATGCAGTATGGTACAGGCACGGCTATAATACACCACATACCAGACACAGAAAACTGGCCGCAGGCTCTGACACACTAACGTAACATAAACTGCCAGGTAAGCCGTCCCGTGTGTGGAGATAAGGTGAGGGTGTGGCCGATGACAGAGACGCTCTTTCATGTCTAATAGCTGTGCCATCACAGACTAAATAAAACAGGCCACTATTGTCGTCGTCCAAAGAGACTAAACAACCTGAACAAAGGCTCCTGGAGCCATGAAACACCTGACATCACACAGTGTGTGTCTTCCATGTACACAGCCCCCAATATTCCCTCTGTATGAGAATATTGTCGCTCGTTATCCCCACTCACACACCCGCCTCATGCTTCCTGTGAAAAAGTGCTGACCATGCACATGAGATAAGAACAAAACCCTGTGGAGAGTTGTGCCTGCCAGTCGTCAGAGTACCCCCTCTTTCAGCTTACTGTTGCTGAGTACCCTCTAGTGGAAATTAAAGGGAATGGCACTACTGGATTTGTATCCCTGAGCCCTCATTGTGCCTCTTTACCAACCGACAGCGGCAGTTAACCGCAGCTCTGCCACAGGGTGGGACTCCAGGACGCAGATAGGGTGAATGGCGAGCAGGGGAAGGGGGTGAGGCGGCTTTCTGTGGGCCGCCCAAGGGGGTCCCACCACAGGACCCTATTTCCCCACCACAGTAGCCACCGCCGAGCCCCGGAGAGATACAGCCACCCCACCACATTTTAATGAGGGCTAAAATAAACAAAGTGAGCACACAAAACCAAGCCTGACTGGTTGACTGCAGGCGCTGGAGCAGAGCAGATAAGCTGGGCTGTTAATTGGTGGTCTGGGAGCTGCATGAGGTGGCTGATGCCACAATGAACCTGACTCGGAACGCCACTGGCACGGTGACATGCCAGTACAGCGTCGCTGAGGCCCGAGAGCAGAAGCCCCCACACAAAGAAGGTCTTTAAGACCACCCGAATCCCAAAAATGACTCACTCACCTGTAGTGGTGTCAAGCCACTACAAACAACGTGCCTATGTTTTTTGGACAATCCAAGAAATGCACTGTCAACAATTTTCAATGCCAATATATGTGTTCCTCTGCTGTGTTTAACTGACAGCTGGAGTCACGAGCTATTTTCCATATTAAAATGTAATATATGACAAAGGTCGTAAAATCTGATGCACAATGATGAAGCGCATGATAAAGTTTCAAACTGGCTGCAGAAATAGTACAAACAGTCATAATGTAATGTCTGAATAAAACGATTATATCTACTTTTACTTAAAAAAAGTAAAAGTAGTACTTCTACTTAATTTACTCATTTAAAAAATAAGCAAGTAAGCTCATTTTAACAACAAATAAGTAGTAGTTTTATTTCCGTGGAATTTAAAGCCTATGGTTCTTATTTTAAAACAGTTCTAATAGTTCTTATGTTCCACAGCGTGTTATTCAATGATAACAGGCTGTGTTGTTTATTACTGCCAAGCATCTGATATCAAAATATCTGATCACTTGTCACAAGGGGAACATGAGGTTGATGTCTTAGTTGAAACTACAGTTGTCATCAGTGAGGTTAAAGGTCACCCAGCACTGTATAAACAGAAATACTTTTCAAATACCCTTTCCACACACTAACTACTTATAGCTATAGCTATTGTTACAAACCTGACACGTGACGTTCAGTGTGCCCCTCTGCATCACGCCCACCACCCTGATGTGTCATTCAGATATATGGGGTTTATGTATGGGGGACTGTGGGGGTCCAGGCAGACAGACAGGGTGATGGATCAGCGACAGGCTGCACTGCGGGAAGACTCTGCGCACCTGGTCTGATGGATCCACGCAGCCCTCGGCGCTCGCTCCGCACAACCACACGAGCTCGTGCCAGCGTGGTCCCGCGTGAGGAGATGTCAGGAGACGATAAAGGCCATGGAGGACATTCTAGTGGCTGTGACGTCTCTCTCTGTGGTCGTACTTTAACGCCTGCGCTTCACCGCTGTCCAACAACAACAACAACGACGCACCGGGTGCCAGGTCGCGTGCGCTGCCGCTGCTCGTCTCTGATTGGCTCACTGCCTGCCCCTCAGTGCCTCACACCGGTGGCCAATTAACACCTGAATGGAATGCAGCCATCTGTAACGTCAACGCTTCATTTACTCGTCACTCAAGTGAACAGGCTTCTCACTGTCTGTGCATCAGAGCCATGTTTCCCAGTTTCCACTGTAACAGCTGGTGATTATAAAGACATATTTCTTTTAATTTTTTTTTTCTTTTTCTTTTTTACCATTTCTTTGTCACTGTGGTAAACATCACATAGTTCCACTGCCCTGCGGAGTCCCTCTGGTTCCAAACCCAGAGATCAAACAAGATAAATCTGTGTGATCACAAGTTGATCAACAGAAGCGAAAAGCAGGGGGAAACATTTTAACCCCCCCCACCCCCCACCCCCTGTTCGTTCTCTGAATAATTATCTAGTTATTGATAGAATCTAAATCTTTGGGTTTAAAATAAAACAGGGGAACTCCCTCTGGTCGGTCTGCTGACAACAGATCACAAGTAGACCCTGATGATGATTATTATTATCATTTTTGGGTTTCTGGCCATATTAGTTAGAAGCCACTGTATTTTCTGGTCTGGCGTGTTGCTTTATTATGACAATATTTATTATTTGAGAAAGTTTTTTAAGTTTTGGCTGTTGGCACTATAAAGTCTGGCCTTGACATTTAAACCTGGCTAATATTTTTAACAGGAAACGAGCCTTTGAATGTTGGCAAGCTGGCAATGGAAATATTATTTTATATTATTTTTTTACTTATTTCAATTTTAATTTTAATATTGGCAAGAAAATGTGCGTAAAATTATAATATTATAATCAGCAGGGAATAAAAAGATATTTTTACAACGCCGACTATTATTAAATCCAAACTCTGAATGTACCCGTAGCCATTAGTTTTCAGCTTAATAGGCCTTTGTTCTGTCAATAATGAGAGAAAATCAAATACAGTGTGACCAGCAGCCACATCAAATGTCAGGTGGAACAAGTTCATATGCAAAGCAGTTGTTTCACACATTGTAGGTTTAAAACCCAGTTGGGATATGGCTGTGTACCCTTGAGTGAGCTACTTTACCCGTGTAAATATTTAGCCAGCTGTATAAATGGGTGTTGTGTAAAACCTGCAAACTGAACTGGCTCTGCAGAGAAAGAGTCAATGCCAAACACAGGAGGCTCAGCTCCACCTGACTATAGTGTAGTGAAATACACACAGCTGTCTGATTTACCTGTTCAAGTAAAGGCACAATGACAAAAAACACACAAAAAAAAACATCAAGGCTGAGGAAACTGCGACCCCACACTTACAGGACACACGGTTTTCCTCATCTGTGACTGTAGCTGCGAGCTGTGTGTGTGTGTGTGTGTGTGTTCATAGTTGAGCTGATTTGTTGGCTCCCTCTCATGGTGCGTGATACAGGCCTCTTTCAACACACACATATACGCACACACACACACATACACATACACAAGAAGCATGTTTGACAAAAAAACACTCAGCGCCTCCTAGGCCTCACCTTCATTAACCAATTACACTAATACACTCCCCCTGCTCGTTATGAGTGTGTGGTCTGTGATAGCCAGACCTTGTTGTGTCTTCTCTTACCTCACACACACACACACATACACACACACATACACACACACGCACATGTGTCCGACTGTTTGTGTCTGGGTGGATTTCCTCCCTGTGAATTACAAGTGGAGACTGTGTCTCAGTGTTCACCAGTAAGGGAGCGGGGAATGTCTGGAGCTGAAACATGACACTTTAATGATCTGGAGATCATCCAAAAACTGTACGCCTCCACACTAACTCCCCCCCAACCCCATCACCACCCCCACCCACCCTCTCTTTCAAAACTCTGGCTGCAACCAGCCCTGCAGAATAGGCTTGTTTGTGTGTGTGCCATAGAACAGCAGGCCAGTGGCTGAAAAACATCATCAGGCTGACTGCGAGCGGGTGTCATCAGGGGGAGGTGGAGCCCTCAGTGGGTGGACACTCACACGAGACATTCCTTGGAGACAGAGAGCTGTAAACAAACATGCTTTGGCCCAGGGGTTCCCAATCTTTTCTGCATTTCTGCGTTGGTGGCCTTCAGACACACTCTCAATTGGACGAGGCGCCACACATTAGGTGTTTTGGAGACAAATTAATTAATATCCACCACATTCATCATCCTTTAAAAATAACACTTAAAGACTAAATGGCATTAAAATGTACCAATACTCAAGAACCTGGGGCTGGTTTGTGAAACCTCCATCCTACTTTCGAACCATTTAAGATGCCTTAAATACCATTTCTATTTTTTTTAATCTTCTTAATCTTGGAGAGAAAAACCTCTATAACTGCAAAAAAAGTGAAAGCCAGACCAGTAGACTGTGTCATCTGTACCAGTCCAAAGACAAATACACATCAGGTCAACTTACTTGCATGGCCTAGCTGATGGGAGTTAATTTACCCTTACCCTGTTATCGCTACGACAACTGGGTAAGGCTACAACATGTGGTTGATATTGTTGAAAACAAGTTGGTCAACATACTGAGATTTTGTTTTTTTATTTGGAAAACTGGGACATATGCAAAATGATCATTAACTGTTATACAACAAGTCAAGTTGCCAGTAAGAAGTTTATTTCAATTCAGTCAATATTGTTTAAAAAAAGGCATGACACATCTTGGATATGGATATTCTTTGTACAACTTCACATGTAATGAAATTATCTCTTAAAAATAAACAAAAAGAAAATCCGTCATGCAAATCATCCTCAGAGAGAAAACCAGTAAGGCGAAGAGGAGACTGGTTAATCCAGAATTAAAATCCAAGCAGGCAATTGATGGCCCATGTTTCTCAAAATTCAGATGACATGTATAAAATTTACACAGTGAAGTCTGAGCAATCAAAACAAATATTTACAAGTCCATTTTTCCCCATCAAACTTCCTTCATTGTAAAGGTCTGAAAAACATGGCAAATGGGAGAAAACAAAATAGGTTTTGCTTTAACCGCACTAAAGCACTTTTGGAGCTACTGTATCAAAACATACATTCACTACCATAGAGTACATCAACCTACACTCTACTGAGAAGTTGAAATTCAAATCAGGTACACAGTACATTTCACTGCTACTCTGCTTGGCTGGTTTTAGCATAAATATCTTTAGTGTTGCCTTTCCGGATGCCTGACGGCATGATGGTGTTGGTTTTGCTGTGTGTGATGAAGATAAACAGACGGCCAGAGTGCGATATCTTCTTTCTTTCGACATCTAGAGTCTTTCTATCCACAGTGAGACCCGAATAATGTGCGTCTTTTTGGTCTGCAATGCGTTATTCACCCAGCTACAGGAGTGCTGAAGAAGCTAGTGTCTGTACGGATATTCTTTATGGCAATGTGGTGATTAACAAAAAGCCAGTCTTGACATCTTTACATTTTATAACAACGTCTGCAAGCTACATATGGTTGAATATTTTTTCTGTTCTCAGGTTCTACATTTCCTGAGATATTACATGTGCTAAAGAAAATGTTCTACAATTATACTGAGCAGAGATATGAGACTTTTGCCTATTTGCCAATAAGGAAATCAGAGCATGAAAACCAGGTAGCTTTACCTGCAGTGACAATTAATCTGATTTATTTATAACAGCTTGACAATAAAATAAAGCATCTCTTATTTGATATGTCAACCACTTAGGCTTGGACTGCTTCAGCTTCTACTTCAACCTGTCAAATACTTAAGCCAAAAACACTGAAGCTTCAACACTGTTTACAATGTCTCTTAACAAGCCAAAAGACGGGACACAAACAAACAAACAAAAAAAACAAACAGCTTTCAGTGTTTCTTTTTGTAGCAAACTTAGAAAAAGTGACTTCAATATTAAAACAGAAAATTAACAACAGCTCCTGACCTTTCTCTTCACACGGAGAGAGGGTCAGTTTGAAGGTCACTTATCAGGGAGTGTGTCTGACGACACAATAGACACTGACACACGTCTGGATGCTTTTCCGCCATCTTATAGCACCGCACAACATTCGTCAGCAAATGATAAACTAAATCAATTCAAGGTGGAGCCACTGTGACCTTTGCTGTACCAACTAAATGTATCTTTATAAAAATCTGAGGGGAGAACCAAAAAAAAAAGACTGTGAAGAAGTCATGCATTAACGATTCGCACTAAATGAAGAGAGAAGGAAAAGAAGTCCAGGTTTATTCTTCTTTCTCATTAATGAGAACATCAGTCCTTGTGCTGAGGAGAGAGGAGGGGAGAGCTGTGCAGAAGAGTGTCGAGAAGGAGGTTGCAGGGTGATGAGTGGAGGGGGGAGGTCAGGACAGAGGACCTTATTTGACCAGTCTCTTGGCTACATCTGCGTAGGCAATCTCGATCTCCTTAGTACTGGGGCAGGTGTTGGTAAACTCTTCGCGTGTGTAGGCGTTGTTCAGGTACTTCCAAATGGCCGTCATCTCTTTCGGGATGTCAAAGCCTCTGTACTTCTTGGCCACCACCTGCAGGGAGAGTTAGGTAACATAAGTCATAAATGAAGGGTCTGATAAATAAATAATAACAAACAAAGACTACCAACTGTATTCTGTGTCATAGTTGCACTGCAGAATTAATTTTTTTGCATTAATCATAAACCAAGAAATTGGTTTCTTCTTTCCAGCCTTGGAGCATTTCATGTCACGAGTTGACAAACTGAATTCACATTCTGTGTCATAAAAACTAAATGATGGTGTTTAGTGTCACAAGGCAGAGCTAAGTTGATTTAACTCAATATGTTGATTAAATAAAAGAATGCATTTAATAGATAATTAATCAACACATTTTCATGAATTAAAAACAGTTACAGATTCTGACATATGAGGAGATTTTGTTTTTTCGTGCTCCAACCGTGTAATCTGAATATCTTTGGACTGTCAGTCAGACAAAACAAGACACTGAGAAAAGCTAAAATTAGGCTGTGGGAAAGTCTTTTCTATTTTCTGACACACAATGACTCATCTGTTTTGAAGGCACGAAGGTGTTTTTACTTGCGCGGGCCTATTAGATTGTAAGTTGGGTAGAGTTTTGCTGGGAATTGCATGACGTCTTGGATTACATGAGGTAATCAATGTACCAATAGTTGATGTCTGTCCCCTTTTATATGTGTAACAGGAGATTTACAGTCTGAACACTCCCACACAGCCCTGACAAAACGGCTTATTCAGTAACAGCACATGTAGAGGTGTGCTATGGTTATGTAGACGAAGATATCAGTTAATATGACAATAATTGAAATTTAAAACATGACACAAATACCTTTCAGTTCTTAAATATAGAGGCAAAAAGGTATCTCTTACACACCTTTACTATATGCAGCTTTGGCAGCAGGTTGCAGTCAGCCAGAGTCATTTCATCACCGTCCAAGAACTTGCGGTTGGAGACCTTGACGTCCTCGATGCTGTTGTGGTCAATCTCATCGGGCAGTGGTGATTGAAGGTACTCATCCAGTTTCTGCAGAGTCTTCAGCAGACCACGCTCCAGAGCTGTGAGGGAACAAAGGACATTATAAAAACAGTTATTAAAAGTTTTATAAAAACAGTTATTAAGTTATCAGTTTAATTATATATTCAGTATAATAAAAAACAACAATAATAAAAAACAACACTTTTGACAGTATTAAAATATCATTGCTGCTATTGAGGCCTGCACCACAGCTACTTCAGCTATATGCCAAGCAACCACATGAGGGCAGCATTTCATCACAACATAAGCCTTTGTTCATGTACATTATAGAAAACATGGCTGCATCAACAGAGTACAAAGTAATTCAAATTATTTCATCAGTAGTGTGATCTAATAGCTCTTTTATATTTTTGACCAGACATTTTAAATGATAACACTGGTCTGACTGGACAGTCGGAATTTGTCTTTACCTTTTATCAATCCTTCCATTGTTCACTCAGTAATGATTTACTGTTATTGAGAAGAATGACATGAATGTAGCGCCATTCTCAGTTCAGTGGTCCAAATGTGACCCGTAACTTTGGATAGCACTTATCACTCAACCGTGAGATTCAGCTTCAAACTATGTTGACATAGCCTTGTCTTTCACATTCAGCTGACTGTGGTTCAATATTTTCCCAGGGTGGGGAAGAGCCAATGACAACAGGATAAAAACAAAATCTTTGTATTTTGTAAAGATTATAGACATCCTTCCACAGAAGTAACTCCACAAATTATTTTACTCAGCACTTCTCAGTATCTCAAAAATAAGAAACTACATATTTTTCATTTCATTCCAATGATCATATCTGTTAGTTTATGATATTGCCATTGTGTTACATTAGAGAAAGGGTGCATACATAGTGAAGTGGGGGGATAAGAATGTGAGATTGCTTGTTCATTCTCTACTCAGTGGTTTTCTAGGAAGCCCTGCCAGGTGAGAGGAGCATGAGGACAGGAGGAGGCAGCAGAACAAAAGCCTTGTGTCCCTGAGTGAGGCTGTAATCTACCAATCAGGGCAGGGCTTCTGGTGTCACCTGGCAACAAGTAACTCTCCCTGAACAATAAAGATGTTTCTGGATCTGTGATCCCAACTCGCGTGTGTGTATGTGGGTGTGTGTTAACTTACCCTCATTTGCATCTGGTTTGGAGTTTTTGATGAATGCTGAAAACTTGGCAAAAATGTCCATACCAGCTGTGTTTGACTCAGGATGTCTTGCACCAAGCTTGATGTACCTGGACATAAGTGCGAGTAAAGGACAAGGGTTGTTTTGGTTACACAATACAACTTGTCCCTCAGACAATCAGTTTGTTTCCCTGATTGAGATTAACAAAAGGCAGAGCAAATTATACTGAAACAATCCCACATACACCATCCTGCTGTTGTTAACACACTGGTGAAGCAGCAAATGAAAAATATTTTGAAAAATATAGAAATGTCTGGAGTACAGGTGTGGCACGCTGTTTCCATGGGGATGAGAAAGCACTCACTTTGGTGGGCAGAGGACATCCTCAAGGAACTCCTCGATCTTGTTGACGTCGGTTTTGACCTCACCGTTAAAGGTAATGAAGGGTGGGTGTGTGCCCGGGGCCAGGTTCTGGAGGTCGGCTGGCTTCCTGAAGCACAATTATTGAAATACATTGATCAAATATACATATTAACTTTATGGATTTAACAGTTGTTATTCATTCAGTCAACAATAAAACCTGCTGTACTTTGTCCTCATTTAACTATAGCTGCTATGTCTTTAACTGCGTATGTGTGGGTTTGTTTGTATCGGTAGGTTCAATTTGTGTGTCCCTTTCTCTTCCTGCGGCCTTCAGCAGGGCACATTTGGTACCAGATGTCTTTGGCGGGCAGATGACACTGACAGACAAACAAATATGAGCATGTGCTGAGTGAGTAGTGTGAACACAGCTGACCTGTGATATCCACAGAACCCAGATGCTTAAATCCCTTCAGTATAAAGACAACATAGCACACAGTCTAGCAGCTGGGTGAAGCCAGCAGAGAGTGTGAATCAGCTGCTGGTTTTACATAAATACCCATAAAATCTAACAACAGAAATTAAAATCAGTCTTGGCCTGTGTTTTGACAATGTGTCGAATGGTGGCTGAGTTTTGGGACAAGCCATCTAAGGGCACAAAAAAAAGGGAAATGACTTCAAGTCTATGACATGCAGAGGGGAAGTGGCACCCTCACCCAGTGATATCACAGGGTAAGGGGGTAAGAAACTGCCTGGGATGAACAATCAATATAACAACTTTGACTCAAGAGATGTTAACACTGGAAAATATCACATTTGTCATGTGGCAAACACATCCCTGAACAGATGTGACAACACGGACTGCTTTTCAGTTGAACACGCTAAGAAAAAAGGCCATAAATACAGCAAACACGCCCCTCCTTTTGCAATACAGTCATTACATGTTGTTCAAAGACTAAAAGACGTGAACAGCATACAAATGCACGCATGTGCAGGTATGCATTAAAACCACATGGATGCTACTGTCTACCTTTTGTATTTTGCAAAAAGGACACAACAAGGTGCACCTCTTTAGTTTTGTTTCATTTTTAAATCAGAATGCAATGATCTCCATGTCCCAGAGGAGGGCGTGCTTGGTGTTGAACCAGCTGCCAAATGGATGAGACACTCTCTGGAATAAAACGTCCGAAATACTGAATTTCCGAGTCAAACACACATGATGAAGAAAAACCATGGAAACCAGACGTCCATCTGACCATCAGCCGTGGCTGAAAATAATCTGGCCCTTGTCTGTCCCGGTTTAGAAAGTGGAAAAACATTGAGGAACCATTTAGATGAATCACACAGACAGCGCATAGTGGGTTTGGTAAAGGCCTTCTGGTACTGGAATCAACATGTGAGGAAAATTGCAGAGGATCACTAGTTTTTCTGATCCCAGGCATGAAAAATAACATGTTGCCGACCAAAATCTGGGCAGGAAGTGAGGAGAGTGAAGAACTCAAATAGCCTCTCCAGGGTCTGTGCGTTTATTTTTCTCTGATTTTCTCCAGCCTGGGAAAGGGTCATGGGAAAACCAAATAAATAGCTGAGAAGCAGTGAGTGTGTTAGAGGTGGGGCTGGATAAATGTGTTAGGGAAGCCACTGAGCCCTTACACAGAAACGCCCAGAAAATGGGTGGGAGGCATCAAAAGGAGTAACAAGAAGAATGTTTGTTATTCTTGCTTAATGGCCAACGAATTGAGGACAAGCAGCAGGAAAGGATGAATATGATGAAGAAGATGGGGCAGGACTCACCTCTTGAGATCCACTGTGGTGACATTGAAGACCACTCCTTTTAGCCACAGGATCATGAAGAGCCTCTGAGAGAAGGGGCAGTTCCCGATGCTTTCTCCATCGCTTCCCGCCTTTAATAAACAGACAGAGAGACAGACAGATAAGCAGAGGATTAACTATCATCGATGTGTACCAGGCACCAGTCCCGTAGACAGGACACAAAGGATGGCACCTCTTTCTATCTCACTGACACAAGTACAGGCTGTAAATGTCCCAGATGTAATCATGCACACATAACAGATCTTAAAAACATCTGTAACAAGTTTCTACCACTGATAGCATTTGGCTTACAGCAGAACCTGAAACAGAAAAGGTCTCAGTGATCTCGATAAGAAACACAAACCTTTATGACCCAGGGCACTTTGCTGCATTCACCCAGAGAAGGCCCATGTCAGACAATTACTCCTCCATACTTATCACAGGCTTAAAAGGGATTTTTGTGGGTGGGGAAGAGTAGAGAGCTCTTGTCTTAAATGCTTCAGCACACTTCCCCTCCATTAATCTGCCAAACTGCTGCCTTAACAGTAAGGGGAAACCTGTGCAGTGAGCGAGTGCCTCTTGTTTCCTCCTGTGCAAGACTGCACAAACACAAGACTGCGCAGTGGTGGTGGGAGTAGGATCAATGGAAGTGGTGTGTGCTCTCCAAATGAATGATAAGCCAATGCCCATCGTTCACGACAGGGAAAAAAAAACAGTTTTCGGAGATGAGGGTTAAAGGTTTTCATAATGTTATCTGAATCTGTATGTGTGTAGGGGTCATCATCTTTTCTTTATTTGAGGATGAGAAAAAATAGCAGTGATTTATAGCTCTGCTGTGCTGACTGGTGCAATTATTCTCCAATTTAGAACCAACTATTACATTTTGAGTTCAACCATATTGTCGTACATTTGATTCAAATTAGATTTGTCTCCTTTGCTTCCTTTAATTCATGGTTAAAATATATTTACAGTTTTACTTGTAAAATACACCTGTACTGAAGACATAGTGTTGAGCTACCTCAGTCACTGTAGATACCAAGCCTGTTGAGCTATGTCGTTCACCAGGCAAGGTAACCCAAGACAGAATCATCTATTCATCTATTCACAAGGAGGACATGTATGGAGGTCATTCAAGTATCTGAGCTCTGGAATGCACCACTTCATTCAAGGTGGTTCTGTAGCAGAGCCTCTATGAAACAGCTGATTATTGATTCTTTTTTTCACTCCATCTGCCTTTTGTGTTGTCAATAACTACTCTTTTATGACATTTCACACATCTGCATATGTCCTCCTATTGAAGACTTTTTGCTTATTGCAGAGGTGATATGCAAAGCAGGTCTGTGTGTGATGAAATACAAATATATAGTTTCTGTAGTGTTTGCAAAAAATATGGTTCAAGTCAGCTTTGTCTTATTACTTACATATTTAAAATATTTGTTTCATGTTCCAGATGCAGATTCTGAACTGTCCTCAATGGAGGACTTTGTTTTGGAGCATTAAGTCAGTCTAGCACCTCCTTTCTGGTGTGGACAGGCTGGCTGCTGTTGTCCTCTGTGTGACACTCAGTGGGATGGCTCTGTTTGATCTGCCTGCTGGCTCCTATTGTACCACGGCTGTGCTCTCCCGCTCCCTCCTTCCCCTCTGAATTCAATATGTGAAAAGCAAGGATTAAATCACTGCCTTTGTTCAGCAAATGAAAGTCTCCTTTTCACTTTGCACAATTCAATTCCAAAATAAAGCTTTGGCAGTGAGGTGTTGGGGGCATCATGGTCCGTGGCCACCACTACACTACACTAGCATTAGCTGATCCTTAAGGGATCAGAAAGACATCAATGGGATGATTACTCCATTTTCCCCACAGCGTTACACCTACAGGGAACCATTCAGCTCTGGGTCTAGCATGGCAATGCGGCACAGCAACTGTTCCCATGGCAATGGCCAGGCACACATGACATAGAAAGGAGAGCACACAATGTGGAGGGGATAACCAATTCACAGACCGATTGAAGTGAGCTCACTTTCTAAAGGGACAAATATGTAAACCACACGATGCAATGCTAATTGTACATCAAAAGCCGTTTACTGGTATTGAACATGATGTGCTGTGTTTGAGCAAAGTTCACTTAGGTTTGCTTTCTCAAGTAGCTGAGATGAAGGTCACAGCAGCTGAGAAAGACATTCCATACGTCTCCTTCTGGCCCAGGCTGTTCTTGAAGCTGTGGCAAGGCTCCAACCCTCTGGAGTCTGCAGCAGAGCAGACTGCAGCTCTCTGCTAAACACACTGATAACCAGGATGCAGAGAGGCAGACTTCAGGAGAGTCAGAGATACTACAGGAAATGCGGATCACAGGTGATGGTGAATAAGCAATAACAGATGCTTTAAGTGATAGGAAGAGAAGGGAGAGGGAACTCCAGAGGCTGTGTCCTTTTTGGCACACTGCTAGTTTCCTCCTCCTCTTCCCCATTAATCGCCTTCCCCTCATCCTGGGCCCCTTCTGCTGTCAGAGGGGGTTGGGCCTTTGGAGAGGGGAGACAAACTATTCCAGAAATGTCCTGTTACTCCCACTAAAGACGGAGCTTTGTTTAGTTTAAGTGATGATGCTGGTTGGCCTGGATGTCCACTGTCTGACACATAAAAAACTGTCGCACTGTGAAGGAAGAGCTGCCATATATTTGATTGTGTGGACACGTGTAAGATCTTCAGCAAACATTTCAAAGTAGAACCAAAACAGTGACTGCAGCAAAATGGTTATAAACTATGACAAAGTTTTTACGTGAAGCCAAAGGCCCACAACCAAACTGAAAAAGGTCTGAACAGCCCTTTAAACAGTTGTCTTCTACATGTTACTAACACTTTCCAGAGTCAGGCCACATTTAGAGAGGGGCTTCTGGAGAGCAGTCTGTACAGAAACAACACAAAGCACTTTTTGTTTGTATTCACCCGTTAGCCAGCAATAAGTGAAAAAAAAAAACACACACACACAAGCCAGGCAAGAAATTGTTTTGGGTCCTTATAAGGGAAAGCACACTAGCTGAAAAAGATGCACATCTTCCAAGTATTAAACCAGTGATCCAGCTGCAAATACAAGCAGCATTCACAGAAACAGAACCTGACATTTTTGTTACCTGAGTGTCCAGGACTCACATCCTGGACACAGTTACACCAACTTGCATGAAGATTCATAGTCAGCGCGAAACTGCTAGTGCAAAGTCACAGAAGCAGCGGTAACAGCTGACTACTGCTATCATGTGCTTTATTTCGGCTCAGCGGATGAGTCGTAAGTCAACAGACGTTTGTTTGTTTAATGCCAAACACACACAGCTGCCAAGCTGCTGGTGTATTCATGCTCAAGAGTCGCAGTAGGCATACAGGACAGTTTGGTCTTACAGCGATACAATGGTGCTCAGTCAGTTAGTGCTCAACTAATACAGCCACATATGCACTTGAAGTAATGCTCACTTTTAACAGGTATCCTTTTCACTAGTCCAGCCCAGTAACATTTTTATGAGAAGTCACATAACATGCAAGCGCTGTTTAACTTAACCTCCCTTTTTTATTCTCTCACTCACATTTCTGCTCATTTGATGTGTGATGACGGTTATGGTAGCCAGTCATCAGGGACAATGGATCCAGTTCATGCTGGGCACGTTCCTCCCGCTCCCTGCTCACAGCCTAATTTTAGTAACATGGCAGCCCATGCCTTCCCCTCCCAAGTGCACTCCATATTCTAAATAGGGTGGGCTGCTCAGCAATTTCGAGCCATGCTTTGACCGAATAAGGAACTGACTGACGATGCAATAAGCACTGCAGCGTTCCTCCTCCTGCTCTGACACACAGCGGGAATGTCTGTTTGAGAGTGAGCAGCCATGGCAACGTCATGGCGATGCCTCTCCCTGTTTGCTGGTAAGTATGAAGGACTCTTCAGACCAAAGTCTATCTGTTTCATCCATCTGTGGCCTTGAAAATATATTTAATCAAGCAAAGATCATAAAGGGCTTAGATATCTTCTGATATCAATGACAAGGTGTTATGAATGAGTAATGACGGGTTTGGATTCAACTAGTCATCCATAGTCATTATTTAATACTATTTTAAAAACTGATGAAATTTGACCTAATGTCTGAGAAACTAGGGCAGGTACTGGGGGTGGGCAATGAGAAATCGGTCGTTGAATCTGACCAGGGTGAAACACATGAGTGTGCGAACGAGTCAGATTGTTCTGGGACGTGGAAACAGCATCACATCCTTGGTGTGGCTCTGACTCAGGCTGACATCAGCGACTGGAAACCTCAAGACCGGTCAGACACAAGCCTACTGTGCCTAAAGCAAGAGCACATGAGCACCGTCTGAGAGCCATCAGCTTCTGGAAAATTGGAAGCTGCTTCACTGTAAAATGATGCTATGGCAATGATGTAAGCTAAGTCAATATTGTTAGAGCCTCTGTATTTAACCTCACTGTAGATGGAAGGAGATAAAATGGTCTGGTGATGAGTAAAACAATGATGGAAAAACAAACAAATAGCCATGTGGGGGATCAGCATGAACGTCCAGTCGACCGCGCTCTGATGTCTGACACTAAAAAGACCTCCAGCTCAACCCAACTGCACATTCATAGAGCCCAGATTGAAGACTGGACATTCACACACACACTCACACAGACAAAACCTAATTTTGTCTTTGGCTAGGCCCTCAGATTTTAGCTCAATAATTATAAACAGTCAGCATCCATACTAACGCACCTGTATATCACACAACCACACTGCTCATGCTTGTGAAGAAAATACTACAAATAAGAAACAGCAAGGTTGAGTGAGTAAAGACCTTATACTTCCTGTCTTAAACCCTCAAAACTTTGCATTCAGCGCTGGTAGTCAGGTAACAACCTGGTCTACCTATATAACCGGGTCCATTTATAACAATATGATCAGTTTTAGCTTTAAGTGATGCATTATGACACCTAGGGTCAACTTTCTCTTAATGAAGAGAGTAGGGCTGGGCGATAAACCGAAAATTTACCGATACCGAAATTTACGACGATAACCGAATTCATTTTGCCCATGTCGGTATAGTCGGTGTTTAAAAAAAAAAGAAAAGTGGTTTTCGTCTTTTGGCTGTTTGTGTAGGTAGGCTGTGTTCCCCTTTAAGACGCCGCACACAGTACAACATATGTAGTCACGTGACTCCACCCCATCCAGTCTGTAACAAGAAGGGGAAGAGACGGCGAAGAAATGGAGGCGAGTTTAAATGCCGAAGCGGCAGCTGAAGCGCCAAGGGCGGAGGAAGAGCAGCAGCAGCTTGTTCCAAAAAAAAAAAAACGCCACTTCCATAGTGTGGCAGCATTTTGGATTCAGCAGGGAGGATACTTGTCAAAAAAATGTAAAATGTAAATTGTGCAAAAAGACTGTTGTCACCAGCCAGGGCAATACCACAAACCTTTTCCACCACCTGCAGTACAATCACGTGGTTGAATTCGACGAAGTTAAAAAAGCTCAAAGCGATAAGAGATCAGGGGGACCAGCAAAAAGTGCTTCCAGGCAGCAGTCATTAACTGAAGCATTTGCTAATAGTCAACAATATTTATAAGTCAACTATAAGTCAACTCAATATTTATATTCATTTATTTTCAGACACTGTAGGTTTACAGTCCTTAATTAATTTAACTAGCTGTGGAGCAATTATGCTGCCACAGCCCCATCTAGTGGACAAACTTTTTGCGCAAGGGATGGTGGTAGTTATCGTCCATTTATCGTTATCGAGGTGAACTGCTCAATTTATCGTGATATTGATTTTAGGCCATATCGCCCAGCTCTAGAAGAGAGGATACTGCCCGTCACTCTATCCCCCATGTTCAAGTACTGCACTTTGCCTCACATACAGTATAAGTCAGTAATGAAGATTGTTGCACGTGAAATTCAAGCAGGCTGATTGAGTTACACATGTTGCTGGCGAGGCAGACTCCCCTCATTTAAAGGGGGTCAAACACCTCTTCTGACAGGGAGGATGATGTAACAGAGAGGTGGATGGAGAGTCCAAGGCTCATTTTTCCTGTTTCCTCACCCATGAGGTTAAAACCACTGCAGTGACCTGTATGGCCCTATTAGCTAACAAGAAAAACAATCCATAAACTACCAAAAGCCTCTTAAATTCAGCCTTCAAAGTCTTAGATCTAAGTTGCTGTGGACTGGCCTCACTTCCTGTCATTGAGCTTGTAGGAGAAATGCCTCATTAGCCATAGGTTTCTTGGTTGGGCAGCACAAACGAGACAACCTCTTGCTCTTGCTTAATCGACTTAACTAAGCCCTGGATACACTGGCACAACATGATATCATACAGGTGGCATTTATCCAGGCATAATTTGGATCATGGCCACAAGTGTAGCATTGCTCCAGCCTATAATCCACAGACAAAATTTCTTTTTATGTAAGAACATGAATCTTCCCATACAAAAACAATGAGTGACTATACAGCCCCTCTTCCAATTGGTGTAATAACACACTGCCAGATCACCAGGCCACTTTCCAGAAAGTCAGACGTCTATACAGTTCCAAGGAAAAAAATGTCACAGAGGAGGAACAACGATAAACAGTACCAGCACAGCACTTTACAACAAAAACAAGCCATTAATCTTTGTCCCCTAACTCATGACGGTAACTGCGACCCTTCTGTATACATTAACAAACTGCTTTGTTGGTTTTCCATTAAAAATGAAGTGCTAAGTTGACTGGAATAACAAGGAGGAGAGATGGTTTCTACTGAAAGAAACATTCACATAACTGGCTAATTTTTGTCTGAAATTCATGCATGTTCAATAGAGCCTCTAACATGCTGAGCATCAACTATGCTGTGGTAAAAACACACAAGTAATTTTTGGCTTTGCGTGTAATTTCATGCAAATGGATTTAGTAAAGAACTGCTGAAAAGGCTCATTGTGCTTCCATGAAAAAGTACATCTCGTGGCTTAAGCCTCATATGTGCATTGTCATGTGTTGTAAGTGAGAGAACAATAGGATAAGAGAAGTTCTTCCCAAAGCAATTAAACATGAAAGAAGACTCTTCACATCTACCATGATGTTTACATGAACAGTAGAATTTTTTTATGTCGAGGGAAGTGAAATGTGAATCTGTGTAAGTAGTGGTGTGCAGTGGCACTGTTCACCCTGATAGTTCATAGTGTGGGGGTGCTTTGTTGGTACCAAAACAACTGTTCCTATGGGACCGTCCTGAAGGACGTACACAAACACAGATAACAAACTTGGAAGCACTTCTCTGTGATGTTTACGGGCTTTGCTGTCACTGCTGGCAACAGCGCAAAGGTTTGGAGGCAGCATGAGGCTTTGAACCAGTTTTGTGACTTGAGCAGAACTGCAGCCAATAAACACACACACTAACAGAACTAAAACCTACCTATTTGACCAATCTACATTCTGTTCACTGCCTTGCAGTCATACAGAGGTGGCCACTGACTCACTTGTCCTGTATTATTTCAAAGCACCTTTGTAAAGGTGTGAAAGACTGAATGAGAAAATAATCAAATGTGTGTTGAGTATAGACAAGAATTATACACATTAACATTAGTGAATCTATTTTAAATACAGTAAGATGGATGGATGGCAAAAAGATTTCAAAGTTTATCCATCATGAAGGTGATTCAACATAATTATATTTCCAGTGCATAAACACATCAGATTTAGGGTTTCATTTTACCACTCCAACAGTGTGAGGAAGTGCCTTGTATAGGGGACCTGGGCAGATGCTGGGAGGAGAGTCTCTCCAGCTCACCAGCACGGACCACTACTAAGTGTGCAAAACAGTATCTTATCTCATGTACTGTGATGAGGTCAATGGCCGGCCCACCCACTTACAACGTCATTATACTGTGCCCATTTGAAACCAAGAGCAATAAACAGTGACAATGTTGAGCCTTACCTGACTGACCTTAAGGATAAGTACAATGTAAAGTGTTTCCATGGCAATAGAACAACCGTTGCTATAAACACTGAAGATATAAAAGTACAAAATCATCAGAAAAGCTCTAAACAGCAACTGTCAGCTGTTGTGATGTGCAAACACAACACTGCTGTTGCTGCTCCATCCATACAGACACATATAGTGTATCTACTCATGCAGAGGTATAATTAGTCGGCTTTGATATGTGGCAGTGCGCTAACAGATCTGACACTACTGTGCATGCAGAGCATTCACAGTTCCTTATCAGCTGTTCCCAGGGGCTCGGCTGGCAGGGCTGCACCTATGGCAACCTGCATGCCTGCCTTTGTCTCCAATGACCGTGTTTAACACAACTCATGATGGACAACAGCGTCAATAATAGATGTGGACATGTAAGATGATTGAACATAACAGAGACAGGCGAAGGTGAAGACAATTGTCACACTGCGCATACACACTGAGAAAACACACAATTCAAGAAACTTCTGTACACAAAGGACTGTACAGTCCAAACAGGGAGGGGCTTGAAGGAAGAGGTAGACACATATGTAAACCTCCAGACTGCACCACCATCCGCAGGCTCTCCTATGCAATGCAGGACCACGTGCCCCCTCTCACCCCCCCTACACAGCCCCCTTTCTCCCCTTTCTTTCCCCTGCCATTTTCCCGCGCTGCAAAGCGACAGCCTGAAAGGAAGAATACAGCTATTCACCTCCATACACCACCATCATCATCATTATTATCATCATCATCATCACTGCTGGCAGAGGCAATCTGAAGGATGATCAAAGACAGTGGCGTGACCAGGAAAATTCTAAAATAATATTTGACAATCATCCACCGAGCTCTTTGATGAATCATTATATTCATTTTCAACAGATAACACAATGCAACACGGAATAACAATCAGTGTAAAGATCACTGGTGACAAATTCCTGCAACATAGAGTAAAACAGCAATACCAAACATATCTGTCATTTGTCTTGTCTTCAGGTCAACTGTCTAATGCAGTGACACATCACTGTACTAGTTTTTCTTTTCGAGATGACAGACTAGGTGATGACCCAAACCCCAAGCCCTGCACTCAAATGACTGAGTCTGAGCCTGTGCCTGTTAATGGCCGGACAGAAACAATGTGTGCGCATCAAACATGATCCATGTCTTTGTTACGCTACATTCTGTGGCAGTTAGTCGAAACAGAACGGAACATAAACACGGGGTTAGCAGGTCAGCTAACGTTAGCCGCTGTATCGGCTAACGTGGACCACAACTACTGGGCTTTTGTTAACGAGTTAGCGCCCAGTTTCTAGCGGAGAGGAGAGGAGGGAGAGGAGGGGGCCGCATCCGCCCTGCGTGACACTGCAGGCTCCACATGGCCACAATGGCACAGAGGGTTGTGAATGTAAAACCCCCCAAAGAACTGGACTTCGTGGGTCAACAAACCTCCTACCAGCGTTTCTATCAACCATACAAACCCCGTATGTACCGTTAACACTATGCGAACCCTCGTGGTCGTATCTGAACAAAACCTCTATGAGTGGAATGAAGAGCAATTACGGTATTTTTCTGAAACCCCGTCCCCACAGTGAACTCATACGCGATGCTGCAACCAAAAAAAGAAGAAAAAAAACTTCTCCCGTGCGACTTAAGCTTACCTTCACAAACAGCTCGATGACGGGCTCGTTGTCCGCCTTCACTCCGTTCTGCGGTACCGACAGCGACATCCTTAATGCTACTTCTGGAAGTTTTGCTAGCAGAGATGAAGAGTTTTTTTTTTCTTGCTACCACGCCCGACTTAGCTGGGTCCACTTCTCCACCACCGTCCTTTTCCCCGCACTGAAGCCCAGTAGTAGCCTTTTCTCCCCGTGCTGAGGGCAGAGAGTCTGTTAACAAGAGGCAGCGGTGTCTGCTCCGTACGACCGGTTCAGCCGCTGATGCCTAACTGGCAGCTAGTTAGAGCGCGCGCACACCGACTGCCCGTCAGGCTACTGTCTGACGCGGAGCGCTGGTCAGTGATGATGAGGACTGATGGGAAGTAGAGCCTGAATCACCCCGAGTAACGATTCGAATCTTCGTATTAGATCATGAATCACAACCCTGCTGTTAAGTACACAAGGCGACTCAGCGGACTCAGATGATTCGGTTCACTGACTTCGCTACAGTCAGTGAATCTCAGTTACAAGTTAAATATTGCAGTAAACAAGTGGTTAATAAATCTGGTATTTTATGCACATGCTATGATGACGATAATGACAACAATGATGATGATGATGATGATGACGATGACGATTTTATTCAAGTAGTAGTGGTATACAATAGTAATAGAATCTATCTATCCATCTATCTGTTATTAGTGTATAGAGATGCAGATGTAGCACATCAAGGCCCACAAAGGCCTTGTCATCAGTGACATCACCCACATCGACCCACACACACGTAGATAATGGATCCGGATCACTTTAGTGAGTAACTCAGAGTAACTCGAGTCCATCAAATGAACCGCCACAACGGGAATATTTAAAGCCGTGATGTCATCTACAGTGCAAACACTGAAGAATGTGGGAGGGTTTATGGATTGGAGTCTTCCAGCCGGGAGGAGCTGGAGGATGGAGGAGAGCCCCTCAGCGGCTGCAGACAAGCAGCGCGGACAGATACGTTTGGATTTTTGTCAAGTATAAACGTATAAAGAGACTGCTGCTCCAAAATTATTCCCACAGGCGACATGTCAAGTTTCCCCATTAATATTTCACTCTTTATCCTACGTCATTATATTTATCCTGTGCCCCTTTTCTGTTGAATTGTTTGCCATTAAATACTTTACTTTTAGTTTAAAAGATCTGTCAGGAATAGTGTTTTGAAAACACATTTGAACTAGACTCATAAGTATATGCTGCAGCCAGTGACCAAGGACAATGGCTGTTTTATAGAATGTTTCTATCAGTTGCTAAAAGTGCTGCAGACTGTATCACTGAACGTTTTGAATTTACTGACAGATTCCCACCCATACATAAAAAATCTCACATATTCAAGCCATTTATACAAAGAAAAACACATATCATATAAAAAGGTTTTAATTTTGAAAGGACAACCAGATGACAAGAGTCAGGGTTACTAAATACAAATTATGACGCAGTCCCATGGAGATTAGGCTGGTGCCACTGAGGCAAAATAAGATTGCATATCGATTCAATTAGGAAATTAAAGCATACTCCTTATCATGAGACTGGTTTAGTCTTAAAACAAGGTCATTTCAAAGTCACAAAAACAGCAGGTTCGACAATGCCAACACCTCTACCAAGTTACAATGTGGGACAAGACATTCGGTTAGAGCCTCTAACAGAGGACATTGCTGTGCCAATGGCTCCACAAATAAAAGGCCAGTAGTAACAGTATGTTACTATGTTGATATTTCTCTACACTCCATAATGTCAGTGATTCATGCACATCAGAGACACATGCAAATCTAGTGTAGGCTGTAGAAAATATTTAAAACCTGCCCCAATCAAACCTCTGAACTGTTTCCCCGCTCAATTTAAAATGGACAACACAACTTTACAGGTTAGATCCTACACAAACTGACAAATCAAGCTCTTAATGCAACACGCAATACTTCAGAATGTACCAAACCAGTATAAGGGAAAAAAAAAGACTCAAGAATTAACAATTTGTACATTCTAAAGCTCAACCAGGTTGATGATGAACATAACGAATAGAGGAATATTCAAGTCAGGAAGCCCCTTAGTTTCATGACATTTGTGATGGAGACATCTGGGCCTTCCTCATGGAACGCAGAGCCTTCTCTCTTAGGTGCTTCTCTAAGTCATCCAAGGTGTCCTCTACTTCACTCTCTGATTCCTAAAACAACGGCATTGAGTCAGTAAACTTGTCACTTAAATTCTCCTTAAAATCAAAGGTCTGTTTTCACCTTTCTTGAATCTCCATCTTCCTCCACACCCTGGTTTTCTTGTCCATCTCCACTACCAGTGACCCCACTCTTCTCCTTCTTATGCTTCTTGTGTTTCTTATGTTTCTTTTCTTTCTTATGTTTCTTTTCCTTCTTCTTCTTCTTCTTCTTTCCACTTCCATCAATGTCAGAGTTCTACAATAAAAAAAACCCAGATGAGGATGACATTTTTTTATTTAACTCTATAAACAACACAAAAGTGACATTTGGATCATTGTTGCAATTAGGAATATTTTAAACATTCCCATCAGACTTTTAGCTCAAGATGCAGTCATGGACTCTTAGTATTCAAGATGTTTATAATAGAGATGGGATGATGTTGCATATTGAAAAGGTTAAAACAACAATAAGATTACAGGGGCTGACCAGCTGAAATATTTTGTTACAGGTGAAACACATTTAGGAAACATCAATTTGGTGATGCTTTGGGGATATGTATATTAACATGTACAGAGTTACATACATATTAACAGTGTCTGAAACAGCTTTATTGACAAAGTACCATACCTTGCTTGGAGACTGACTGCCAGAGCCACTACTGGCCTTCTTGACTGGTGGTGGGGATCCACTGGCAGAGCGAGATGGAGAAGGGGAGGCAGATGTAGGGGCTGGACGTTTCTGAGCTGCTGGTTGAGGAGAAACAGACCTGGATCTGGAAGATGCTCTCCTCATGGGCTGGGGGCTTGGAGACGGTCTGTGGAGCAGAAACCAATGTCATCAGGGGACATTCAAAGAGTAGCAGTACATTCACAAGAAAAGTTCCAGTGCACAAAACAAGTAAAAGTGCTCGTGTCTTGTTTACCTCTGGTTGCTGCGTGGCTCAGGGGTGCGAGACACTCTGCGGATCGGTTTGCCACCATGCAAAGGAGACTGATGTCTTCGATGGTTCAAGGGAGATGTAGCAGAGGTTTCAAAACGCCCCTGGGGACTGGTGGAACCCCTGATGGTGCGACTGCGGTTAACAGGGGATGGGGACAGGCGGCTGGCTGCTGCAGCAGGCGATCGTGTATCCCTGCTTTGCCAGCCAGAGGACATCATGGGACTCCTCCTATGTCTGGATGGTGAAGAAGAGGGTGGAGGTGAGCTTCTCCTTTGAGCAGGAGAACCTCTGCGCCTGGGAGATCTAGAAACTCGTCGCTTGGCCACTGGGGAGGAGCGTTTTACAGGAGAGCTAGACATTTTCCTCTTTTGTGGAGGCAAAGGTGAAGGGCTGTAGCGACGCTGAATAGGTGGAGAATATCGTCTGGGTGATGGAGATCGCCGTCGGGGAGGTGGGGAAGGAGACCTGTGGAGAGCCAAACACAATGAAAATAACTTTTTGAAAAATTCATAATTAATGTTAAAATGATAGCGCTACAGAAACAAGAAACATTCTTGTACCTGCGCCGAGGAGGAGAGGGAGATCTGCGGCGCCGTGGGGGGGAGGGGGAGCGACGTCTGCGTCCAGGAGATGGAGAACGTCTTTTCCTGGGAGGGAGCAAAGAGGACAAATATGAAACAAAAACAGAATATGCTTAACAAGGTTAATTTAGCTTTTTAAAGGCATCATCATCACATAATGAAAAAACTTTGTCTATTGTCTGACCTCGGAGAGGGATCCCTGTGTCGCCTCCTTGGGGAGGGTGTGCGACTTCGTCTCCTCCTGACGTCACCATTTCTGGCCCCTGGCCCTGATGTTGGCCTCTTTGGTCCTTCATCTTCTGAGGAAGACCCTGTATCTGAAACCACAGACACATGGGGCATCAGAAACTATCTAATTAAACATATCTGTATGTAGTGAAGAAAAAACACCAAGGCTGGGATGTTAGGACTCAGCCTCCAAAGTCCATGAGATTATAAGTGTAAGATGACATTGGCAGAGACAGAGAGGGGGGTGAGTATAGAATGTAGAAGAATGGGGATAAAAATACTTCCTAACCTGAAGATGACTGCCGATTCTGCCTGCGATACTGACGTCGTTGCTGCACCGAATCAGCTGTTGCACCCTTCTCATTTTTATCCTCTTCTGAAATGCAGGGTATTGAATGTCTAGTCAGTATTTTGCAAATATGTATATAATAACATTTTTGTTTTCGTTGAGATTCAAGCCACTGGAAACGTCATCATATGATTTCTGCAGGGTTTAGCTACATTTGTGCAGAGTTTAGCTACATTTTTACAAAAAAAGATTTGTTTCTATCATGCTGACACTAGGATTACAATTGTGCATTCTGCCAATCTCCACTGTGCCAGGCAGAAAAGACTCCACTATGACTGGTCATTTTGGTTTGTGTGCCATCAGGAGAAAGGCAATTTGCTGTCCTTTAAGTAGACAAAATTCATCCCTTACCTGACCCAGACCCATCAGAATGTCTAGGCTTGGCACGAACAGGTGGAGATTCACCTCTGCCGCCTCCAGATTTTCGTTTCAAACCTGAAAAAAAAGGCACCAAGAATTTTACATGCACCAAGTTTACACTCATACACTTAGTCTTGTCGTGCAATGAACAGCAATGATTTGCCTATTTATATCCACAATTGTGGAAAAACACAACACATGATATTTAATTATTAGGTATTATTTCTAAGGAGGAGCCAAAATGTATTAATATAATTTTGAAACAAATATCCAACTAATTTAGAAAATGATGAAATGATTATTAAGCATGTACCAGATGATCTAGGTGGGGATGCTGATCCCCGCCCTCTTCTTGTCCTGGGAGACAGTGAACGTCTCTCCTTCCCCACAGGGCTAATGGAGCTGTCCCGATGATGCAGTGGTTTTCGAGGAGGTGTGCTCGATATTCTTTTCATCGCTTTTTTCTGTGAGCCTGAGGAGCTGCTGCCAGAGGATGAAGCAGAGCGAGAACGCCTCCTGCAGGGCACAAAAGCAGCAACACAATGAGAAAAAAAATCTCTTCTGCATGGCCAGGATGTAGAACACACTACTATCACTACTACACCCTGCAGTAACAGGCAGTATACGCCAGTAAAATGCAAAAAAACTAAAAAAAAAAACACAAAGGATAACAGGGGAACAGAGGCTGTAACGATATATCACTAATTTGTCCCTTGACTGGGCTAACCTTGACAACCATCACACCAACCTGCGGATTGGAGAGCGTCTGTGTCTGTGTCTGGAGCTGGTGGGACCACGTCGAGGGGGACTCCTTCGACGAGGAGACATTCTCCTCCTGGGACTCTGCCTCCTACGAGGCGAGTAAGATCTAAAATAAGGCAAGAGTAAATTGAGAAAGTTGTAAAACTATGATATGACAGAAAAAGGATTTCTTATAGATGTAAGACTGGATGAGCTTTATTATAATATCATAAATTACCTAGAACGAGAGCGCCGTCTGCGAGAGCGTGAGTGAGAACGTGAGCGGTGATGAGGTCGTTCCCTTCTGCTCTCTTTCTCCCTTTCCCGAGACCGGGGTTTTTCCTCTTTCTTTGGAGTTTTCTCTGGAGAAGGTTCTTTGACTTCTGTCACCAAATCTGCATTCACTACCTCCACAACTGTGTCACTATAAACCAGACACAGACGTTGTAGTTTTAAAAATTTCCCTACTAGGTCATTATTGTAACCTAAAAACATAATTTCTCACTTAAAAAAACATATATATTAAAAGTAAAGGAGGTATTTCACAAACCTTGGGCAATAAGGTTGTTCAACCACTGGTTCTGCCATGGGCCTTCCTGATGTATCTGGCTCCCCATGCTGCTCCAAAGGTTTTGTTGGAAGTTGCATCAGGGGTGGCGGGGGTGAACTGCCACCAACTGGGCTGGATTTGCGCCTTGGGGAACGTGAGGGGCTACGTTTCCTTTCACGCTTAACAGGAGACCTTCGACGTGGTGATGGTGACCTTGTCTTCCGCCTTGACAGTGGAGAATCACACCAGATAATTTTGTTTTTAATTTTTTGTTATGAATACAAAATCCAACTGCTCTTCACCAATCACAATTACAGAAAAACTACATTCTTACCTCCTTGGACTTTTTGACTGAGCCCTTTCTCTGGTGTCCTTATCCTTTTCCTTCTTATCCTCGTCCACCTTCTTGAGAGAAGCCAGTTTCTCCTGTTCAATCTATTACAAAAAGATGCAAGGAATCCAACATCAGTGGATGCTTGAATTTCACACGGGATAAATAAATCCTGTCTGTCTAATACACAGTTGTCAGCAACGTCAAACAATAAATTAATATGTACAGCCAGGCAATGTTTCTTTTCAGATTAATTTTTCACATTTCATGAAATGTGCCCTTAAGTGAGACAGCGTCTGGTGCCATATAGCTCACCAGGGAGAGCTGCATGTTATTTCCCCCTCTCACAATGTCTGTCCTATAACAGTAAGGAGTAAAGGCCAAAATACACTTTAAAAAAAGTTAAACGCAATCTTTTTCTTAAAGAGACTTATTCCCAACACTGTATGTGTCTGCTCTTCTACAAATTGTCAGCAGGCAGAGCTCAATGACTTTTGCATAGCTTAAACTTAGAAACTGTCAAAGTTAACGTCAAGGAGACACTCACCTGTCTCTGCTTAATTTCCTCTTTCTTCTGTTCCAAAAAAGCAGAGGGGATGCCAACAATGTTCTCCTGGGCACTCAACAGCAGGGGCCACAGGTCCCTCATGAACTCTCTGGCATTCTTCCCATTCAGGAAGCCTGTCAGGTTGATCTGCATCATTTTGCTATCAGGATGCTGCAACACACAAACGAAGGGGGGAGAAAAAAAAAATATAGACACTGAAATGCGAGAAAGCACAAATCTGGGGGAGGCAGGAACCCACTAATCAGGCTTCCTACCTTCTATTCCTCACATAACTATACCTGTGACTATGTAGATAGCCATAATGAAAAAGTTTTCTTTTTCTTTTTTAAACTAGAATAATGTTCCTGGATCAAATACTGAACAAAAAAGTGTAATCTAAATTTTACTCACAAACTCAAATTGAGAATGCAAGCTGAGGGGAGAAATATCTAATAATACAACTACTGCATGCAATACTGCTGTTACGACCTATTCTTTTTCCCATAAATTGCCTATAAATGCCATATTAAAAAAAAATACTTTCAAATTGGATTTTCTCACTGCTATCCCCAGTTAATGTGTCCCTACCCACCCACCATTTTCCAGTCTCCCCACAGTCTACACTTCAGTTAAACAAATCCACAATACAGAGTGCATTAAAACCCAACACTGCAAGTACAGTTCCGGTGTCTTCAGTGAGTCCCGTGGGATCAGTGGGCACGGAGCTCCCTTGGCTTGCTTCCGTCTCCCTACTGCTTGAGACTCAACCACCTTGAGCTTAATGTTATATCATTTATCTAAATTGCAAGAGACGAACAAGCAATAATGAGTACACAGTTACACAAAGTTTTATTTCAACATCTGATTAAAAGAATAATTCTGAGATATCGTAATCTCAATTCAATTTGTCATTGTTACCATTATGCAGCAGTAAAGTACCATTTAATTTAGCTTCAACAGTCCACCCCCCCCCAAAGCCATGGCAAGCAAAAAGCAAAATATCTGTTGCTATATTTTCATATGAACTGCTGGTTTTCTTAGAACACAAGTCTTATATGCATTTGCATATATATACACAAACGTGCACTGGCGTACACTATGAGTAAAAGCCTTTTAATATTAATCTATTAAAGGATGCAACGTGTAAATAACTTAGTGTCCCCCATTTACCTTTTTTCATACTTTCAAAAGGTACTTCTGTTCAAAAGAAAATGCCCACTATGCATATATCCCAAAATATTTAGTATTTCAATGGGGTAGTATGATGGGAAAAACAAAACTAAACTGTAGATAGGCTCTGACCTGCAGAATTAAACACATACAGTCTAGTTTTTAAGATGAAATACATAACATCAAAGAGCCACAGCATTAAAGCTCTACTGACTCTGATCAAAGTCAGAACAGGAACATTGCAGCAGCTGGAAAGCACTGTTCCTTATGGCCGAAGATCTAATTTATGTTACACATTTGACCACGTGCAACTGATAATTCATGTGGTCAGAGAGAGGTCTTGCTACCGAGTAAATCATCAACAGTGATCTCCAGTGGTTATTAATTTAATACACTGAGGCAAGTGGTACAGTGGAGATACGGTTATATCTTCACGTTACCGTTAGGTGTGGTTAAAGGTGCAAAATTAGACACTCCTGACCACAACCAAATGATGGAGCAAAGACTTGGAACGTTCAATAGGACAATACATTTCAGCTTGGTTAAAAGATACTCTCAAATTTCTCCATAACAATCTAAAGGAGATCAATTACCCTTAACAATAAGTTGTGATACAATATAAAAACCCTCCTATTTCCAGCCTATAACTGTCATTCCATTTTGGGGATCGTGGAAATTTAATAATGCACTGCAAATACCTACGGAGAATATGAGTATGGCATTGTTCAGGTGTGTCTCACTGACATGATATAGATGACACCTGCATAAAACTCACCTCAAACCACACACTGCATCATGAAGGGAGAGTTGGGCTCAGTGACTTTGGGCTCAGGAGAGAGCTAATTAGGTGTTGGTGCTATACTTCTGATGCAAGGTATAACATCCATATTGGTTCAGGCCTTTTAAATCATAAATCACATCATCATTAGAAGACTGCTAAATAAAGGCACTTTGTCACATAACAGCAAAACATGGTTATGTCATTACATATGAGTTTGGTACCAACTGTTACTGTACCCATCCATGTTCAATTTGACAAGGGTGTGCAATTATTTGATTATATCCCTTCTTACTGACTATGCAATGCCTTCATATATATGACAGTGTTGAAACAAACAATAAACACACACAATGACAGTTTTTACCTTTTCCTCAAGCTGGTTAAATATGAACTCTATGACCACGTCATCCTCAAAACCCAGAATCTCTGTCACTCGTTGTGTAATCCAAGGTTTGATGACTTCTAGGTTCACTTTGGTCATGTCCACCTGGAGGTACCACATATCAACAAAGTTAGAAAAAACTAAATGATCTGATGCTGCAAAGTCTACTAGAAGCAATGCACCTCAGCCTCACTCCATCTGAAAAAACCTTACAAGTTATGGGAACTTGCAATTAGGGCTGCAACGATTAGTCGACGACGTCGACTATTAAATGTGGTCGACCAGAAATTTTGTGGTCGTCTAGTCGTATATTATTTTAAGCAACATGATGAACGCCATTCAATTCATTAGAATACATG
Source organism: Trinectes maculatus (assembly GCA_016785345.1). Classification (NCBI taxonomy): domain Eukaryota; kingdom Metazoa; phylum Chordata; class Actinopteri; order Pleuronectiformes; family Achiridae; genus Trinectes; species Trinectes maculatus. The sequence goes on along the minus strand of JAFBJQ010000225.1, from coordinate 95,808 downwards.
CAAATAAAGTTGCAATGCACCACCAGAAACGTAAGGGGCAATAGCCTGCACCATATGCGTCCATATTGAACTAAACACTGAAGAAGTTCAATAGCAATAGCAAAGTCGATGCAGTAGCAACGATGGCTGAAGCAGAGGTGCATAGTGATGTTAGCGTGAGACCGCGAATGTCTAAAGTCTGGGAGTATTTTCGGGAAAATAAACACGTCAAGTGCACTATCGGGAGTTTTGGCATCCAAGGTTCCGGATGGGTAAGTTGTTCTCTTTTTTTAGCCTACCCTTCAAAAAATGCATCTCTCAGTATAAAGTAACAATAGCTAGGCTAGTCTGTGAATATTCTCATTCATCCAGGTCAATAGTTATCTTCAAGGAGATTGAATCGAACGCAACTGGATTTTTGTTTTTTGCCTTAGTAGCTAGGCTCCTTTAAGGCCCCTTTCTTAAAAGATGATGTTAATTTCGTTTACACGTACCAGGATATCCAAAGCCGACGACAACCGTCATGTTACGGTGCTAAAACTGTGTTTACCTTTTCACGTGTCTGAGGAACACCCGGAGTTTTTCAAAGTAACGTTAACGTCATTTTCAGTGACTGAAACCTCCGGTTAAGACCCATTTGAAAAAAATATGCGTCTTTACTATTATATGCATCACTAGTGGACACATTGCCTCTAATACTTGTCACAAAGATCAATACACATAAAGATACACTGCTTTTCAATGAAAATAGTGCACGTGACGTGTTTATTTTCCCGACAATACTCCCAGACTTTAGACATTCGCGATCTCACGCTAACATCACTATGCGCCTCTGCTTCAGCCATCGTTGCTACTGCATCGACTTTGCTATTGCTATTGAACTTCTTCAGTGTTTAGTTCAATATGGACGCAGGTGGTGCAGGCTATTGCCCCTTACTTTTCCGGTGGCGCATTGCAACTTTATTTGCATGTATTCTAATGAATTGAATGGCGTTCATCACGTTGCTTAAAAAAATATACGACTAGACGACGACAAAATTTCTTGTCGACGATATTTAATAGTCGACGTCGTCGACGACGGCGACTAATCGTTGCAGCCCTAGTAAGTTGTTCTCTTTTTTTAGCCTACCCTTCAAAAAATGCATCTCTCAGTATAAAGTAACAATAGCTAGGCTAGTCTGTGAATATTCTCATTCATCCAGGTCATAGTTATCTTCAAGGAGATTGAATCGAACGCAACTGGATTTTTGTTTTTTGCCTTAGTAGCTAGGCTACTTTAAGGCCCCTTTCTTAAAAGATGATGTTAATTTCGTTTACACGTACCAGGATATCCAAAGCCGACGACAACCGTCATGTTACGGTGCTAAAACTGTGTTTCACCTTTTCACGTCTGAGGAACACCCGGAGTTTTTCAAAGTAACGTTAATGTCATTTTCAGTGACTGAAACCTCCGGTTAAGACCCATTTGAAAAAAATATGCGTCTTTACTATTATATGCATCACTAGTGGACACATTGCCTCTAATACTTGTCACAAAGCTCAATACACATAAAGATACACTGCTTTTCAATGAAATCCAATTAATACCCAACTTTGTTAAAATCGGAAAATGTAGCAAATAAATAATCGATAATCGTTGACTAATCGAAAAATTAGATTATAGATTAGTCGACTACAAAAATAATCGTTAGTTGCAGCCCTACTTGCGATTCACGATTGTCAGCACTAGTCAAAATATTATAGCCAAATTGTTGTGACCAGATATATGCACTATGGCAGTGTCAAAAGGACAGTTATATTTGAGTGATTTTATACCTTCTTGTCCAGACATTCTGCAAATTTCAGCTGCTTCAGCAGTTTCTTGTGCTTGTTGCTGAAACGGTTGTCTTGCTCCGCACTTGTGCCCTAGGAAGCAATCAACATTAGACAGGTTACTTCACTCTGACATCGTCACATAAAACAAAACATTAAATTAACAACCACTGTGCTGTCGTATATGATATTAGAAGTGAATGTGTACGTGTGAGAATTAACTCGGGTAGCCACATTATCAGATTTCACTTTAAACCATCGAACTTGGCCTGATGAGACACTGACACCAGTAGGCTTATGTGAGCTAAGCTAAAAGCTAGGCTACTTGATCCTGAACGGAAACCGGCATGTTAATATTAGCTGTTGTCTGATGGCTAGCTTGGTCGAACACAATAGGGAAAATGAGATGACATTAAGTCATATTAGCGTTGTTGTTTAATCCTTCTTTGTGTCTCCCAATACTCGCTCACGTGAGCGACGTGGTGGTCGTGACTCTTACATAGAGACAGGAACGACGCACCGCCCGGGCGCCATCTTTAGCCACAGCTAGCATAGTAGCAGAAGCTACCTAACGAGGTCGGCTCGTCTATTTCCTGCAATGTATCTAACTGTGAATTAACGTAAAAGGGCCAGGGTGTGCACGCAACATAACATTTCGTTAGAATACGGGATAGAATCTAATAATTTGTTGGGGCGAGTGCTCTCATCCTCTAAACTGCCCAGCCGAAACACGACAATTGGTGAAACCCCAAATTATACTCAATCGTTAGACGAAGCCCTCGCCGTAAGGTTTCTGGCTGCATGGCTCGACACCTAAATAGATATTGCACAATTGTTTCCCAAACAAACACTACACTGCTATGCAACTTATCAGAAACACACTGTAAGAAAAAATAAGTTTAAATGTCTTACGCGGAAGAATCCCGCGTCCATTTTCGGAGAAATTAATAATAGCGCCGATGAAAAAGACGAGCGTGAGGAGTGGAGCTGGTCTGTTCCTGTGTCACCCGGGTTAATGTCCGAATCTTCGAACTGGATCAGGAATCACGAGTCCGATGTCTCCATTAACACGGATCCTCTGGGTGGCTGCAGCAAAGTAGTACACAAGACGAGTTGGCGGACTCGCCGGAACCTCTGCAAACTCTGATGATTCGGTTCACTGACTTCAATCCAGTCACTGACTCTAAGTAATAAGTGAAATATTGCAATAACCAAGTGGTTAATCACACTGGTGTTCGGTATGTGACTGAAATATTTTATGCACATGTCATGGTGATGGCGATGATGATTATTATTATCAGCAGTCGTGTTGCTCACTAGTAATTCGGCATATTTTATAAGCAGAACAACAAACTATAGTTATAGTGTTATGTATATCAAAGCACATGACTGATGACATGTGTGACGACATTCCTCCTTTGTGATGACATCACCCCTCCGTGATATCATTTGTGACATCATACACATAGTATTATTATTATAACTGGGGTGGCCAATAGTAATGACTCAAGTGAACTGGATCACTTTGAGAGTGACTCAGAATAACCCGAGTCCAAAAATGAATCGAGTTTACCACCACTAGCCGGATGAAGGTTGCGCCCCTGCAGGAAGCAATAAGCATTACACCTGTTGCGATGGCTGCCGGGAGATTATGGCGGAGGAAGTGAAATATATTCGCCTGTTAATAAACGAAACAAGCTTTGAGTTGAAATGTCTTGTTGAAAGGTTTGTAAAAACACAGCACTGTCAACATCAATCTCTATTACCACAATCTTATGTATTTTTAATTTAAAAGTGAAATCATCATGCTGAATGACCCCTTTGTGTTGTATAGTCTTTTTTGTGTCACAAGTTTAATTATTCGAGATGAAAATATAAACAGCCATTTTATGTAGCTAGTCATGGTGGGACTGATACTAGCCACCCCATTAATTGCTGTCTGCTTGAATCTGTAACAGTGCATTATATTTATTTGTTTATCTTGTCTTTTGTCTCTGGATTGAAGTATTGCAGTGAAATAAATGTACAAAAGTATAACTGTCTCAAATTGTAGTGAAGTAGGACCATAGACAGAATTTTTGCACATTCTTCATGTACAATAAAGTTGAACAAATGATCACTACTATTTGGATAAATTGCTTTTTTTTATTGTTCAAGGTCAGATTCAAACTACACTGCATTTAACATATTGTTTTCCAGAGTTATTAAGGCTTAATTTTACTATTGGTACATTTTATTTACCAAAATCATACTACTGGCCAAGAAAGTGAAAAATGGTTAGTTGGTTTGTGTTCAAAGTGCGGTTTTCACTAGAGAGAGAGATTATTATAAAATACTGCTTAATAAAACAGTCCAGTGTTGACTGAGCCACCCATTTCAGATGTTCCTGGAATCAAAGTGTAAACAGATTTGCTACTTTAAATGTGAAAGTGGTCCATATTGTATTACACATTGTAACAGACATTGTAAAAGACTGTTCTGTACATCCATGCAATTAGTACAACACCTGGATACCACTAATGCTTAAGAAATAAGCAATCTACTATTGCATCCAAGTCAACATACTAATGTGAAGAGTGATGCTTGTACCTTTATAACAACTATAAACAATAACAATGGAGAAAAGGTTTGACAATGTATTATTCCCTGAAAAAATGTGTGCTTGTGTACATGTGCATGGCACCTCCCTGTTCACTGTATAACACAAGGTTCTGACTGAGAACTGTCGCTTTACACACAGTCCCTGGCTCAGTAGTGTAAGTTTCCTGAGTAACACAGGATAGTTGACAACTTCTGCAAGTATATGATCGTGTTCTGTTGGTAGATGCAGGCTGAAGGGCGTTGGTCAGTCTTTTGGACCAGGTTTTGCTAGCTGACTGGCAGAGCCTCGTTGGTCCTCTTGTTTCGAATGGAGCGCAACATGTCTGACACCAACTCATCGAGCCCAAAGGCTGGTGCCCAGCCCCAATCTCTCCGTGCATTGGTGTCATCAAACCTCACTGGCCAGCTGTCTGCTGCAAAGTGACATAAGATGCCCACATTACCCATTACTATTGTTACATTTCACTGCCAGAATAGAACAGAATGATCTCAATCAGTATTATCTTTACATATGGTATAATATGTGTCATGTCAGTTGGACCAACAATCTGCAATGTATGTTTACCATATGCATTTAGGCGTACAGTACCTATGGTCTGGCGGACAGAGTCAGGGTTGTAGGTGACCTTGAGGTGTGGAAGGTGCTTGCGGATTTCCTGGGCCACCTCCTCTGGAGTGAAGCTCATGGCCGCAATGTTGTAGGTACGCAGGGACAGCTGGCACTCTGGGGCCTGCATGAACTCTACTGTGGCACGGTGGCAGTCAGAGATATGCATCATGGGAAGACGGGTGTCAGGTCGCAAGTAGCACTCATGGTGACCTGTGCTGAGAGCATCGTGGAAGATTTGAACGGCATAGTCTGCAAAGACAGTGGTTCAAAAGTGCTTAGTCCATAACATTCAACTTGTTGTGCTATTTAGACACTGTGTGGCAGATGCAGATGTGAAGCAATACCAGTTGTTCCTCCTCCAGGAGGTGTGTTGACCGATATCACACCTGGGTAACGAAGGCAGCGGAAGTCCAGGCCATATTTATGATGGAGATACTGAAGGAACAGACGTGAGATTGGCATGACAACAACGAGATTTGGAAATAGCTAGAAACAGTTATCTCAGCTGTCTTATGTAGCTGTATCTATATTTGTGTGTGGATCTTAAAATAATTTTACCTCCCCCATCAGTTCTCCATGCACTTTGGACACCCCATAAATGGTTCGAGGTCTTTGGATACAGAGATCTGGGGCTGGGTCACGTGGAGAAGAGGGACCAAAAGCTCCAATGGTGCTGGGGACAAAGAGGCGCAGGCGGTTCTCCAAGGCCAAGTCCAGCACATTGTGAAGGCCTACATACACAGCAGAATGTCCAGAGTGGAGTTTAAATGGAGTGATCCATGAACTGGTGGTACCTGTAAACACAGTGCGCAATCAAGTAGACCTGTGATGTTGATCTTTCGGGCCAATGCCACGTTCGCCTCACCCACAGCACTCAGCAGAGCGCTGTAGTGGACCAGCCATGTGATCCGATTATTTACAATCAGGTCTCTGAGATGCTTATAGTCCAACACATCAGCGTATACAAATGGACCTGATGGGAAGAGAGGGGGAGGTGGGAAGATCATTAAAAATGGTAAATTGAGGAAATCTAGAAATTGTGTTAAAAAAAAAAATAGATATATATAAATGCATACCACTCCTGACAACATGAAGTGGAGGGCCCTTGATGTCTGACAGGATTACATTGTCTCTTCCATACTGTTTTCTAGATATTAATATAGATATCATGATGACATTTCAATTTCACAACTTCAAAAACTTGTACTGGTATCGCAGTCATTTGTCTGACACTCTCACCTCAGCATTTGTGCGAGACCCACACCTAACTGTCCCAGGCCACCTGTTAACGGAGACACGGAGACAATATTTTAATATTTATACATTTTTTCCTTCGGTATAAAAAAATGACACCATTGTTTTGTAAGCAGCAGGCTTCAGCTGAAAAAAAAAACACTTTCATTTGTCCCAAAGCTTTATTGTGGAACAAAAAGAGACAGGGGGCATTATTCTCCCCACAACCACTCGGTGGCTCTTTCATATCTAGCACTGTCTGCATGTGTTCTATTGTGAAGAGTCAGAATGGGGTCCCGGTGCTAGTGCACAGTGAAAACAACTTCTCTAACGCTACCAGCATTTGGGTGGCTGTGGAGATCTCTCTCGTTTCCTGAATAAATAAAAGTCCGACAGAAGCAGCGATTACTTGCTGGAGATGGATATCTGCATCACCTGTGATGAGGACGCGTGGGTTTTCCTGAGAGGGTGGGGGGCTGCTGGTCTCTTGGCTGTTCCACCTGCTCATCTGCCTGTGTGTAGAACTGAAGCCGGGACGGGACAAACTCCAGGTCCTGGTCAGGCATCGCTGGCAGAACAGGCCCAGCAAAGCCACAGTGGGCTCACAGACCCGCACAGCCAGGTGCATGTCCAGTAGCAGGTCCTATTAGATAAGTTATACAGAGCGGTCCTGGTTACACAACACTTAAAATATCATTACACAGCATTAGGGCTACAGACTTGTTGTATGGAGAAATGAAATAAATACATTACCTGTGTGCTGTCAAAATCAGAAATCGGTGTCACCAGCAGATAAATCCAAAACTACTACAATGAACTAAAATGCCAAAATAAGTGCTGACAGATTTTTGAATGCATTTAAGAGTTACACAAAGACATGCTGGGCTGTGTCGTCCACTTTGTGCAACCACCAGGGCTCGTGGCTCTTGACTGAACAGGACTACAGTGTCCAGCTCGCAAAGCTCCACGTGTGCAAACATGCTGACTTGCTGTGCGCTGGGATTTGTATTGTGAAGTGTGTTTAGCTGAGCTTAACAGGACTGTGAAGTGTGTTATTTACATAGCTCATCCTCTTTGGTAATATTTATCATTTAAATACAGTAAAATGTGCTGTGACCTCATGGAGAGCTAAAAAGCTTCAAATGACAACAACAGTTCAGTTTCTTTCTCGTACATGTTTTATAAAAGAATAAAAAACACTTTTAAAAAAACGCTGGTGACATTTCCAAAGCCAGGCCACAACAACATTCATCCTTATTCCTCATGTTCAACATGTTCAGACTGAGCATCTTCTCGGCTTATCAAAGGTCCATCAGCTGAGCGCCAGCCTCCCCCACTCAATAACCATGATTCTTATTTCCTCCTGAGCCTCTTCCAGCTGCTGGGCCTGTTTGGTCCACCTCAGAAAAAAACCTGAGGGTCAGCCAAGAGTTTGAGTCAGCACCAAGACTCGATATGTTAGCAACACACAAGTCACAGAACAGGGTGGAAGGCACTGTGAATACAAAGAACCATTTAATGAGGATTGGATTCATCAATCAAGGCTCACCTCTCCACAGCTGCAGGGACTGAGGGTGCACTGAGGGCCAGATTGCCAGCTCAGTGTGCTCGTACAGGGGGTTGGAGTAATACTCTCTCTCCTCGGGCCTCAGCAGGGCCTGGAACAAACAGTGAGTCTTCTCCTTCACTCTCAGAGAAAACCTGAGATCAGGATGAAAACACCAGAATGAGGAAACATCATGTGTGTGTGAAGATAAAGGTTAGTACGCCACAGAAGGTTTGGCATCGGGCATTTATTTTGAAAACTAGTAACCTCTCCTGATCGCTGTTGCAGAGGAAGGTGCCATAGTCGGAGGCGTAGGCCTCTGTCGCTAGCCGGAGGAGCAGCGCCTCCGAGAAGCCGAGGGCCAGAGGGAACTGACGCCATATCTGCCACACACAGTCAAGCAGCAGGAGGAAGACCGGGGACTCCTGCTGGAGACGGACGTGGGAGTAGGCTGAGTGCGCACATCGCTGCTGGAACGGGTGTCCTGCCTGAGACAGTGTCGCCAACATACAAACACAAACACATCCAAAGTTCTGTGAAGTGAAACCCAGCGCAGGTAATGGCAGCTGCTTGTATACAGACATACACACTCACCTGTACCCACTCCCTCTCCAGCAGAGCCAGGAAGCCCTCCAGCGTGCGGCAGCATGGCTCCATGATGAGCTGAGCCAGGGTGCTGATGAGCAAAGTGGAATCTGTCCCCTCAGAACCATGAACCAGGACTGAATGTCCATCCCTGCCCAAATCCCACAGACACACCATTATAGTCTGGACGCATACAATAACAGGAGACACTCAGGCTATGTTTAGATGTATATAAACTGAGTTGTTGATATTTATATATTTTTTAATATTCATATATCAATTATATATTTTTTTACTTCTATTAACAGGAGATAAGAAGACGCAGTAAACAGACAGACACGGCAGCGGTTTAAGGTCCTACCTCTCCACACACTCTGCCAGCAGGCCGGCCGTTGACAGAGCGGTCTGGACATGAGACAGCCACTTTGAATTCTCCAGCTTACTGAGCCAGCGGTCCATGTTGTGGGACTCGTCCCCGCAGGCCTCCACCAGCTTAATTAAACTCTCCTGTAGAGCCTTCCCCCTGTTTTACGCACATATGAAGACAATGGAGTCAACTATGTTCACTGGATGCTTCAGATTATCATACAATGTTATTATTAATCTAGTTCTGCTACGTGTTTCTAAGACACCTCTCCATTTGTCTGTGCAGTCGCTTCCAGTGGCTGTAGCACGATTTGGACTCGAATCCTCCACCGGTCATCCGGGCCTGCTGAGCCTGCTGACTGGAGCGGGTGTCGATGACATAACCTTTGTCTGAGCCGTCAATAACAGCCTGGAGAAGGAGCTCGTCCTCCCTGCAGCGCTTCCTATTGGCTCCCGTCAGCGGCTGACTGCTGCGCATGATCACCTGGATTGTTTCAGCTCGGTTAGAAACGTCGAGACGTTGTTAGATGTTGTGCAGAGAAAAGGGAACATCGTACCATGCCGTTCTTCCTGTGGTAGTAGCAGAGCACAGGGAAGCGTCCTCCCTGTCGGAATTTGGCCACTTTTGCCAGCATGTCATCATTAATGTCCTTGGGAACGATGACAGCTGGGGGGTAGGTGGGACACACGGAGTATTCTCTGTTCACGCTGCTCAGTCTCCACCTGTCATGCTGCAAACAGAGGAGAGACAAGGTGGTAAACACGAGATGCAATGGCAAATAAATGATCCGTGATAACAGTTAGTGGTTAGTGGTGGTATTTATAACTGACACATTTCATACAATTCTTCATTTTCACTGCATTAAAAACTCAATTTATATTTTCTTTACTCAAATTCAGTTTCTTCCGAGTAAATCTGATGAAAAGTACTGATATCGCCCACAGTGTGGGAACACAGCGCCTGTAAAACACACGCAACAATGCTGCCCTCAGGTTCCACCCCTTCACCATAGCAACGTGCTTTTATTCCCAGAGGAAGGTGTCTTTGGGTTAATCATGAATTCAAGCTGACGGCAGATCATCCTGCAGTTAAGGGAAAACAAATGAAAGCTAAGCAACAGGGATATCCTGAAACTTGACCCCCGACATTCATGCCTGGTACTTTCCTGTCATGTGGGTGTTGGACCATTGTTTTTAAAGGTTGGACATATGCTTTATGCATGTGGGATCACAGCTTTATGAGCACACACAGTCTTATATGTTGCTTACCAGCTCCTTCATTTGGCTGTAGTGCTTCTCTGGGGATGAGAGACCCCAGGAGTCCTGCAGACTGAGGTGAGGAGGTCTGTAAAAGAAAGGATACATCTCCGACACAGAGTCCAGACCGGAAAGAATCTGCAGAAAGACGACGGCAGATTGTTGCGAGACATCAAAACAGATTGGCATCACATTCAACACAGAGATTGGAGGCAAAGTGAGAGATGGTGTTCTCAGGAGGATAATAAAGAATGATCACATCTTTGTGTGTGTGTGTGTGTGTTGATGCTACAGTTGATTAATATACCTCAAGAGAGTGTGCAATGTTGAGACACTGCTCCATGCCGGGGATGTCAAGCTGGAGCACACGCAGATCTTTGCACTTGATGGTGATTGTTCCTGAGGATCCTGATATCCTACCACACACACACACACACACACACGCACACACACACACACACACACACACGCACACACACACACGCCATTGTGAATCTTGGAAAACAGTGGAAACGAAAGCCCCACAACAGCCCAGGTCTTGACTCTGGCATTGCAGACAGTGTGACTTGTGGTTTCAGCAGTGCTTAAGCTTAAAGGCAAGAGGCTGTTAGGAGCAAGCAGCCCACAACATGAGCGTGCGGAGGCTGACGAGAGAGTTGCTGCAATCTTCTTTGTAAATTTCCTTCTGCAGAGCAGTGGGCAGCAAGAGACGCACAGAGCTGACACACTGCAACGCATACTGTGTATATGTATCCAACCTTTCACTGCGGCCTGTGTTAGAGAAGAGGCTGGAATAGCCCGTAAGGTTTTCCACACTGGTTAAAAAGATTTGAGGAACAATGGAATAAGACATGAATTAGATATTAGATCATCCACTGGCACAGTACAGGACACTTGGTGTTGGTTAGTTATAGGGAACTGTTTTACCACGTGCACATTTCTAACGATCTCCACTGTGCATGATTTAAAAAGATCCACTAATCCCTCAATTAAAATGAACAGTGACAAAGTTAGACTTGTTATCAAGGCTTTTAATAGAGCTCTGTTTATATGTCCTCCCTTTATAATGTCATACTTGATGAGATGCACTGTAGCAGGGAAGATTCAGCCCTGCCCTCTCACCTCTTCTCGATGGCATTGATGTTCCTGAGGAGCAGTAAAACCTGCCGAGCGCTTCCCTCCTGTCTGACCGAGAAGAGCAGGTGGTGGCCGGTGACGCACAGGGTGCCCCTGCTCGCAGGGTGCAGAGGCTGCTGGAGCACAACATCCTCTACGTTGGCGGTCTTGATGTGCTCCGAAAACTCCATCAGCTCCTCTTCCCCCCCAAAAAAACAAAAACAAAAAAACCCCTCAGTTCTTGGACTTATCACTGCAGATGTTAGCCTGTCCCCTCACAACTCCAAATCACTTCCTCACCTCTTCAGAGAAAATGAAAGCAACAACATCCTCCTTCTCTGGCTACAGTGCTGGCAGGGGAGAAGTGCAGCAGTGGAGCTGGCCTCTGTTTGTTTGACGATAAAGTGGCTATAAATAGATAATTTTTTTTCCTGAACATATTTGGCCTCATACACTCATACACGGCATCCTTGAGCAAGAGATCGATCTCGGGATGGAAAAAAAAAAAAAAACAGTGTTGCATGCGTTGACCAAAAGCGGAAGTGCACGTTTCCTGCTGTGAGCTGTGTCACATCAGTGTTGCTGGTGAAAGTTTAGTAGGCTATATTGTGAGGAACAGGCAGAGAGAGGGCCAGTGTTTGTTGTGTGTGCTGATGAACAGCCACTAGGTGGGAGCACGCGCACACTTTAACAGCTGATTGACGTCGAGGCCCCCACAGGACAAATACTAACAAAGTCAAATACAGTTTCAGTAAATACACTTTCTGTGAAAACAATGGAGAGGGTGAGAAACAGCATATACAGTATTTTTTTCTGCATCTCATGTAGTAGTTACCAGACTTTGCAGATGAAAGATATAGGTCAGATGTATTAAGTGATAATCTTGTATGTATGGAAACAGTAACATGAACATTATTCTAACACAATAATTAACAAAGTGATTCTCAGCCAATGATGTTTGTACATGTAACTGAGTGTTTCCACAGGCTACTTCCCTCATCACTGGTGGATTAGAAGGAAACAATCTAATTGCCTCATATCGTTGTCTATGTAACTAACCCGTAATGTGTGATAAAAGGTTTTTTTTTAAGTCTTCTTTTTTTTCACACACACCCTAAATCATTTTATTATAACTATATATCACATATGTCCATATCACATGGAGTCACACACTGTCTTTTAGGCTTCTGGACACAGACATATCAACCAGCCTGTCCTGTCCTGTGCGGGATGGGCGGTCACTCCCCATGAGGGAGGTATAAGGACGTGTTGCGCTCTCAAACCTGGGAGTCATTGCGGAGTCTTGCAACCTGGTCTCTCACTGACTCTCTCTGTCTGTCTGTCTGTGTGTGTGTGTGTGTGTCTGTGTGTGTGTGTTACTATGGATGAGAAAGAGCTCGGGGACGAGTCCTGTGAGGGACGCACCGAGGACCTGGACAGTGTGAAGGCGCTGACAGAGAAGCTGAGGCTGGAGACGCGCAGACCATCCTATCTGGAGTGGCAGGAGCGCGTGCGGAGTCAGCCGTGGCAGGAGACGTGTTCAGGGGACAGTGAGGACACCGCGGGGGGACAGGTCCTCTCCGTGCCTGTTATCCTGCGCGATGACAACTCCGAGCTGGTTGTGCGCAACATCTGCGGCTTTGATACTATTGACGACGCCTTGGAGTTCTTGAGAAAAGAACTGGTAAGTTGCCATTTTATTGACAGTTTATTTTTTTTAATTGAAAATATAGTCAAGCTAAGCCATAAGCTGACCTGTTCAGACAAGTACAAAGATGTCCTGGTGAGTGAGTGAGTGAGGACCAGGTTTTAATTCATGGCATAGCATGAGTGACCTCATGTGGTCCTGGTAGCCTAAACAAAAAGCTGTGAGACAACTGGGCGTCTGTTGTCTCAGAGCCCTGCAGGGTGCTCCCCTTATATTACACATGTCAGTGATGAACAAACCCCCTTTGATAAATAAGACTCATCCAAATCCCAAACTACCACTTATCTCACTGATTCACTCGCTCTTCCCTTCCACCAACTCTCCGACCCTTCACCCTCCGCTGCCTCCTCAGAGGGAGATGCAGGTCCAGGACAACCGTCTGGCCCGGCAGCTGATCCGTCTGCGTGGGGAGATCCACCGGCTGAAGGTGGAGCAGGTCTGCGAGCGCCATAAGGAGATGCTGGACGACGCCACGTACGAGCTGGAGGAGTGCGGCGAGGAGTCAGACCTGCTGTGCGACATCCCCATGAAGGCGGCCTTTGCCCTGTCCACCCCGCTCAAACACCTGGGCCTCACCAAGATGAACATCAACTCCAGACGCTTCTCACTGTGTTGAAAGTCTCCGTTTGGTGTCACTCAGAATGTTCCCATCACTCTCTCTCTTTCTCTCTCTTTCTCTGTCTCTCTCTCTCTCTCTCTGCTGTGTGGACACACCATTAGGGTTATTTCCTCCTCTCAAGGTGTTTTGGTGCCAGAACGAAGAGAAGCTGCCAGTTCCTGGTGCCAGGGGTGAAAAGGAAACTAACTCATATGAGGTGCACAATGGCTCGATGTGCATGAGGAAGCTTCTGTGTGCAGACCTGTATGGGCAAACACCTTAATACCAACACACCTTTCCTGCTGGATACAGCCTGTGCTGCTCCATTGACTCTGTTTTTGCAAAGTACAACGTGAACCAAAGTAAACAGATGAAAACTCCGAGCTGGACTGAAAGGCGGCCACAAAGATTGTGCTTCATATCATAATAAAGATATTTTTGTCTTTTGTTTTTTTGTAGTTGACTGAAACTATGAAAGTGTGAATGTGGCACACCTGATCATATCAAATAAAAAAAAAGTCCAGCAACTGGTTCCCTCCTGCAAATTAAAAGCATCTTTCCAGTTGCTCTCTTATCCGTCACGTAAGCGGGAAGTCAATCCAGCGTTTTCACACCTGTTTTTTCACACACACACACACAAGCTGTTTTGATACTTTGTGGAGTGTAACATGCATTTTGTTTCATCATAGGTCATAGTATAATGGAAGCAAGTGACCAAACAACTGTACTGAGCTGCTCAGTTGGTAGTTTCGGGGCCAAATTACAACATGGTAAAAGAAAAAAAAGTGTAAAATGTACAAAAATGTATTGCAGTTTTTTTAACTGACATTGTTAAATAATGCTGCATCAAATTGCTGTGTAATATGTTATGTATATAGACAAAAATATATGAAAGCAAAGTGCCTTGAAATGTAAACAGCTATTATCTTATCACAATATTAAAGAAACATTACCATATCTGTGAGTTGTGTTGACATATGCATATATTATAGTTTGAAATATAAGTCATTGCATGAGTGAAAAACTTGAGTTGGATTCTGTGCATTATCTGGATCAGGTTCACCCAGTGTCATCCATCCATGGTCTCAAAGCCGCCCATTAACAACAGTCTCCTCTTTCCCTCCACGAGACTGTCATGACCCGGTGTTATATCCACACGCATGAATGGGGCCCTGGAGGGATGTGCAGAACCACAGATATTGTTGAAACAGAATTAGTTGAACAAGAAACCAAATATGCCTGGCAAGACCGCGGCCTTTGTGGCAAACGAGAGCAGAAGAAGAAATGCTGGAATGATCATAACGTGGCATACTCCAGGACACGCATGACCTCATGCGTCAAGTTAGACGTTGGTAGCAGAAATGTGCATTATATGAAAAGCACAGAGGCAAAGATATGATACCTTAAGGCTGGATTCTTTGGTGAAATCTTATACAATAAAACACAGCAGACTAATGTTTCTTGTGCCACTTATCTCTGCCCTGCAGAGAGTTTCCCTTGACCTTTTCCCCACATTCTATTCCACAGTTCTTTACATGAGCAGACATTGTTATATATGTTATGTATATGTGTGTGTGTGTGTGAGTTTGTTGCAGGCTGTTTTTAAATTGTCTTCAAATGCAGGAGCCTTTCTCGTTCACACTAAAGAGGCCAGCACCTGCAGTGTGGGCCAGGGGGGTGGGAGGGCTGGAAAACTTTCTGCATATCGATAGTATCTCAGTTTGATTGCGTAACAGAATGTGATTTCCAGCCACATTTGGAAGTCGCGACAGCTCCGGTTGATAGTACATCAGGAATCCCCTAAAGTCTCATAATGACTGTCACCAGCTGATCTCCAAAGATGGCGATCCTCTTTTAGCTATTTATAGCCTATTTATTTTATTTTACCATGCATCTGAGCGCGTTGGATGTGTGTCTTTCTTGTGTTCTTGTTTTCAGCTCAGGAAAAAGCATCTGTAACAGACCACCTTCTACATGTGAAAAAATAAAACTTTCACAAATCACACCAGTAAAAAAAAGAGTCAGTGGTTTCATCGTCAGGCCAACCTATGTCATGGAAGTCTTCGTAGCATGTATCGCGGCACACTTCCTGTAAGGTTTGGACTCACTTCCTGCCAGTGCACGCTCTGTAGCAGCAGCCATTCACCACAAGAGAAGTGATGCGGTCCACAGCTAGACTCTTCGGAGAGATGCAACAGCTCAGGCCCACATTGCTTCAACAATCTGAGATGCTGCTTATTTTAATGTCTCCTCTCGGGGCTTAACCGTAGATTGTTCCCATGCAACAGGAAGCTTTCATTATAATATCTACCTGTAACAGGGTCATCAACTAACTGGCACTTGTTTTTTTTTTTTGTTTGTTTTTTTAGATTTTTTTTTTTTTACATCTGACCAGGCCATGAAAAACAAAGTCAACATCTATTTATAAAATGGTACACTGGCCACAGCCTGACAAACCACAAGCCTGAGTGACAAAAATAGCCCTTGTAAATTTGATGTGCTGATTCTAAACCTGAGTCCTAACACAAAAACGACACGCGTCTCACATAGACAAGAAGGGGATTTTTGCACAGTACTACTGTGAATGTGCCGATTTGTGATTAACGACAACTCAGCTAATATTAATCTGATCTAATCTAATCTGCTATTTGAAAAAGTCCGTCTTGCACTTTTTTAGAACAATCCTGCATCACCTCCTCAGCTTCACATTCATGATGTTACTCATTCTAAATGTCACACTGACTCACAGATGTTATACACACAGGCAACACAAACACACACACACACACAAATTTATACTGTATATATATAACCTCACCACTGTCTGGCAGCCTACCTATCCTAACTGTATTGGAACATTTACGTCTTGGCTACCACTTTGGGAAAAGGTGCTGTCCTGACCCCTTTACCATGGAGCCTTTAACGTTCCCCTCTGCTCACACACAGCTGCAAGGTAAGCACCTGTTAGAAGTCTGCAGAGCAACCCTCAACCTCCAACGACAGGAAACTCTCTGGGTTTGCTCTACTCCACTCTTCTCCTCTATGTGTGTGTGTGTGTGTGTGTGTAAAGATACCACATCAGTACTCCTTGCATTGGTTATAATAAGAGAAGCGGATGACGACAGCTTCACACCCATGCGCGTGTGGTGTGAAAGCAACTCAATAGCTGTTTTTAGAAGAATATTCATTTAATACGGAATATATCTCAATGGCGCGACCTGAGGTCTGACTTTACTGGAGGTACATAGGATACACTTCATATTTCCAGCGGTGAGTTTCAAACTCAGGGTTCCTTCAAAGGTACTGAGGTTTAGAAAACAAAGAAATAACTGTGGTTGATGTAGATAGCTAAAAATCTAATTTCTTGTCATTCCCATGGACATATCCTAAATAAATCAAGAAGTTTTGTTTTGTCCTTTTAAATTTTGTATAAAATGTTTAAAAATGAAATGTTTGAAATCCAACATATAGACGAGAACAATTTTCGCACGGAGACACAATGGGCATGTGTAATTTACAGTCAGGTTTTGTTTCTGTTTATGATGAATTGTTAAACATAAAGACTTGAAATAGCACATATTCAGATACTAATTGTATCATAATCAACTAATGATATTGGTGATAAAAGTCAAAATCTTGTTTTAATAAATCATAGTTTGTATCCAAATTACCAAATTATTACCGACAGAAAACAAGATTCAGGAAATTGTGTGTTTGGGTTAGGGTTTGTGCATTCACACATACACATGAGAGCCAGGGTGAGCGATGGCAAAGGCAAAACTGCACATTTGAACGTGAAGAGCACATTTGTAACATTGCTTTTTGATGCTTATACGAGACGATCCAGATTTTTTTCTCTAAAATCCCATTTATCAGAACATGAGTTACACTGACAGCCCCAAGTGAATTAAACCAGAAGCCTGAGGTCGGTCTCATGGGCCTCACTTACCATCTACATACTTTACACTTCTGTATAAATAATAACAACACCATACTGCAAGGCCATCAGCTGCAGGCCATAAAAAGAAGAGGGCAACCCCTCAGTGGAAAATACTGACTTTGTTTGTGTGACTCCCTGAGTTCCAGTCAGCAGGCGTAGGAGTACTGATCATTCAAATTATACCCCTGTGATTCATTTTGTGGGGTCTTGATACAGTGGTGAGTTGTTGTTACCAGGTCAGGCCTTTCCAGATTTTTCTCACGGCTCTGAGAGTCTGGGACAGACGTCTGCTGCGATTAGCCCACTGACCCTGTTCTGCAAGAGGTCGAATGGGAGCCAAGTGGGGTCGAGACAGCCAATCTGTGCAGTGCAGGACAATACGAAGCATGTGCTAATGTTAGATTACTCAGGATTAGTATTTATACAGTTCAATAGTGGCCACGATTCAAGTCTAATGCAGAATTAGAGCAAGTAAAGGCCTGTAGCACTGAAACAGCTTGTAACAGTTTTAGTTTGTGCGATCTGCTTTGCATCATTGTATATTGTGTGTTGCATGAATGTGTGCACAATATCAGCGATGGAAGCAATTTCATGTGCTGGGCTCTTAGTGTACAGCAGTGATTTTCAACCACTGTGCCGTGGCACACCAGTTTGCCATGAGAGATCGTCAGGTGGGAAATTGTC
Organism: Trinectes maculatus; assembly: GCA_016785345.1. NCBI lineage: Eukaryota > Metazoa > Chordata > Actinopteri > Pleuronectiformes > Achiridae > Trinectes > Trinectes maculatus. The sequence goes on along the minus strand of JAFBJQ010000225.1, from coordinate 77,773 downwards.
CAATTGCACTTAATTGGTCAAAAAAAAAAATTAGTCACTGCAAATGATTGTGTGTGCCTGTTGTTTTGGAAACTTTTTGTAACATTTTCTAACTTTTTTGATTATGAAAATGTGCCGTGGCTCAAAAAAGGTTGAAAAACACCGGTTTACAGGACGATTCACCGATGAGCCTCCATTTTGAGGCGATGCTCTCAGTCGAATCCGATTACAGCTGTTTTGTGGAAACAAAACCGTTTTGCATCGTCTTTTAATGTTCTCCGCTTACCAACATTTAAATATAGCCATTAAAAAGTTCTCCCTTCAAACGGTTATTTCAATTTATAATTGTATTATAATTATAATTATATAATTATATTATAAATAGTTACCATACAATAATAATGTATTATCTTGATGCCTTAAAATAAACTTGAACCTCTGAATTGCAGAAAAGATGGGATGTAACTGCAGTTCGGACTATTCCGACAGTGACTGGATAGAAAACCTGGATGAAATCTGTGAACACTGCAACTGTCCCATACCTCCACAGTCATGCAATCCAGTAAGTGTACGATCTAGAACATGGTGTCTGGGAGAAAAACTACAACTGCTGATGGTGTAACCTTTGAAATCTGCATTCCTTTTTTTGCTCTGGTTTGTCTATGGTGTTTCCACATAAATCTGGTATTGCTCTTCAGGAAGTTAAATGTCAAGATCAACCTTCTCTTCCTCTTTCCAGTACACAGATCAGCTGATTCCTTACCCATCACAACATTCTCCTCCTACATCACCATTACCAGGTATTACGATAAGAGATTTCTTTCTATGCGTTTGTGTCTCTACTGGTGCATGTTTCTACAACGCTATGATATGTAATAGGATGAGTTAGTGGACTCCGTCATATGAAAAACATGTGACACCTACGACTGGTCTCAGGAAAAAGAAAGATGAATCCATCTTCTAGGATGTTTAGACATACAACATATGTTTTATAAACTCTGCATTATATATGTAATATAATGTAAATATATGAAATGTCATGGACCGTGGTCGTGGTCAATGGTAAATTTTAAATATAAAACAATAACAAAAATATTATATAGAGATAATACAGTGTAAAATGTGCAACTTACTGAAACTCATTAAAACACCTTTCTCACAGGTAGACTGGGTTTTACTGTTCTTTAAGTTCCTTGTTTTCTCAGTATCAGCTGAAAAGAAACGGTCTGTTTCATTCTCTTTATTTATTTATTTCATCATTAGTCTACCAATATCTGTTATTTCAGCATTTCCCATTGCCCTTGTTGTGTAGAGTTTGTCTCTAATGCCAGGCTATTATGTGACATCTTGTGTACAACACCTCCAGTTTTGATTGTTTAAATTGTGTAACTGTTTAGCAGCGCTTTGCTTCGGGGGGCTTCACGTAACTCATGCCGTATATCATCTTCCTGTACCTCTAGTATCAAATTTCTGCAAATCATTGTCAGAGAGCCTACTTTGTAGTTCCTTGTTTGTTTAGATTTATCAGGTAAATCTCTCATAAAGTCATAAAGACATGAAGGCTAATTGTATTTTGGTGAATTATTATTATTTGGTTAACTGTACACATCACACTTGGCCACATCATCAGTAACCGGAAATATTTATTTCACTAAAGCCAGAAATTCTTCTTTTGCAGACAACTTTGTGGTGGCCATATACAGCTATGAACCCACCCACGATGGTGACCTGGGCTTTGAGAAGGGAGATAAGCTCAAGATCATAAACAAGTAAGCTGCTGTGTCTATCATCTATAGAAACTGTGGTGAGGTTGGTGCTTCGGAAAAAGCTGATAAAGAAATGTATGAAAACAAAATATAGTTTAGGTGGCTTAAGGCAGCACGAACAACAACATAGTAGATAATATTCGCTATGTAAGCTAAACGTATAGAAATAGATTTCGTGCCATTCAGCGGGTACAGCGGAAGTTGAAGAGCCACAATTAGTTCGACTGTAGCATTTGACTGTAACATTGTGGCTGTTTAAAAAAAACATAATGAAACAGCTTACGGTATGTAAAATATAACTTCCTTTCATCAAAATAATATATTTGTCCCATAATTTGCATTTACATTAACACTGAAATGAGTCTAAACTACAGAGAAATTGCAATTTATATTTTTATGTTGCTGTGTCACACAAAGGATTGCGAGTCAAAACAATGTCGCGCATACTGACATGATGTTCAGTGCCACGAGGCTTTGCCGAACACGTTATATATTAATCCTGTCAATGAGAGGCTCGTGAAGCAAAATGTATCTGTTGGCATAGTTACACTGTGTAATAGAAGACAAAGTTGCCCTCTGAGAAAAATTGTGTGTGAAGAGTAAAATTTGTAGCCCTGGGGATGTGTTAAGCAACAGAGCAGCTTAACGCGTTCTCCCACTTTCCGATATCACCAACGCAAACATGTACGTAATTAATTCAGTTCAATGAAGACAATTTTCTGACAAATTTTGGAACTATGAGACAAAATACTGAGAAAATTTTCATGTGAGCTGCACATTTTGACATTTGTGCAGAGTTTGTATGATGCACAGTGCTTAAACCTGGGTCATCTCAGTGGCCTGGTCTCAGGTGCACAGTGTCTGTTACCATTCTCAACCATAGACATCGTCTGCATGTCACTCCTGCTTGTTCTCACACTGAGTTTCCTGCCTCTCTCTACTGTTGACAAAAAAAAAATTACCACATGATTCAATTATGGCTTTGAAAGGGAAACAGTTTATGGACAGGAAACACATATACATCAAGAAAATGAAGTAAATATCAGGCTTACAGATACGCACTGCTGTTATTTATTTATTATGAAAAATACCTTATAGATAATAAACATGACAAGCATGAAAATCTCTTGTTTGCCTTAATTTGGTGATTCTGCCAGCAACCATCCAGCAAAATGAAATAGAGTTTAAATGTATGAGAAATCATATAATGACATTATGGGATTTTATGAAATGCTTAGAGAGTTTGATTGGTGGCTGCACAACATTCTCTTATGTGAGTGAAGTTTTGTTCTGAAGCCACTTTACCTGCCTGTGAAGTGGGATGCTGGTCTTCATGGACTGATAATATAAGATCCAAACCCCCTTTGCATTTGGGGGCCTGTTTGAAACCACTTGCTGATGGCGAACCTATTCATCCCCGCAAATGACCCAGACCTGTAATTTCCTTAATTTCCTTTCCTTGTCTCCTTTGACATACAGGGATGATCCAGAGTGGTACTTGGCAGAGTCTCTCACCACAGGCCAGCAGGGCTACATCCCACACAACTTTGTTGCGATGACCTCAGTGGAGACTGAAGCGTACGTCATACAGGAAACATAACGATACCTTTTTCAGCACCATCTCATCTCGTATAATTCATGCTGGGTCCCTGGGGAAAGGGAAGTGGTTAGCTCAGAGCATGAAGCATGCTGTGCCTTTGTGCTGCAGGTGGTTCTTCAAAAACATTTCGAGAAACGAAGCCATGAGGCTCCTCCTCGCTCCTGGGAATACGCAGGGCTCCTTCCTGATCAGAGAGAGTGAGACGAACCAAGGTGAGCTTAGCTCTCGTCGGGGTACTGAATCATGGACTGCCTCCACTAGATCCATGTTTCTGTTTCACAACATGCGCTCTCAGCCAGAATCATGAATATGTCCTCCATAAATGTTTGCCTAAAGTAGCATTTTAATAAACTTTCATACAGGGATGTAATTACCACAGGGCAGATCTGCTCTTCCAGGACTTGCTTTTGTTATCATTGGCAGTTAAAATACTGATTTCCCATAACCCTCTTACCCGTGTCCCAACTTGTCTTATCTAGTTGATTTCAGTTTGGACAGAGGGAATAAAATTAATAACAGATCAACATTTTTCAACATGATGTCATCACTGTTGTAAATGCAGTGGCATGAAAGTCTGCAAATAGCTAACTCTGCATAATTTCAATGGAAATAGGGTTCAAGCACAAACCCACAGTTAAGTGACATACTATACTTCCTGTTAACATCTGCTCACCCGGAGCATTGTGGTAACTGTAGTTCCAAATCGTGGGCCATCAAATCATGGCAGGACCATGAATAACAACACCAGTGACCAAATCCATGACGCAGTATCAATATTTAGTTGATATTTTAATAATAATTTCAATGTGTTGGTGAAATCTGTATGATCCATAAAAAAGCCTATACCTGTTCTATGCTGCAGGGTCATACTCCTTATCAATCAGGGACCTGGACCACAACACCGGTGAAGGAGTCAAGCACTACAGGATCCGCAACATGGACAACGGTGGCTTCTATATCACAGCCAAGATATCCTTTAACTCGCTGAAGGAGCTTGTGCAGCATCACCTGCGTGCGTATGCAACCTCTGGAGGAGATGAACAGCATTACAGAATACTCTGTGCCCACCACTCTCCTCTCTCTGTGCCGTCAAGGTGATGCAGATGGGTTGTGCACAAAGCTGGTCAAGCCGTGCCAGTCGAGGGCCCCGCAGAAGCCCTGGTGGCAGGATGAATGGGAGATTCCCCGCGAGTCCCTGAAGCTCTTGCGCAGACTGGGAGCAGGACAGTTTGGAGAAGTCTGGATGGGTGAGTGACACATGATGAGCGTCTTTATCTTCTCATTCTAAAAAGAAGAGTTTGCTTAGACACAGCACATGTATGAGACCACTTGCTAAATCGGTTGTGCGTTTGACTTTGTGTCCGCAAACAGTTTTCCGCCAAGGCTTTTCTGCAATTCATACAGAGCAGTCGCCGCTGTAGGTCTTAATTATAGGCTTGTTTGAGCTGGTTCTCGGATAACGATGCAAAGCATTAACCCTGTTATGCAACGTCATTCAACCTACACAAATACTCATCCGTTTCTGTGAGCTAATTGTTTGCAGGATGTCTCAAGCATAAATACCAATTGTGATTTTGGAATATCAAGTTAAACAGGAAGTTGAGATGTTTGGATCACAAGCGTAACAGTCGAAACAGTCTGCACCACAACCCGCTTATTATTCAATTAAAGGGATATTGTCCACTGTATTTTCCATTCACATTTGCCAACACTATTCAACATCCCAAACGTGCCACTACACATAGCAACCGTGGATCTCATCCTCATTTCACAACCTCTTTGTATTTACAGGAGACATCTGTGTTTTGCACTGTGTTTGCGTTTTTGGCCTGGTCCATGACCTAACCTCATAATTAATGGGAGTAACTGTTATTTTTCTATGAGCTGTTTATTGACAGACATGATAATGTACGATGACGTGTGATGATCCGTTTTCACTGACCATTTACAGAAACGGTGGAACGTGTTGGGTGGTTTTTTTTGATTTGTGATTTTCAAAGACCAACTGATGTTTGATTGTGTGTTTACAGGCTTCTATAATAATGACAGGAAAGTAGCAATTAAGAGCCTGAAGATGGGCACCATGTCAGTGGAGGCCTTCCTGGGCGAGGCCAACATGATGAAGAATCTGCTGCATCCTCGCCTCGTCCGCCTCTTTGCTGTGGTTACCCAGGAGCCCATCTACATTGTGACGGAGTACATGGAAAATGGTAGGTTGAACATACATGTGTTCCAGGAGCATGTGACTAATAACACCAACCGTTATGACGGAAATGCAGATATCACTGATTGTGAGCATCAAAAGTGAAAGGAAACCTGGGTGTTTCCATGAAATGAATGCTCATGTGGGGGTAAATTACACAGGAGTTTCTTTTTAATTTACCTTTGCTTTCAGTTCGGTCTAGGCAGTGAAAATATGTCTAAACCTGTACGAAAGGATCGTTTCCTTAATCGCCAGCTGCATTAGGATGAAAACCAAAGAGAGCGTCATTAGGCTCTGTGCCTGCAGCAAAGACAAATATAGTGTGTTACAGTCAGCGCCCAGTTATAAACTTTCAGGATCAAACATGTTGATCTGTTATCGAACTGTGGGTGAGAAAACCTGCATGAACAATAGACTGGGCAGCCCCATGTCTTTTCCACCCTTTCATGAGTCAAAGTGTTTTGTCATCACAGCTGTGACTCATGCTGAATTAGCCGAACGTTCTTTCATCACACAGCCACAGCTGCCTCGCTCTTTATCTGTCTAATGATATAGGATTTATCGTAAGATGCGCATTACCGCGCAGCATAATTGTCACCTGTCGTCGGTCACGAATGCTGATGCAAGATCAAACCTAGACGGAGGAACGAGTCAAAGTCGTGGATGTTGCCATGACTTTGTGGTGCTCTGCTGAAGTGGCCCTGCGCCTGATAGGCTATTTTCAGCTCCCCCTCATGACCGGCCTGTATTCACCACTCTGCGATAAAATGTCTCCAAGCAAGCATGAACTTTCACTTCTTTTCCAGGCGCTTCCAGACAGTTTACTGGTGTTTACCCGCCGAGGGGAAGTCTCTCCTAGCCAGTCTGAGATTAGGGGTGTTAAAACCGGAGAAGGTGATTCACCATGTTATTGTTCGCTAAGACCCCTGATGAGATCTGGACACTCTCCAGGGTCTGTATTAGGCACATGTACACAGCACATGTATACGAGGCTTGGAAAACTAAGGCTGCGGCAGGAAAACTGTGACAATGTTTGTTTCCTGCTCCGAGCAAACAATGACAGGTGCTGAACAAACTGTGACTGTTTGTTCAGTATCGTCCAACTGGATCATCTTTTCCCCTCTTGTCTTACACAACAAGGTACAGATGAAGACACTGACAATCACAAACGCCATTAAACAGGGCCTGCAAACAACGTTCCATATTACTGCCCAGCACAGTGCCCAGTATAGATTCATAATACCATAATGCTGATATCGTATTTAGTTTTAACTGTTTCGTTTTAACTGGGAGGAACAATGAGGAAATGTATAGAGAGATGTTTTCTCAAACACAACAGCAGCTGTCAGGCTGAAATGAAAGGGGTTCCTTTGTATGGACTTGTATGAGCGGCCTGTAAAAAGCCCCGGCAGTGGTTCTACATGAGGCTGCCTCTTTGTCTGGTGTCCACGTGTGGACTGGACACAGTTGTAGCCTCTGTTGTCAAGAGAAAGGACGGCGTAGAGTTCCTATCTTTTCACTTTGGCCCCTTTCTTTATTATCGGAGACCACAAAGATGGAAAATAACAGGCGTGTCACCCCGGCTTCCCTTTGTGACCTTGACAAAGAGAGCAGTTCGAGCTCTCAGACTTTAAAAGCAGGTCTTCCGGCCTTATGCCTCCTCTTTCCTGGCACAGTCACACCTCTTGAAGTATTTCCTTTGTTCTGCCTTGGTCGGCTGGTGTGCAGAGGTATTGTCTTGTCCTAATCAAGCGCCACACAAAGTCTGCTGTCAGAATCTATCCATCAGCCCTGAGTGATGCTTTGTGTACTTCCTCGCAGCGTTGTTTTCCCCTGATACTGGACTGCTATTTTAGTCCAACAGTGTCTATTTATGTTCATGCGGGAATCATGATGTTTTTGACAAAAGACAATGTCTGCAAACGCAACGGCCTGAAAAGATCTGATCTGAATTCAAAATGCTCCATGAATTTGATCGTAGCACATAAATCAAAACATGAATTACTAGTTTTCTGAAGATGTATAACTTGGATGTGATGTCTTACAGGAAGCCTGGTGGATTACCTAAAAACAACGGAGGGAAGCAGCTTGCCCATGAACACTCTGATAGACATGGCATCTCAGGCAAGACATCTCTTTATTCCTCTCAGCGTTTGTCACTTCTGCACTTATAGCCTTTCATTCATGTATTCTTTCACTTCCCATTCTCCCAGCATGGTCCTCTTAGACAGGAAACTGGCTGCAGCTTTAATGAGGATTACATTAAGCGCTAGTCTTGTGATAGCAACACAGCTGTGTGCACAGGTGTGTGCATTATGATTCCTGTCAGTCTAGACACTGACAGAAATAAAACCGTGTTTCATATGCCAGGTCAAATAAAGGACAAATACACCAACATTTTCATTACTTATTCAGCTACACTGACAGAATATAGAGCATGATGACAAAACCTGAAACTTTACCCATGGAAGCTTATGTTATGAATGTACCTTCTGATAACTGACACAACTGACACATCATCCATGCAGCTGCAGCAACTTTGCATAGCTTTGCACAAAAACAAATATCCTAGCACATCTGTATCTCCCTTAGTAACACAGTATACTTCATGTGTTTGATAATGTGTTTTAAACTTTGTTGTTCGCCTGGTTATGACTCGGCATGTTAAGGCTGGGGTGCTGAGCAGGTTGAGATCAGTGACCAGGCGAGTTGGGTGAGAGGAAAAGCTGTTTTTATTGACAGCAAGGTCCACAAAAAATTCACAAAAAAAGCCAAGAAGGTTCAAAAAGGGAAAAAACAAAGATGCCGTGGCAGGCTTAGAGGCAGCGAGTCCGGGTGCAGCTCTAGGAGGATAAACTAGTAATCGCAATACTCCAGCGTTGAACACAGGTGCGCCAGAGTCCTAAATAGGAAACCAGGTAATCAACAAATGCAGGACATCTGTGTGTAATTGGCCACACCCGGACTCCACCTCAGCCACGGCAACCCCTGCAAGACAGGGAAAAGGGAAAAGAACCCCAAAAACAACAGCAACCAAAACAGATCATAACACGGCAAAGTCATTGCTTGTGGCCACATAACTCTGGTAAAACCAGAGCATGGTCCATTTTCATACATATTCAACAAGCAGGGTTTCCAGTCTTATTCCTATGATGAGTTCACCTCACCGACTGCTGGTCTTTTCAGCTCACAGATATGAGGGGGGCGTATTAATCAGTAATTACTAATTGTGCTGACGTCAACTTCTTCAAATGCTACATGTCAGAAAAGGAGCTGTGACTTATGTGTGTTGAGGGTGTAGGAGTGGAAAAGACAACCACAGACTGGAGATCCAAAGTCTAGCAGGACAAAAGATGCTTCATTTTGGAGCAGGCAAGTTCTCTGGTGCCTCAGAGCTTGGCACACAGCAGTAGAGTCTCCGCAGAGCTTTGTGGTCAAAGAAAGATGCATTCAAGCCAGTCGACATGCACTGTTGGCATTTGTGGTAAAAGCTCAAGGCAAGTAACTCAAACCATCATGTGATGGACCATAGAAATTTAAGTGATTAATGACCTTTCTTTTTCTGCAGTATTGGAAACTGCGTCTTCATGGATTCATACCACAAACAAACAAATGCAATGCAGAGGAAAGAAGTGTTGAGCTGCCAGAGTAGGAAAATCACGACGACCGATGAGGTTTAGACGTTTGTGAAATACCGTACATGAGCACACGTACATCTCAGGTTTATGACAAGACCCTCAGGACCAGTCTCACCTATGTGATACATTCTTATGTCCAAAATATTTACCTTTGACACGGCATATTGAGGGTTAGGTGTTTTAACACAGATAAAGTAATGCAATGCAAACGCCTGTTACCTGGGGGCGGTGCTTACAGCAGAAATAGATGCATTCCTCACAAACCAATTTCCTGATATACTGATACATTAAGTATATTAAGTTCCCTCGAAGTGGTTTCTGAATATTTCTATTCACCTGGCCAACTTTTACAAGTGTTACACAATGCACAGGTTCTTCACAGATATGCACACATAAACAAACACACACAGAGAGAAGGAGAGAGAGAGAGAGAGAGAGAGAGAGCTGGCTTGTCTGATGATGCCCTGTCCCCTGCAGGTGGCTGACGGCATGGCCTATATTGAGCAGAAAAATTACATCCATCGAGACCTGAGAGCTGCTAATATCCTGGTGTCCCATGAACTCATCTGTAAGGTTGCTGACTTTGGACTTGCAAGACTCATTGAGGACAATGAATACACAGCCAGAGAGGGTAATGAGACGCATACAGCACATTATTCTCTGAACCCTGGAGCCAGTATTCAGGCTTAATAATCAGTCTTATTATTATGTTGAAGCACAGAATTTGAAGTGTGACCAAAAAAATCTGTGCAGTGGTGCTACACTCTGTGTTTATGTTTTCCCCCCCTGTGTTCATAGGTGCAAAGTTCCCCATTAAGTGGACTGCCCCAGAAGCTATTAATTATGGAACCTTTTCCATAAAATCAGATGTGTGGTCATTTGGTATCCTCCTCACAGAAATAGTGACATATGGACGCATACCTTACCCTGGTAAATAATCATATACCACATTCAGTCTTAAATTATTCTATAAGTATCAATTATAACCATAAGTCAAACATGGTTAATAGCTTTAAAAAATGCATCATATCACTGTGCTACATGTTACCTGTTGTGCAGGTATGTCCAACCCAGAGGTAATCCAGAACCTTGAGCGGGGCTACAGGATGCCAAAACCAGAAAACTGTCCAGAAGGGCTTTTTAACATCATGGGTATATGCTGGAGAGAAAACCCAGATGACAGACCCACCTTTGAGTACCTGCGGAGCGTTCTGGAGGATTTCTTCACTGCCACAGAAAGGCAATACCAGGAATAGGCCCGATGGAGGAAAAGACATAGAGACATACAATAAATATACTTAAGTCACAGCTGCAAAGATGGATGCTGGATTTTGTAGTGTTCGTTAAAGAGTACACTCCCTTATGCTGATAGATTTCAAACTAAGATTTCACAATAAAGGTTCTTTTTTTTCTGTATTAAGTTTATTTTGAAGTGTCCTCTTACATTAAGGGCTATGCCTCACTGTGGAGACAGCAGCAGCTGTTTAAACTATACACTGGGACTGTGGCTGATGTACCCGAACCAGTAGCCTCTCTCCTGGTGTTCATTATTAAAATGTAAATACTGTCAAAGTGCTTCAGCTGTGTTTTACATTTGCCGTTTAATAAATGTTTCCTAATTGTTTCACTCAGACCGAAAGGCCTTTTCGTGGATGTTGTTTGTGGTCTGATTAAATTCAGAGGAAATCATAGCACATCACTATTCATGCTGTTTGGTTTCATAACACGCACAGTTCTCATAAGCTGTGTTTGTGGTTTACTCAATTTTTTTACCACGCAGTGTTAATGTTTTATTTATGTGGACCACAGTGGTTTATACACAGTTGTTCCATCACTGCTGAGCAGGTTGTAAAATGTAAACAGTAATGGGTCCCGTCACTGTAAATGTCACAGTGATAGGTATGTGCCATACGCTGTGCAAGGAAAGTCTCCGTCGCCCCCTGTTGACAGCAGACGACATTACAGCCGATTGACTGAACGTGATACAAACTATCCGCCTCTTGTCGCCGTTGTTTTCTCCTGCGGTGTGAGCGGTGAAAGCCAGCTAAGAAAAGACAAGAAATGGCGCTCACTTCTCAAGGAACAAAGAAAAAAGTTTGCTACTACTATGACGGTGAGTACACTACTGCCGCTGCTGTCAACAGCCGGTGCACTTAGCAGTGAAATCAGCTACTTTGCGCCAACAAAGGTTTCAGCTCTTGCTAACCACGTTAGCTAACCTAGCTAGCTCCAGCCTCGGGCGACCCTCATCACTCTGACCGAGCCACATAAAGTATTAACTCGCTAATAACACCTGCCCGGTTTCCCCAGATGCGCCATTTGCTTTTTAATGTGCTAATTTTGGTGTTTATCTTGCACACCGCAGTAGTTTGCCTAGACCACTGAACGGTTAACAGTTACTAGCTAGCGAGCTAACAATGGGGATGTGAGTACTTCGATGTCACCACATTAACACCTAGCTAACATTAACACGGCTAATGTTGCTGCCTTCATATGTCATGTACAACATTGGAAAATACAGCATCACTCGAATCATAGCATTTGAATTTGCATAGCGTCACCCTATATGTAATTTATTTAGTTTCTTCGAAGCAATTTGATGGATTTAAACTGTGAGTAGCCGGGATGTCCGGTTACTGAATCATACCAGACAAGCAGAACAGTATTGTTTTACATCAACACTACATTTTCAATGCATGGATATGTTTTGCACATACACATAATCGAAAATACGATTCCTATTTGCATTATGTTTTCATTCGTTAATATGAACGAGTTAACAACGAGTTAACATCTGTTTTGTTCTCATTTTAGGTGATGTTGGAAATTATTACTATGGTCAGGGTCATCCCATGAAGCCCCATCGTATCCGCATGACACACAACCTGTTGCTCAACTATGGCCTCTACAGAAAGATGGAGATATATGTATGTTATTGTAGAGAAACCACTGCATTGTCAAATCACTGGACGTTCTTGTCTCAGAGACTAATCTGTCCTGTGCGTTTCAGCGTCCACACAAAGCGAGCGGAGAGGAGATGACCAAGTATCACAGTGACGATTACATCAAATTCCTGCGTTCGATCCGACCAGACAACATGTCAGAGTACAGCAAACAGATGCAGAGATGTATGTTTACAGTGGTTGGCTGTGCATATAAAATTCATCAGACTGCGTAAGTTGTCATGAGCAGTGATACTGTCTAATTCTTGACTGTTGCTTTGCAGTTAACGTGGGTGAAGACTGTCCTGTGTTTGATGGGTTATTTGAGTTCTGCCAGCTCTCAGGAGGAGGCTCTGTCGGTAAGTTGTTCCAGACAAACATGTCTATGCTGGACAGTTGGGGTGTCATTACTGCCTCAATAATCATTTAAGTTTAAGCTGGTTGTAAACTCTCCCTCATCACTGTGTTCCAGCTGGCGCTGTGAAATTGAACAAACAGCAGACGGACATTGCTATCAACTGGGCTGGCGGCCTGCATCACGCCAAGAAGTCTGAGGCCTCTGGGTTCTGCTATGTCAATGACATCGTATTGGCCATACTGGAATTACTGAAGTAAGCACAAGAGATATGTTGTCATGGATACACTATAATCTGTGTCATTGGTCTGATTTAAAATCCTTGTGGGTCAAATGTAGCAGCACATTAAGGATCTTGCCTCTTCTTCTTAGATACCACCAGAGAGTTCTGTACATAGATATTGACATCCATCATGGGGACGGTGTGGAGGAGGCTTTCTACACCACAGACCGCGTTATGACCGTTTCCTTCCATAAGTACGGAGAGTACTTCCCTGGCACTGGTGATCTGAGGGTAAGCCTTGATTTTCTTGGTATGTGAAAGCTACACTGTCATTGAAATAGTGGTTTCAGGCAGTGACATTTGTCTGCAGGACATTGGTGCTGGGAAAGGTAAATATTACGCTGTGAATTATCCTCTACGGGACGGAATTGACGATGAGTCCTACGAAGCCATATTCAAGCCTGTAAGTAAATTACGTTTTTTTTCCAAGCCACAGTTTAGTAATTTATCTTTTCTTCAAGGGTCAGACACATTTGAAAAATGGTGTTGTGATTTGTATAGATCATGGCCAAGGTGATGGAGATGTATCAGCCCAGTGCAGTGGTTCTGCAGTGTGGAGCTGATTCTTTGTCAGGAGACAGGCTCGGCTGCTTTAACCTGACTATTAAAGGTAGGACAATTAAATTATTTTTCTCCTCATGATGTTACAATAGTTGCAAAGGTTTGTGCCTGTTTTAATTGAAGTTGATATGACAAAAAGAATCATGGGTCTTAATATTTTTCATGATATGTGCTCAGGCCATGCTAAGTGTGTGGAGTACATGAAAAGCTTCAACCTGCCCCTGTTAATGCTGGGTGGAGGAGGCTACACCATCCGCAATGTGGCTCGCTGCTGGACATATGAAACTGCTGTAGCCCTTGATTCATCCATTCCTAATGGTGAGTCTCCACAGTCATGTTACACTGAATACGGGAAGTTTGGTTTTAATTTAAAACCAGATTTCTAAGCTTATTTAACAACATAACACAACCACTACCATTTCTTTATCTATTCGAGTTGTGATAATGTCATGAAGTGTCTCCTTTGATGTTTCATGGTCATCAGTAATAAAAATTATGTAATTAAGCTCCATCAGCTGCTTCAAAAAATCCTACATCACAAAATGCTAAATCCTTTGAAAAGCAGTAACACCAATTCAATAAAAATTCAATTTGAGCTCTGGTAATGCCTCCTAACTCCGCAGAGCTCCCATACAATGACTACTTTGAGTACTTTGGGCCAGACTTCAAGCTGCACATCAGCCCTTCCAACATGACCAACCAGAACACCAACGACTATCTGGAGAAGATCAAGTGAGTTCATGAAAATGTCTTTGACAACATTAGCAGTTTAATTTAAATCACTCATCAACTTATTACTTCTTCACCACTTGCAGCAGCAGTTGGACTAGACCTCATGTTTCTTGTACTGTGATTGAAAAGTTGAGAGCATTTCTACATCTGTCTTCTAGGCAGCGCTTGTTTGAGAACCTGCGTATGCTGCCTCACGCCCCGGGAGTTCAGATGCAGGCCATCCCTGAGGATGCTGTACAGGAGGACAGTGGAGATGAGGAGGAAGATGACCCCAACAAACGCATCTCCAGTAATAACCTCTTCTCTTGGCCATCTTTCACTATGACACCGTAGGGCACACTCCAAAACCGTAAAGGGTTGTGTGTTGATTTAACCCTATCTTCTGATAATGTACAGTTCGTGCTCACGACAAGAGGATAGCATGTGAGGAGGAGTTCTCTGACTCGGAGGATGAAGGTGAAGGAGGTCGCAGAAATGCAGCCAGCTTCAAGAAAGCCAAGCGAGCCAAGACAGAAGGAGAGAAAGAGGGAGAAGAAAAGGAGAAGAAAGGTGAGGAGGAAACAAAAGGTATCTACTCATTTTTTTTATTTCATCTCACCCCATCTTTTTATAAAGGTCTTTATTGCCCTTAAACTCACACTTTGATGACTTATTGTGATGGACATTATTTTTTTTATAGAAGTCAAAGCAGAGGAGAAGGTGCAGGAGGAAGAGAAAATGGACACATCTAAGTGAGAAAAAACTTTCAATCATTAATTGATCAAACTTTCATTCTTTAATTGATCATGTTTTCCAGGAAGTGGTCAATTGGGAGTGTTAATTATTTCCTTGTTCTGATTCCTTTAGGCCGAAAGGGGAGTCCAAGACACCTTGAGGTCTTTAACACCTAACGATGCCAGGGCAGCTGATCAGACTGGATCAGGGGATTTTTTGTTTATTAATCTTTGTTCCAGGCTTGGAAGGACTGTAATGAAACATCCTACTCCTTGGGATGAGGATCTAAAAATGTTTTTCTAGCACAACTTTTCAACTTTGCTGTTTATGGACTTCAAGTCAAACTGGCTGTTTTTGAATCTTGTTTTTCTATACTTTCTTATTTTTGCTCTGAATCTTTTGAAGTGATGACATACTTTTTTCCATGTGGAACAACTATGTAAAAATGGCTTAGTACATGTATGCTTTTATATGTCTGATTTAATTTATTTAAATCACTGATATTTTGGCTAGTCGGTTTTGTGTCTTTAAGCCCCACTTTAGCCCTGTGCCTTTTGAGTACATAGTTGAAGCATGTTTGTACAATAGATCATTTCCTGTAATCCATTTGTGTTGTCGGTTTTGCCTGCAAACGTCCCCAAGAATGGTTATGAGGTTTATGTAAGCCTCTGCCTCTTACATATCACAAAGTCAGTTACGTTCATATATTTTAGGTTATGGTAGGATGCGTCCTTTACTGACACAAATATATTTTTGTTAAATTTGTTATTCAATATTAAAAATGTTTGGGTTCTGCTGTCCCATAGACTGTGAGTAATGTGCAGTATTCTGGATATTACACACCGTAAAACATTAGACAGGACAAATGCCATAAAACATTCATTTGTTGTATATATTTCTGAAAACATCAGCAAATGTGTTGCATAACAAGCTTATAAATCTGATGTTACCGGTGTGTCAACCACATTTTAAACATCAATAAAAACCTGCCATCAAAAGCTGTCATTTGGCTCATTTTTGACTTTTTAACATAAGATAATGTATAAAATAGTGTTCGGTAATGTAACAACATTTAAAAAGAATATCACTTTAAAGTCAATATACAGGTGATACTAACTTGAATTTACAAGGCAATATCAATACAAACAAATTGAAAACAAACAATAGTGTTTTAGTGTAAAAGGAAATTTTTTTTGCTTTAAATCATAGACTGTAACAGTCATCCACAACAACCACACAGATAATGTTTCACACCATTGACTCCAGCAGTCACTAAGTGCAGTTGGTTCAGAGCCAATGACTCTGCTCGGCTTCAGCGGTGCCGTCCAGCAATTCATCTTGCTCAGCTGACTCAGCATCAGTATCCACCTCAGGCTCTTCTACTGCCGTTGGGGTTTGGACGATTTGTTGGATACGCACCTGCAAAAGTACAACAAACTGAACTGCCACAGAGAAGCTAACTGACATTTATAAAATTTATTGTGCCGGTACAATTTCAGTTCATAATTTTGCTAAATCAAGCACCGTTTCCTCCTCTGAATCACCTCATTTATCACTGTCTTGTTTACACTACAAATGCCAGTGACAAATGCTGCACCGTGGACAGAGTCAGTGATCTGCATGCGTCTTACCCTCCGAGCCCGGGTCGGCCTCCTCCTGCACGGACAGAGGTAGAGGAATGTAGTGCAGACAGCGAAGCAACGGAAAGAAAACACTGTCTCCGCTATGGACATCAAGATAAGAGGTACCCACAGAATGATTGTGGTCGCCTGGTCAACATAGAAATAAAACCATGGCACATAATCCTGATCAGTAAACATTCAAGTCAATGTCAAAAAATACAGTGGGCAATTATTTGCATTCAACTTACATAGATACGGGTGGGGTCAAAGGGGCATTCGTATGTGATGCTGGAGGAGCCGACATCGTTATCAGAAAACGTGCAGTGTGTTAGGAGGCCCTTGCCATTGTCAATGATGGCTTTTACCAGAGACAATGACAAACTCACTGTGGAGGCAACAGCCAAGAGACCAGCCAGGAAGCCAAAGACCAACAGGACCCACTGCTGCAAAGACAAAATGATTTGAAATGAAACAGTTTGGATAGAAATAAAAGTTATTTAGTTTTATTGTGTCATATAAGAGAGAAGCAGGAACATGAAGCTGATTTCACAACTTCATGCATGTACCAAATGTTGCATATCCCCCTACACCATGCGCTCATTCAAACACATAGGGCAAGTTGTAACAGGAGCTGGAAATTGACAGATGTTAGAGCCGAATGGAGGAGGGAGACACAATGCCATGACAAGGGAACAGATATTTACCAGGATCCTGTTTTTCTTGTTCTTGGACAAGACAATGGCTGTTATTCCACTGACAATTCCCTAAGAGACACAAGATGGTACACGTTTAATAAACAACACACATTATTCCTCACATTATGCAACATTACTGCTCAAACTCGCTCTATTTATGAATGAGGATCCACACTGATGACAAGTATATTCTTTCCCACTTTAGTGAGGCCAAAAAATAACCTCTTTAAAACCACTTTCTGCAAATACCTTTAACAACTATGTGTATGAGAGGAAATACCAAATTAAAGGAAGTTCTCAGTTGCTACCACTTACCAGCAAGCCTGCTACAATGGCAATGACATTAGAGATGGCGAAGACCATCAACCGGGCCTGAGAGTGCACGTTGATGTGCCTGAGCACGGCACCGTTCACCAGTGCTCCAAGAAGAAAGTTGACATGGCCCACCAGCACCAGTGCCAGCCCCATCTTCATCAGGGCTTTGTTGTCCTTGAGGCTGGCACAGCATATTCCTTGAGGAAATAAATAAATAAATAAATAAATAAATACACACACACACACACACACACACACACACACACACACACACATATATATATATATATATATATATGTTATATAGGTCTGTCAAACTGTTGCATGTCATGTCAATACCAGTATTTGTCAGTGTCAGGAACCAGCACAGTGAACAAGGTGAAATGACAGCATGCAGGTAAGTATGCTGAGCGTGATCTGTAAAGAACAAGCTGCACTGCACAGACAACTTGTGTGAGCGCTGGCTTCAGAGCAGCGTTGTGGTTTCAGCATCACCTATAGGAACGGTTAGTAAACCATAACAACACCTGAAAATAAGGCAGTAACCACAATGATCACAGACCCCTGCAGAGGGTTGCTGAAGGTCTCATCAGCTGCATGCAGCGCTATGCTGCAGCTTCAGACCCAGGGGCTGGAGGGTGGTTAATGCTTTCCCTGGAGGAGATGTAATGTACCCACCCTAAAAGTCCACATAGCTCCCTCATGAACACAACAGGACAAAGCTGTGGGTGTGGTGTTCACCCCCCCTCTTTTACCTGGCCCGAGGGGTCAGCTGCAGAGACACATACAGGCGTCCTGGTCTGTCTCACTCATTCCTACAGGTGGTTAAAGGTGGGAATACTGGTGCTGTTTTTGGTCATAATGTTGTTTGTCTAGTGTTTGCTGTCATTGAACTGCACACTGTCAACAACAGTGAGCAGCCTCAACAAAAACCATTGGATATTACATTCAGATTTTTTTTTTAAATACCTCTTATTCCCTTTCTCTTAGTGATGTGATCTTTTCTGGCAGTTACAAAGGCTTGGTGTGTTTCTATCATTCTGCCTGCCGATGTTTAATAATTTATTTAGATTGATTAACTATGACAGGTAACAAAGGATGTATCGTATGTGACACACAGAAAAGTTCAGTGTGTATATCTAAACCTAAAGGCCTATCTAAACCACAGACTAATATCAAAAGTCCATAATAGATAATCTGAATTTATCACAACAGATACGATAAAGCCAGATAAAGCCAAACAGCTCTGCTGTTTAATAACTTGTTGGATAAGTTTCCTCTGGCAAAAGGCCACACACAAACACGCGCGCGAGCGCGAGCGCCCCCACACACACACACACGTAAGTCTCCTGTGAGCTCCGTAGCAGACAGACCACGCCTTAAAACGCTTCACTCCCTGTTGACTACAACCACAGTGTTAGTGGAGTTTTTTGAAAACAGACACATAGTTTAACTTACCTAATTGTACCATGGTGGTTTTACGTCCTCTCAGGTCATGTTAGTGTACAAGTTGTATTAAAGTGTCATGTCGGACGGTGTTTTGACGCTCCGCTGTTAGTGCGTGCTCCTCTTCCTCTACTGCCGCTCACCTGCAGACAGGCAGGAAGTACCGCCCTCCGGATCTTAAGCCCCGCCCACAAGGAACCTGATTACTCTTTCACTTATTTATTTTCCAAATGCTAAAAAAAACTCATTGTTTTTTCTGTCTACATATGTTTTATTTACAGCAGACTGATTAAATCTCTTTACTGTGGTTATTTGTGTGATAATAATAATAATAATAATCACAATCTGCACCACTGTACATACTGTAAAAACAATAGTCATAGCCTGTACATACCTGTAAAACACCCATGCAGACACATACTTACACAACTGTAATAATGTCCATATGTTATTTAATCACTGCTTACAGCACTTCAATGCCAACTGCATCTCCCTGCTTTGTACCTGTGTCATGTGCAACGACAATAAAGGTGAATCTAATCTAAATCTAATAATAATGCACAAAAATGCTCTGAAAAACATTACAGGCTACAGTGGAGAGTGAAGATCTCAGAATCACCTGAACGCAGCAAAGCTGCCTCATTAGCCTGACTGCCAACACCTGTCCCTCCTGCACTTCATTAATGGCACCTGTGTGTGGAGAGCAGTCAGTGTGCTTGGCCTGGTTTGAGGAGTGCAATGGGGGCGGTAGAGATATTTCTTATTATTTTTGCTGGCTGTTTTGTTTCTGCTCACCCAGCAGCTCTCGAGCGCGATGCCAGACTGTTCCATGGTTTTCCAGGGTTTTTTGAAACTCTCCCTCCTTTTCCTTTTGAAAGAAACTTTGATTTCACTCCGTATGACACCATCTTCAGCTCCTGGCGATCCCGGGCCCCTGACTTTCACATGCTCGCTGATTTTCCTCCCATCCAGAACGTCCCCAGAATCCAGGTGTTCTGTGATGATACACAGCTGTCTGTGCTGGTTGATAAGAGAACCTATGGTGCCATGCTGACCGCAGAGGAGATACAGCTGGGTGATGGCTGCTTCAGCAACAAGGAGCGACCAAACCAGTTTGTTTTCACTTACGGTGTTGAGGAGTGTGGAACTGCACGTGCTGTGAGTTCATCAGATTATCACATACTTTATTCCCCTACTGTTTTCAATACGCTTTTCTGAACTCACACACTGTTTTGCAGATCCAGAACGGCATGGTGATGTTCACCAACTCACTCCACTTGAATCTCAAAAAGCCTCTGGCCACCTGGTGGCAGACTCCCTCAACAGTGCACATCTCCTGCATCCCAAAGAGGTGAGCCACAGAAACATCTGATAGTGGCCACAAAACATGCTAAAGACATACGCTTGTCCTCACAGGTCTTATGCCAGCCCAGGCTTCTCTAAATCCATGGTACCTTCTCAAAATGGCATGACCTTCAACATCAAAGCCATGAACCGTGAGTAAGAACGTGAGCCAAAAGGATGCTGGTAAACTGGAAAGTTCATTTATAAACACATTGCATTTGATTTTTGTTTTTCCTGCAGCATTGTGGACCAGGTCAGCAGAGTCAAACGTGTATAAAAGAGGCCAGGTTGTCAACCTCCAGGTTTCTGCCAAAACACGGCCCGATCAGCAGCTTTTCATCCAGTCCTGCTTCGTGTCTGCGTCACCGGATCCTCAGACTAAACCTCGACATGCAGTCATTATAAATAAAGGGTGAGCAGTCAGTCAGGTGATGATCTGATCATCTCTCCACTGTTTAATAACCATCTCTCTGTGTCAGGTGCACAGCCCCGCTGGGTTCTCCACATCCTGTTGTACAGTTTGTGGCCTCTAACAGACCAGATGTGGTCAATTTTGTTCTGAACACAACTTATCTCATTTCCGAGGTACATTTTTAATAAGAATTTAAAAACATGCATATTTTGTTTCTGCTGTTCAACTTATGTGACTTTATGAATATTTTTTCCCCTTGGAGCTGTATATCCACTGTAGTGTGCTGATGTCAAGCCAGGGCGTCACTTTTGGCTCCAAATCCTGTAATTACAACTTAATCGAGTCAAGGTACACTACACACAACAATATACACAAAAAACTGTGTTCTGTCACTACATTTATATTTTCTTCTTTTTCCAATTTCAGGTGGGAAGACCTAAGTGGCGATGTGGCAGTGTGTGAATGCTGTAACTATAAGTGTAAAAGTCTATCAGCCCGACAGTTTCCTGAAGGTTAATGATTTTTTTCGGAAAGTGCACTAATAAGTTGACATGTCTTTGTTTTTTCTTTTTTAAAGTATCTCACTAAGCTTCTCGTTTCAGATGCAAGGGCCACAGTCAGCACTGGTCCATTCACTATTGTGGACAAAGACAGCTCTGAACCTGATGTCTCTGAAACGCAACCCACACCTGACTCTGACTCCAGGATGTCTGACTCTGACTCCACGCTGTCTGATGCTGGCTACATGTTGTCTGATGCTGCAGTGACAAAGGACACAATTTCTGGCGCTTCACTATCAAGAGACCAGTTCTCCTCCCCCCCACAGAGCGTAGTGGTTGTGAGTCAGGACCCAGCTGCCAGACTGACCCTCTGGTTACCTGGAAAAGTGCAGGACCCTCAGCGCAGTATTGGTTCTGAGTCCAAGGATGGTTCAACTGTTCAGTCACAGGCCAGCGACATATCAAATAATCTCCCTCTTCCACAGCCTTCAACATCTGATCCACATCCACCACCAAACAATGCAGAGGGTCAAAATAGAAATGAGCTAAAAAGTGATGCTTCACTGTGGGAACTGAATTTTCTTACACTGGTTGATGGATTTGTGATTCCTCCACAAGACCAAGCAGCTACTGCAGAGGAGTCTCGCAAGCAAAAGAGGTTTGAAGGTTCTGGAGTGTTTGACTCATCTGTTCCGCAAGGCAGCATCCCTCTGACAGTGGAGGTGATTGCAGATGACCTTAACGAGGCTGAGTTCAAACAAATGGGAGACGTGTTTGCTCAGATGCAGGAAGATGCGGCCGCGGTGCAACAAGGAGGAACCAATGATGTCCAGCCAGTAATTCACTCCAAACTCCAGTTCTCCAAAGACGCGGATGGCACACAGACGCTGAGTTATGAGGAGGACGTGGTGAAGCGACAAGAGGGGAAAGGTGGGAACAGAAGATGCGGGATGGATTGGATGAAAGTAAAAAAGGTGCCCAGGCAGAAGGGGCTGCGCTCGGCTTTCCTGGACTTGTTGAGGTACTCAACATTGGAAATCTTTAAAAATATATATTTTCCAATTTATCATTGTTTAATATGCTGATTATGACCAACTTATTCTTACATCTGCAGGAGGATGGACAAGGCAGAATAAATGTCTTCAAAGTATTTTATAATGGTATTTAATGGAATAAAGTTAATAAGCAATAATGTAGTAGTGTTTTTGATGGTTGCATGTCTCTTTAACTTTTCGTTTACCCTCGGTACATATTATTTGCAGTATCAGTCATACAGGAGTGTAATGAGTGTGGTTTGGGGTGCAGTACCAGCCAGATGTCGCTGTGGGGAGCTGGGCAGTGTAGTTGGGACATTACAGTGTGCTCTCTCCCTTTTACACCGCATGCTCGGTGTGTTTTTTCTACTCGGGTTTGACCCTGGCCGAGAGGCAGCGTCTCTATAAAGTGGCCACGCTTCCCTCACGCAGCCTCTTTCCCCGGCCACAAACAACCGTGAGTGTCCAACTCACTGCTCCGGAAAAACTTTAAAAACAATACAAAAAAATATAAAATTTTATAAAAAATCTTTATAAAAACAAGAACCGCAAAATACTTAAAAGAATTACAAACTTTAAAAAAAAAAAATCGCAAAACGTAATTTACAAAAAAATACTATAAACAGGAGGCCTCCGGTTCGAACCCGAAGTTGACGTCTTTTGGAGAAGAAGGAATCTCATCGTACTTCAGGACAAGTCTATTTTTATTTTTTTTCCTTTTTAATTATTATTTTTTTGAAGTGACATCTGGTCATTAGGTTGAATCAGAGGCTGTCAGCACACCGGGTCTTTATCACAGCAGTGCCGAGGAAACGCACTTCATATCGGCTTTGATTCCAGAGGGGATCCTCGTCCATATTCACTGTCGGCTCTGAGATATGAACACAGCGACGGGGAGTTATCCGATGGCGTCTCTCTACGTCGGCGACCTGCACCCGGACATCACCGAGGCTATGCTGTATGAGAAGTTCAGCCCAGCCGGACCGGTGCTCTCCATTCGGGTCTGCAGAGACATGATCACCCGCAGATCTCTGGGATACGCGTATGTCAACTTCTCCCAGCCTGCTGACGGTAAGAAGAGTCGCGAGCCTTATGAGCTCGTGCGCGTGTGGTTAGTTGGAGCATGTTATTCCCACGCGCAGGCAGCACGCACTTTTCAGATGTTGCCATTGTCACTATAAGCTGTCACATGTAGCGCCAGGAGACACTTGATGCAGGTGATCACACAGCACACGTTCTTCTCTGCTGCTGGGAGCAGCCACTTGACCCATATAAGCGTGTCCCAGTTCTAGGAAATGGATCCTATTGGTAAACCCCTGACCCAAATGTGGGATCTGACTCGTGCTTTAAGATGCACAGTAACATATCACTGTGTTTGGGATTGAATGAAAGACACAAAGCGACCCATTTCTGCTCCTGTTTAAAAGGCCACAAGTGAAACGAATTCCCATCGCCATCTGCTGCTATGGCGACTGGGAGACTAAAGCAATGTTAGAATTCCAGGTTCATTGTCAAACTAGTCAGGGATTAGATGGATCTTACTTCATGTTGTGATGTTATAACCACTTAATGGTTATTGTACATTCGGACCTGATGACAAATTAGCCTTGCAGTGTAAATACTTAAGTGTTGAGAGACTGCATTGCAAAGACGTCTCCATTCGCAGCCAGGGTCATTCATGCATTGAGCAATAGAAGCAGGTGTTGGTGTGGTTGTCTTCAGACGCCTGGTGTAAATGTTTATGCTGCGTGGGTTGTGTGCATGGCTGAGCATCGACTCTTAGCACCTGTGACAACCTGTCTGAGCTCAAAGCTGCAGGAATGGTGGGTTATGGCCGGCTCATTAACCACATAGGTGGCATCAACATTCACAAGTAAACGTTCGAGCAACCACATGTGAGAAGCTACCATTTGTTCTTGGAGGGGTAGACATGATCTGTGTTGGGGGGGTGGGGGAGGTATTTCAGTGGTGACCTATGGAGCCTGAGGATAACCAGTGGGTTTTAACCAGTGGGTACAGATGATTTCACGCAGCAGCGGTCAAGACGTTTACAACTTTTGTTTTCTCTCTTCACATACAGATTCACATCTGTGCTGTATGTGCTCATATAAGAATTCTTGTTGAACGTGTCTCTTCCCTGTCAATGGTAGAGAATGCTCTACTCACACACCATGCCAGCACATACCTCCCAGGACCCCTCTCTAAATATAGAGCAGCTCTCTGAGCCGCCCATAATTTGCCTGCCCATAATATTTAGGTTCCTAAATGACACAACAATAACAAGCAACCCATTGCATGTTTGATACATGAGTTGAAGATTTCTCACTGTGAATCCTCCACAAGTCTATACGTTTGACAGTGACACAAACACACACACACACACACACTCACACTTTCTCTTAACACACGGTTGTGAAGAACAATCGCACGGCAAACTGCTGATGCCAGCAGACACAAGGCAGCTCCGTTTTGTTTACCAGACACTTTTAGCTGGAACGCCTGGCCTGTGTGTGTTACCGTGAAGTGACTGAACAAAAGGCTGTTTGGCGTTGACATTAAGAGCCTATACGTGATAACAAAGGCAATAGACAGAGAAAAACAAGTATACATTTAAACCTGATACTAGTCTGAAAGTATGGGAATGTTATTTCTGAAAAGCAGGGCTTCGAACCCTTTGTGTGCAGCATTGCCACTGCTACAGGCCTATAGGTGGGACGTGGCCCAGCAGCATGTGGTCAGTCAGTGGGGACGACCATGTGCTTGGTGACTGCAGCTGTTCATATACAGCTCACCAGCCACATGGTCCACTGCAGCATCTACACCATTTCGCACGTGCTCTGTTAACAGGCGGGCAGCAGGGGTTATTGTGCACAGATCCCAAGAGGACAAACTGTTACAATACAAGGCATTGTGTTGCTTCACTGGGAGTGTTATTAATGTAATGCAGGGGGTTGTGGCATAATGGCTATAGTGGCACAATAATCACCGCTGCATGATGGTATTGGTAGAGAAAAAAAATCGTGACACATGACAGGCAAGTTAATTAGTGATATGTTTACAGAGTCCTGGCTGCATGCAAACAGTTACCCGTGACCTTTCTCTCCACCTCTCTGCCCCCTCCTCCCTACAGCCGAGAGAGCCCTGGACACCATGAACTTTGACGTGGTGAAAGGGAAACCAATCAGGATCATGTGGTCCCAAAGAGACCCCTCCCTCAGGAAGTCTGGAGTGGGCAACGTGTTCATCAAGAATCTTGACAAGTCCATCGACAACAAAGCTCTGTACGACACCTTCTCTGCCTTTGGCAACATCCTGTCCTGCAAGGTAGAGTTGGCCATAAATGTCACACACACACACACACACACACACACATATATATATATATATATATGTCTGTAATATTCCCAATTTAAGGGAAAGAAGTTCCTGACTGGCGATATCACACACTGTGATTATGCTGGATCAAAAAGTATGAATGATTTTTAATTAATTCACTTTTATTGTATCACCATCTCCCTGATTCAAGCAAGACTTAAAAAAACAGCCACCTTGTATTTAACATAACATTAACATTGTATTTAACATTTAACATAACATTGCATTAAAGGTTAAGGGCCCACCTGCAATGAAGGTGGTGCATTGTTACCCATACAATATGTGCTGTGTGCTCCAGGTGGTATGTGATGAAAATGGCTCCAAGGGCTACGCTTTTGTCCATTTCGAGACGCAGGATGCGGCTGACCGCGCCATTGAGAAGATGAACGGCATGCTTCTCAATGACCGCAAGGTGTGAGTGTCCGATCGTCTCAGAGCACACAGTCTGCTGTTTGTTCCTGTGAGCGTCTGTCTGATTGAACTGTTGTGCTTGAACCACAGTGTTTAAAACCACCGGTGAGTTTCCATGTCCACGTGTAAATAGATTGCCAGGTGACGGCAGCTTATGTGGATCACGCTGTTCTATTCGTGATGTTTTGTTCCTCATGTATAAACCTGACTTGTCTGTCTGCTCTTCACTTGTGTTGCGAGTCACCTGACTTTTCATGTCGTTTTCAGTCGGTGAGCTTGTGTGAATAATCGGACTAATAAACTCATCTCTCACTACCTGCCACCAGATCCTAAACGGATGAAAACGAAACTAAAACTTCCTACTTATCTCCTGTGCCCGAATATTTTCTCTCACCTTATTTACCCACTTGCTGGTCACCCGTGTTAGAGTGTTTGTGTGTGTATGACCACGCTTGTGTGTTTTAGTGATGGATCGAATGCAGGAATGCAAAACTGGATGGCGGAAGGGGAGAGGTCATCACAGCAAGGTATCTAAGATCATTTGGTCGCCCTCAGCTTTCCTTTGTTCTGTGAGACTCTGTTCCTCCATCCCTCTCCATCCACCTCCTCATCAAGTTATGGACCGGGAATAATGATGGTTGTCACTGCGTTGTCTAGCATGTCAATATATCTGCCTGCCCTCAGTGGGATTAACAGCAGCTGAATGGGTTTTTTTTTTCACGCCTTACCGCAGGAGTGATGAGTCACATGATGATGTGTAGCAGTTTCGTGAACTTCTGTCTGTGTTCTTGTTCAGGACTGTTGTTGTTATCATGTTGTGTGGTCGGGTCTTTGTGGCGCTTTCTTTACTTGGAGACCTGCGTAACCAGTGTTTTAGATTGGAATAAAGAGATGGCGCCTGGTCTGCTTTCCGCACACTGTCAGAGCCGTTTTAAAAGAGTGTGTGTGTCGCCGCTCTCCCTCTGTCATTAGGTTTGTGGGTCGTTTCAA
Organism: Trinectes maculatus; assembly: GCA_016785345.1. NCBI lineage: Eukaryota > Metazoa > Chordata > Actinopteri > Pleuronectiformes > Achiridae > Trinectes > Trinectes maculatus. Next base: position 50,856 of record JAFBJQ010000225.1, on the reverse strand, counting down.
ATCGCGCAAAGAAAGAGAGGCTGAACTTGGAGCCAAAGCCAAAGAGTTTACCAACGTCTACATCAAAAACTTTGGGGATGATATGGACGACGAGCGGCTGAAAGAGCTTTTTGACAAATATGGTAAACTGAGACTGTGTACATTCACCTGAAAACCCTGATGTTTCTCTACCTGTCTTACCTCCATGTCTTTGACCTTTGCAGGTAAAACACTCAGTGTGAAGGTGATGACGGACCCCACAGGCAAATCCAGAGGCTTTGGATTCGTTAGTTACGAGAAGCACGAGGATGCTAATAAGGTACTTTGGACTTATTTAAATGTGTGGTGTGTATCTTCATCCTGTAGACATGTTCTCTGATCATTCTGGCTCATCCACAGGCGGTAGAGGACATGAACGGCACTGAACTCAATGGTAAGACCGTGTTTGTGGGACGCGCGCAGAAGAAGATGGAGCGGCAGGCAGAGCTGAAGAGGAAGTTTGAGCAGCTGAAACAGGAAAGGATCAGCCGTTATCAGGTCAGCACACAACCTGGTTCCATCAGTCAGTCAAATCAAATCCAGTCCACGTGTTTTTGTTAGTAACTGAGATGATGGGTTGCGTTTGGTTTCAGGGTGTAAATCTGTACATTAAGAACCTGGATGACACGATAGATGACGAGAAACTGCGCAAAGAGTTCTCTCCCTTCGGATCCATTACAAGTGCCAAGGTAAATAAAATCAGCCCCATGGTGCAGTGCATCACCACAAGATAAATATGTTGTTCTTATAGAAACATGGCCACGGTATCAGCAATATTTGTATATTTAGAGTTAGTAACTCAGACACCTTGTGTTTTAGGTGATGCTTGAGGAAGGTCGCTCCAAAGGCTTCGGCTTTGTCTGCTTCTCCTCCCCTGAAGAGGCCACCAAGGCTGTGACGGAGATGAACGGACGCATCGTTGGCTCCAAACCGCTCTACGTAGCTCTCGCTCAGCGGAAAGAAGAGCGCAAGGCGCACCTCACCAACCAGTACATGCAGCGTATCGCCGGCATGAGGGCCATGCCTGCTAATGCCATCATTAATCAGTTCCAGCCCACCAGCGGCTACTTCATGCCCGCTGTCCCACAGGTGTGACGCGCCACTCTGAAATCACACTGAAGACACTGTTGTGTTTACTGCTTTCTCCTGCTGATTCAGTTCATTCTTGTGACCCCTCCCTCCCCAGGCTCAGAATAGGACCACGTACTATGCACCCAATCAGCTGGCCCAAATGCGACCCAACCCCAGGTGGCAACAACAAGGGGGCAGAGGTCAAGGTGAACATGTGACATTATTAGAAAGTGCATACAACTCTAATAAAGCTCACTCATCTTTATGCTGTCAGGGACCGTTTCTGAAATCAGGCAACCTAAGTAACTGCATTATCTCATTCTTTTTTTTTCTTTTTTTAATCTCTCTCAGGTGGTTTCCAGGGGATACCCAGCTCGCTGCGTCAGCCAGGACCACGTGCCAACCTGAGACACATGAGTCCCAGTAGCGGCACACAGGGCCCACGTGGTGTGTTCGTCTATAAAAACTGGCCTGAATGTGCATCTGGCTCTGTCTTTGGAATTTAATCAGCACTCCATATGCAGTATAGATTGTCAAGATGCTTTGTAAAGCCTGCCCTCTTTCTTTTTCCTCACTAACAGCCAGTGGCCAGACCATGGCTCCTCGTCCTTCAATGGCAGTCCCAGGGCCCCGTGCCATGCCTCCGTACAAATATGCCACTGGGGTCCGCAACCCTAACCCCCAGGTGGTGCAGCCGATTGCCTTACAGCAGGTTTGCGCAGTGTACCTACCACACTATCTTATCGCTGAGTAAATATTTGGAATTCCCTCACTATATCCGTCATGTCCTGTGTTTTCCAGGCTCAGCCGGCTGTCCATGTTCAAGGCCAGGAGCCTCTCACAGCCTCCATGCTTGCTGCTGCACCCCCCCAGGAGCAGAAACAGATGCTCGGTACCACTGGTGTTTCCCTGTAAATCAATCATTTATCCTTTCAATAGGATGACTAATTCTGCCTGTGATTTTGTTTTGTTTTTTATAGGGGAGCGTCTTTTCCCACTGATTCAGGCCATGCACGCCAACCTGGCTGGGAAGATCACTGGCATGCTGCTGGAGATTGACAACTCTGAACTGCTACATATGCTGGAGTCTCATGAATCTCTGCGCTCAAAGGTATAGGACACCCTCCATCTTGATCACAGAGTCACACTGACTGATCCACACTCACGTCATACATGTATTTATGTTACCTATTTTTACAGGTGGAAGAAGCTGTTGCTGTGCTACAGGCCCATCAGGCAAAGAAAGATGCCACCCAGAAAGTGGGCAGTATGGCTACTACTGCTGCTGCTGCTGCCACATCCTGAAGACTCTGCTGTATTGGATTGGTATGATGATGCATAAGCAGTGAAACCACTCACACTTGTTGAATTGTTCCGACATGCTTTGTGGCACTAATGAAAAATCTTTGTGTTTTTACAGAGTACAGACAAACAGTCAGAGATGGGGAGAGAAACACTACACTGACTCCAAACACCTCAAGCCCCTGAACAATTATGCAAAAATGGAAAACCTAAAAAAAAAAAGAAATGTTGAAACATACTTGAACATTAAAAATATATTACTGTTTATAATTTAACAGCTATATAATACGTTTAAACTGCATATAATAATGCAAATGAATCTGGAATCTAATCCTTTCATTTGGTGGTGAAGGAGAGAAACATTTTTGTGGAAGAAAAATGAGTCTTGTTCTTTTTCTTTGCTTAATATTTGATGCTTGATTTGAAATGATGGACTCCTCCTATCATGTTTCATGGGTGTGAGGTGTACTCAATAAAGGGATGATTTATCAAGGTTACCACTCTTGTGTTATTTAATCTGTAAATGTCAGCATCTGAGTGTGTGTGTGTGTGTGTGTATCTTGTATAGACACAAGAATCAGATGTGCTACAGAAAGGCCAAAGCATGAATTATGAAATATTTCATTTTTCTTTGGACTGGTGATTTGTACCAGAGTCACAAACTGGGGAAAGAAATGTTTTTCCTTTTTTTCTTTCTTACCGAATGACACTTTATAGAATAGAAAAACAAAACTTTAAGGTCTGACATTTACATGTTTTGATGCTACACACAAAAAATTCTTAAAATTCAATCATCTTATCTTGTAATTAAGTCTTTTTTGTGATAAATGAAATATATAAATGTGTGTGTGTGTGTGTGTATTTTAAAAAACTGTCAGTTTTACTTTTCAACTATTCCAAAGGAGTGATTACTATTAATTGTTATTATTGCTGTTGTAAGTCAAGCAGTAGTAATAGTAGTATAGTAGGTGTAGTATAGTATAGAATAGTAGAGACCGTTTAACATGCCTTTACTGTGCTGATACTGGAGTGAGGGTGGAGAGTAGTATGCCCTCCGACAGGTGGCGCTGGAGCTCACCAGACGAAGGAGGAGGGCTTTAGTTTTCTTCGCCAATGACGAGCGCCTGGGGTCAAAGGGGAAGGGTTAAATCCAATATGGCCGCTACGAAACGAGTGCTGTATGTTGGTAAGTTTCTCTAATTTTACACAAAAACACGTCGCAGCCGTGCGTCGGTGTGATGTTTCCTTTATTAAAGTAGATATAGCGGTGGAAAACCCGGACGGAGAGGAGCTGGGAAAACGGGTCACACTTAAAAATGAAATAAATTTAAATGACAATAACGTGAAAATGTCCAGAGTCTTTCATGCAGCATTTAATACTCAATCTAAACCACAAAGATAATGTGCATTTATTTGTTTTGTTTTTTAACACATGGTACAATGTCTTTAGTGAAAAGTGTTACTGTGCCTGCATCCATCAATACGATTATACAATTCAGTGACACGGTTTAAAGTAGCATGCAGTACAGTGCACAAAAATGTGTAATATTGCATATAAGATTATTAATATATAAAAAATTAAATGGAAAATGCTATATTAACCTCATGTGTAAAATGATCTGTGTGTGTGTGTGTGTGTGTGTGTGTGTGTGTGTGTGTGTGTGTCAGGTGGTCTGGCAGAGGAGGTGGACGAGAAGGTGTTACACGCTGCCTTTATCCCATTTGGAGACATCATAGACATCCAGATACCTTTGGACTATGAGACAGGTAAGAGAAATGTGATGCGAGTTGTGTTGCCATAAACGCAGCAGATGAGAAAACTAAGCCACTGATGGATGTGTCTTTTATTCTGGTTTCAGAAAAACACAGGGGATTTGGTTTCATTGAGTTTGAGCTGGCAGAGGTATGAACGTGCTGCAGTGCTACAGAAAACATTCACAACATTCTGATTTCAGCCCACAAACTGAAATATTTTCAACAACAAAGTAAATGAATGAGATTGTATTTCAAGGTTGTGTGTGGGTGCATGATAGAAGCACACGCTATAATTTCTGTAAGAGCTGAATCTGATATTTTGAAGAGACATGAAACACACATAAAAACACACACTGTGTCAAACATGTCTGTATTACAAGAGAAAGACTGGGGTTGAGGTTCAGCAGTAGTCATGAGTGGAACAAATTGATCAGCATCCTGTAGAAACAGAAGGATAATGGTTCACTGAGTTGAGGGTTGCACAGCCTATACATGCAGACAGTCTGTTATTGTTAATAACCTATTTGTGGTCTTCTGTAGGATGCTGCTGCAGCTATTGATAACATGGTAAGTGGATGACTTTCCTGCACACACTTGACAATAATGTTAGTCATGTTTTTAAGGATGTGTTGTCTTTACTCGTCAAGTAATAGTAATTTTGCTAATAACAAAGAACATATTTTCTGATAAGATTCTGTTCTGCTAACTGAATTTACTGAGGTAAACCAAAGATGGTTTGAGCTGTTGTCTCAAAACATGTTAAGGACCTAAACTGTTAATGAATTACAAGAATTTACCATGTTTCTGATGTAAACTACATTCAGGACTTAAAAAATTGAATTACTAATATTTGACTCAAAAAAAATTTAAAAGGCAAGAAATGAACACTGTACAAAATATGCATTTACTTATTCATGTTTTTTTTTTTTTTTTGAATCTTCAAGAATGAGTCTGAGCTATTTGGACGGACTGTCCGGGTCAACATCGCCAAACCCATGAGAATCAAGGAAGGTTCTTCTCGGCCAGGTGATTATTGATGAACCTCCATTCACAAATGGTTTCAACATTCTGCGATTTAAATGCATAGATGTAACTTTTTTTTTTAAATCCGTGTTTGCCCTCAGTGTGGTCGGACGATGACTGGCTAAAGAAGTTCTCAGGTAAGACGGCAGAGGAGGCTGAGGGGGAGACAGCAGCTGGAGAAATAACCAGCACAGAAACACAGGAGGTGAGATAGTTTCCTTTCAGGTGTTGGGGTGTGTAATTCTAGTCTTTCAAGTCTAGAATTTCAAGTCATGTATGATTTGTTTTTGTAGGGTGAGCCAGCAGCTAAAAAGGGCAGAGTTAATCCTCAGGTCTACATGGACATCAAGATCGGCAATAAGCCGGCAGGGCGACTCCGCTTCCTTCTGCGGGCTGACGTTGTTCCCATGACAGCCGGTATGCAGTGTCCTGATCGACTATTACCATCAAAAAGACACATATATACAAATTGTACATGCTTATGTTTGTTTGCAATAAGAATAGAAAATGTGCTAAATTAATCAAAAATCCTAAATGAAACACCTCTATTCAACATTATAAAAATGTGCAAGCATACAGAAACAAAAGCATCTCTTCCTACATCTTTGTGTAGAGAACTTCCGTTGCTTGTGCACACACGAGAAAGGCTTTGGCTACAAGGGCAGCAGCTTCCACCGCATCATTCCTCAGTTTATGTGCCAGGGAGGTGACTTCACCAACCACAACGGTACCGGCGGCAAGTCCATCTATGGTGGGAAGTTTGACGACGAAAACTTTGTCCTGAAACACACTGCTCCAGGTGAGGAGGTTTGAAAGAAGCGCTCGGGTTGTTTGATTGTATATTTTGTCAGCAACTGGTAACAGCAACTGGTTAAACCTTGTCTTTGGTGTTCACAGGGCAACTCTCCATGGCCAACAGTGGGCCAAACACTAATGGCTCTCAGTTCTTTATCACCAATGACAAAACCGACTGGCTGGATGGCAAACACGTGGTGTTTGGAGAGATGGTGGAGGGGATGGATGTGCTCCGTGCAATTGAGGTAAATGATAAAGGGGGTTAACCATATCGCCACATCTGCCTATGCATCAGAATATTTTGTCTGTTCTACAGTTCCTACAGTTACCATGTATGGATGTAGTAGATAATGCTAAGAAAAATTAACTGTTAATAAGACATTAATATAAAATTGAAAATCAAAGTGTAAATTAATTAGTACTTGCAAATGGTGGACTGCTGTTTTGTGGAGTTGAAAAAGTAATCTTATTTACAGATCATTTAAAATGCATTTTTTTCCCTGCAGGCTCTGGGAACAAAAAGTGGGAAGCCAAAGGAGAAAGTGATCATCTCAGACTGTGGAGAATGCGAGTGAAGAAAGAGAAGTTTTGAGTTTGAATATTTGGTATGTGTGTGTATGTATGTGTGTGAGGGCATGATTGTTCATAATCTTTGAACCTGCATCTTCTGCGATGTAAATATTTTGATACACAGCTTTTGTACAACTTGAATGTTATACTTTTACATATTAAATGTTACATTCTCATAAGAACTTGTTGTCTTATTCCTTTATTAACTACAATACACTTTTGTACTTGTATCATTCTTTCATTTAGTATGAAAACAACTAAAGTTTTTATATATTTTTATATATAATAAAGTAGTTAAATATTATTAGTGGACTATCCCAAAGGCTATTTTAGAATGATATATTTTCAGAGACCTATAACACAATTCATTGTTTATGCTAAAATATTAAGATACATTTTTTTGTTTGATTAAACAGCAATATAAATATTAGCTCACACACTGATGTTTCATCGTATAGAACTAGCTTTTTAATTGGGTTGTCTTAGTCTCTCACGTGACTGTATTTTGCATCAGTCAACAATCGAGGCGCATTTGTAAGTAAAAAAAAAAGGTGGATCACTCCTCTCTTGGTATAATTGTTTAAACGAGTGGGAGCAGCCACACCTGAGCAGGTCGAGTGATCGCAGCTCTTGTCGGGCAGACAACTCCACCTCCTCCTCCCCCCTCCCTCCCTCCCTCTCGTCCTGCTCAGACATCCACACCAGCTCTGATCGGAGAGCTTCATCCAAATCCTGTTCCTGCGCCTCGACACCGACACAGCGACACAGCGTCCACACCGGCAGGATCCTCACGCGACCACTTCAGGTCTGATTTTCATAACAAAGCGTCTATGTTATTTCTCATTAGATCGGACCAGGTTTTGGTTGTGGGGGCTTTGGATACGCGTAAATACGCACGATCGCACGAGCTTGCTCCGCAGTGAGTGAGAGCTGTGACGGTATCTCCGCACAGCGACGACTTCCAGAGTTCCTGTTTACAAACCTTTACTCAACTCACTGCTTTAACGTCACACCAGCGCTACTTTAATGATCCCTTTCCACCCATTTCTCCAGTGTGTTTTTGCGTTGAGACGTGTAACCACGTGCGGCCATTTATGAGTTTCTTCTCACTTTGTGTCTTTATTCTCTTGTCCTTTTGTCTATGCCTGCGATGAGACTGTGTTTGTTTTTGCTTCAGGCTGGTACATATTGAATCTTGCCTGTGCCGTTTCCATTGAGCGGAGCCTCCTCTGTCTTCCATCAGCAGGAAGAGAAGACGGGCTGTGACCAGACCTCGTCATGAACTGGGCATTTCTCCAGGGCCTCCTCAGTGGAGTGAACAAATACTCCACAGCCTTCGGCCGAGTCTGGCTCTCTATCGTCTTCCTCTTCAGGGTCATGGTGTTTGTGGTGGCGGCAGAGAAAGTATGGGGCGACGAGCAGAAAGACTTTAAATGCAACACGGCTCAGCCCGGCTGCCACAATGTCTGCTACGACCACTTCTTCCCCGTCTCCCACATCCGGCTATGGGCGCTCCAGCTCATCTTCGTCACTTGCCCCTCGCTCCTGGTGGTGATGCACGTCGCCTACAGGGAGGACAGGGAACGGAAAAACCGGCTCAAGTACGGCGAAAACTGCCGGCGTCTCTACCAGAACACCGGCAAGAAGCGCGGAGGCCTGTGGTGGACCTACGTCCTCACTTTGGTCTTCAAAATAGGTGTGGACGCCACCTTCGTCTACCTCGTCTACCACATCTACGAGGGCTACGACTTCCCGTTGCTCATCAAGTGCGAACAGAAGCCGTGCCCCAACAAGGTGGACTGCTTCATCGCACGGCCAACTGAGAAGAGAATCTTCACCATCTTCATGGTGGTCACCAGCCTGGCCTGCATCCTGCTCTCCGTTTTTGAAATTCTCTACCTGGTCGGTAAACGCTGTCGTGAATGTTTCACCGCGGCCCACAACTCGCACCAAGTCATCACCAACACAATGTCAAGCGGAAGCAACTTGATGGAGGCAAACTCTCGAAAGCTGAGAGCTGAAACCACCCCGGAGACCCCTGCACCATCATACAGCGTCGCCATATCTTGAGCGCTGACTGAGGAGGAAGTCAAAGACTTGGTGCAGTGAAACAAAGACCTGAGAAAGGAAAGCTGTCTCACTCTACAGGCACTTCCTTAAAGACTTGGCAGGGACTGAGCTAAGATGGATTTAGTTCCACAGCAAAAATGAAAACTGGACAATGAGTCATTGGTCTGGAATGTGATCACTGGTTTGGGTTTGAGATTTATTTATTTTTTTCTTTACAGATAAATCTCTGAAGCCCGTGAATGAAAAAAAAAATCCTGATTTTGTGTTGCAGTGTGAGACTCAGCCTTGTGTTCTTCTGAATGAGTCACTCCATGGTTTGGAGAGTATGGTTTTATAAACACATGCGGTTTCTGTGTCAGATTTTCCCTCCACTCGTGCCCAGCCTCAGCGAGTGTGGTGTGGACTGTACTACGTCTTCTCTCTTCACTCACACGTTACGAGAGCTCACTGCAAATGTTGTACTTTACATTATTATTTATCATAGCATTTGCAAGATGGTGCTGTTGTGTATGTGACAGACCTCATTTACAGGCAAACAGAGAACAATGAAGCGAATGTGGCGGTTAATGATCAAGATTTTATATAAATATATATTTTATATTTTACAGCATTACGATGCAGCATGGCTGCACAGTTGTTAAAGTTATTTTCATTAAAGATCATTATTTTCATGCTGGATGTTTCATATTTGTTTTTCCTGACGTCCGTACACGGTATTGAACACAGGATTAGACACTGAACTCGTAGTGTACTGTGGCAGTGTAATTACCAGTTACAGAAGAAAGCAGAGAATGTACTAAAGAGAACCATGTGTTGATTCTGCAGATCTGTGTGCTGAATAAGATCCCCAACTTTTTTTTCTCTGCTTCCACTTTTTCCATGTGTTTCATAAAGCCCTGCCTCCCGACTGGCCACAGATTGCTTTGTTGCCATGAGCAGCAGCCTTGTTGTTGAGGTGGATTGGTACGTTGAGAGGGGCAGAGGAAGAACCTCCCACCCCTCTGATTCATCCGCGCTGACGTGTGGAACCACCCAGCGCAGGAATGTGAAGGTCCGTGCTGCCGATGGACTGGATGATTCCAGTATTTACACTGCTATATGAGAGATTTAGTGAGAGTAACAAAAGGTGTTGTGAAAGAGGTCAGAAGAAAGATCAACATTTTGAAACTCAGACAGGATCATCAGCTGGCACCACTGGTAACTGCTTTCACTGGAACTAGTCACATCAACGACACTTTCAGGCCTGGGTGTTTCACTGTGACTAGTTGTTGTTGTGTTGTTAATGCGGTGTACCTGTTCACCTGTGGTGTAATGGAGGGGCAGCATGAAACCAGCAATACTAGAAAGACAAGATACTATAAGATGTGAACGGGAAAACAAATCTGTGTATTTGTGTATGATTTCAGTGGCGTTTTCATCACTTTCAGATTGACCCCTGCTCCCGTGGAAACATTTTCCAACTGTATTGGCTGAGAAACTGGGAATCTGTTTGTCACGCTCATCATGAACCCACTCCCAACTCTTCCGGGAGTTATTATCTCTCCCCGTCCCAGCTCTCACCCCTCTGGTACATTTCCTTCCTTTCACAACATCAGCAGAAAGAGTGGTGTGTGTATCTTGCTGTGTTGTTCGGTCTTGTTAAGACATGCGGCTGGCAGAGCTTGAGTCATGGGTTGCATACCTGCAGGTGTGTCCCAGCAGACTGCCTGGACCAGTTCATCATCCACAGGCAAACGTCGCGCTCTTCCCCCTCCCCCCACTCGAGTGCTCTTCTTGTCTATGGGACACTCGTGCAGATGTTGTGTTCTCATGCTCAGGGTTTATGCCACAGATGAAAAGCACAACCACTGCTGGTGTTTCTAATAATATTCTGACAGAGATGTGTTTGGTTTACATGTTCTGTCTCACACTGAAGGTTTTATACCAGAGATGGTGCATTATTCGTACACAGACGGACATATGGACATAATGCCCTATGTGTCTTCACATCAGCATTAATGACTAAGTGGGAAACAAAAAACCATTCCACTCAATCACTGGGTTAGTTTCCAATGTGCACATTGCATCTGCTTTTAAAAGTTTAATTATGTGATTCCAAGAAAAAACTCTTTCCAGAAATTGTAGGCATGGTTGAAGGCAATAACAAACATGTCCTGATATGTAGCAAATGAACATGTCTTTGTTATATAATGTAAATAGAGGATTCATTAGATCTGAATGCAGGAACGAGTTGCAAGAACTGGCAAGTTGTGGCACTGGCAGCTTGATATTTGATGATCCCGACAACATCTGCAGACTCGCATTCATCTGTGGACATTGATATTAATGGGATGCTTTGTCTCCTACAGGGGAGTTCATGAATTGTGATAGTTACCTGAGTAAAGCTTTGGCTTATAAAGAATAAAGGAAATATAATACACCTTTCAGGCTCTCCTGTGGGCGTAGAGGAAGAAAAAAGGGCAAGAAATCAGAGAGAAAGAGTGAGAGAAACAAATATTTCCATAGTTACGTGATGACACATTCCCTCTATGTGACTTCCTGTCCACCTGCCACCTCACCTTTCCAGCAGCCCACCCCAGAAAATATGTTCCCTGGCACTCCTCATACTTGAGAAACAAAAAGAGGCCAAGAGCATTTACATAAAAAAAAAAAAGATACATTCACCTCAGGGTGTGTCTTCCTCTTACGCCCGGTACACAAGATCGAATACTTAGAAACAAGTCGAAACAGTGAGACACACGTTCCTGGAAACATGGCACACAAAAACAGTAACACTGTTTCCTCTAAGAAGTACACCCCATCTTTTTTGTTGGAGAAAAATGAAGCGATCAGGTAAAACTTGATGATTCCATACTTATATATAGTCAGGGATGCACATACTGTAAGTGGTGCTCATAGGGTCCTCACCTTGAACAAAATACATTTTTACACCAACCTCACAGGATGAACAAAATACAGTGATACATGGATAACGTGACATGTAATTCCTGATTATCACTTATGTGCACCCCTGGCTAATGTTTGAACATAGCAAACCCTCCATCCTTTTGTTTGTGAAACTGTACAATAAAATGAAGTTCTTCCTCAGGGTGCAGCAACCTGACCCCCTGGTCTGAACCCCATGTTATCTTCAAACCACCAAGACTGTGAGTGGATCCCTGGCACCAGAGAACCATGGACATGTCTCCACTCCATGTTTCCAAGAGCCTGGAGACGGCTTCTGGGAATTTAATGTAATTTGCGTGTGGTAGGGAGAGAGAGGGGGAGACAGAGAGAGAGAGAGGAGGGAAGTATAGGGAGAGAGAGAAAAAACTGAAAGGGATCATCTGAGGCAGCACCAGTCTTTCTTCTTTAACCACACCCACGGGCTCATTTCTCAGCGCTGCGCCTGGTTACCTGTCGCGGAGAATCACGTCTGTGCGTTTAAGGACTAAAAAGACCCAAAAGCAACAAGATCGCACCGGATACACGTTTATTCACGTGTCCTCTAATCAAACATGGACTAATGGCTCTGTTGGTGAGTGAAACAAACAAACTGTGTGATGCGGGTTTCCTGCGCCTGAAATGCGTTAGGCTCGTTTTAAGTTGGCGTCACAGACAGTTGGGATCAGTTACGCACTGTTGGTTTGTCGGATCTGCGACAACAACAGGAGTCTGTGATTCGATAGTTTGATGATGGTCGCCGAAGAGGGAACGTGCGTCGGGACGGAGCCGATTTGCCAGGAAAACGTGTCCAAATGACGCACGCGACCTGTGCGTAAAAGGCGATTCAGAAGTCGATTCAGCATATACTGTATATACTTCATCATACTGATAGTGTTGTGTCTTATGAAAACAAAACACTGACATAAGTTGTGTGAAGTAGTCAGCAGGATATATCCCCTAAACAAATCTAAGCTGAGTGTTCTGACGTGTTTCCTCAATGATCTCAATGGTTCGACGCCAGGCCTCAACCTTACTCTTTGTTTTTGTTAAGGGTTAATGACAAAAATCTGAATAGCATGTTGTTAAAGTGAGATAGCTCTAACATGGTGATGGTTATGGATTGAAATAAGGGAATATGATCACCATTTTTTAAAATTCTGCCATTTCCAGGTTTGAAGATAAACTCCCAGTGGTGCGAGAAGAATTCCAGGAACGATATTTCTGACTTTCAGCCAAGGACATGGACTGGAAGACGTTCCAAGCCCTCCTCAGTGGGGTGAACAAATACTCGACAGCGTTCGGGCGGATATGGCTGTCTGTGGTGTTTGTGTTCCGGGTGATGGTGTACGTGGTGGCAGCGGAGCGAGTGTGGGGCGACGAGCAAAAGGACTTTGACTGCAATACCAAGCAGCCTGGCTGCGCCAACGTCTGCTACGACTTCTTCTTCCCCATCTCCCACATTCGCCTCTGGGCCCTACAGCTTATCTTCGTCACATGCCCTTCCTTCATGGTGGTCATGCATGTGGCGTACCGCGATGACCGTGAGCGCAGGTACAGAGCCAAGCACGGTGAGGACTCCAAGCTGTACAACAACACGGGCAAGAAACATGGCGGTTTGTGGTGGACCTACCTGGTCAGCCTCTTTGTAAAAACAGGCATCGAGATCTCCTTCCTCTACATCCTCCACCGAGTCTATGACAGTTTCTACCTACCAAGGCTGGTCAAATGTGAGGTATCACCTTGCCCCAATCAGGTGGACTGCTACATCGGCCACCCAACTGAGAAGAAGGTCTTCACCTACTTCATGGTTGGTGCTTCAGCCCTCTGCGTCATCCTAAACATCTGCGAAATCTTTTATCTCATCGCCAAACGCGTCGCACGAATCGCAAATAAGATCAAGAGGCGCAGTCGCAGCATGGCCGTGCATCACGACGACTATAACGACGACCCTTTCAACAACTGCAACGAACCACTGTCAAAACTGAGAGTGAATGAGAAAAACGAGAAGGAAAAGCCGCCATCCTTCCGGAGTGCGTTCAAATCTTCGTACAGGCCCCCCACACTGAAAATTCACGATAAGATACGGGCCTCCGCTCCCAACCTTTCCACTTCTTCAGGACAATGATGGAGAGGCGGGGAGTGTTTGTGCTAAAAACCATTGAGAAACCTCAAAACAGACTCTGAGCTATGAGCCAAACTACAGTATGAGGAAGACTGGAAGGTGGATCATTAGTGGATCCATCCTGTGGGCCCCCCGTGTCCACATCTGACTGCTTTGGGAAAACGAACTTTGCTTTCCAAGTCAACTTCCACAATATTTACAAGTCATTTAATGCCAAATTGATTTGTTAATAATGGGTCTACCTTGAATACAATATGGGCCTTTTTGCCCCTATTAAAATATATGAGTAAAGTTTCCCTGTGTCTTTCGTGCGCCTGCCGTTTTGACACGGGAATGAAATGAGTCATGCGGGTATGGAGGTAGGACACACCTGGCAGAGGTATTCTCCCTCCCTGCCAGAGTCCACAGTGACATGAGGGGGGTCTGTGGTCACTGAACACTACTCCAGTCCACTATATTTAATTTCACTCATATCATGGCATCATTTGATAGTTTTGTTATCCTGTCCCAGTTAGTCAGTCACCTAATTATCGCTTCCTGATACTCAAAGTGCTGACTGGCCTAAAATAACTTTGTATTTACAGCATCTATATAAATACAACATCAGTATGTATATGTCTTTATCCTGTACAGTAATTCTGCAGATGTAAGCTTCCTCTCAGGTTTACGCTGTGCAGCCGCATGTTGTATAGACTGCTGACATCCTTGTACACAACTTCGCCTCATGAGACCACTGTTGATTTATATAAGGCGAATGGAATGCTGCTGTTTAATCCTGTTGCTGGAGCTGGAGCACAGTGGAGGAGGCTGGAGGAAACTAGGAAAAGCACACGACACCCTGAACTGCGTTGTGTTTTTTTTTTGTGAGTCACTAAATGTCCACTGTGCACGCCAGGAGGAAGTGTATTTCCTGCACTTGCTAATACCAATGTTTTTTAGTGTCATTTTTAAATGAATTAAATTTAAATGTACTGAATGTGTCTTTGGGTTTGGTGTTCTATAACAGTAAAGGGTGCTTATTGATAACTTATGAGAAATTCAAACTATGTAGAAGCTTTCAGTAATGCAAGTTGTTTGCCAACCGCCAGCATAAAACACCAGAAGAAGAATAATCTGGAATATGGTTTCATATTTACTGTACACACAGTTCACTAAATAATTTCCTCTTATGTTTCAGTCGCTAAATGGTGGTTGACAAACAACGCTAAGCACATTACAAAATCCAAAATCATCGCACTCAGTAATTTGAAAAAACTGAGGATGACACCTAGATTTGTGAAGATAAAAGGAAGCAATTTATATAAAAATAGCACAAACAAGTTACCTCTCATGATACTGACATGATCATTGTTAAAAGGTTGAGTTTTTCCATTGACGCTGACTCATACTGTAAGAAGACGTACAGTTCCGTCCAATCAGCCACTACTTTTACATTCCGATCAGCCATCAGTCATTTCAAAACGCTGTGGCTCATCATGACTGGATGTCTTTCGTGCGTGTTTGTTTCTGTCGGTGGAGGTGTTAGGCCTGGAGTAAGAATCTCAGTCTGCCTGTCTGACCTGTCAGTCAGGTTTCTCTGAGGTGTGGCAAACAAAACTTTTTGTTTGCTACGAATAATTTCCATGACAAGGTTTAAAATCACCACAGAGTTTGTAAAAGCCTTATATGGTCAAAGATGGCTTTATTTATGACGCAGCAAGCATAAAACTAATATTGAATGCGTAAAACATGCGTTTAACAGTAACAAATATGGTGCTCTTCATCATGTAATCATTTATGCTGCGGAAACTGTATTCAGACTCTGTGGACTGATGTCACTGTTGAAACACATTAGATTGAGGACACATTCAATGCATTTATGAAATAATATTTATTTTTAAAATCTCAATATAGTTTTATATGTACAGACATTTCAAAATAAATTCAGAAAAATGCTAAAGTAAAACTAGGAATCTTCCATAAATAAAAAAACACTGTGAATACAAAACATTAACGTTGTTTCACATGGGCTCATGGTTTCCACATATGTTCCCTTTCACTGATTAGTGATCAGGGCAAACAGAGGATGATCAAAAATCAAAACCTGAACACTTCTGTCTTTTCTGACATCAACAGTGAGCTTATTCATTACCGGTACATTTTCACCAGCTGATTTATGGTTAATTTTTTTCATTCACCCAATGTTCAGAAATAAATGTAAGCATACTACTTACTGATGTAAAAAAACAAACAAACATGACTTTTGACAAGAAGATAATGTATGACTAGACTTGACATAAGGCACTGGTCCAGCTGTGCTGTCATGTAGTGATAATCTGAACAAAAACTGTATTTTTCAAACAGAGAGTGGAGTCAGTAACGTCCATGACAAACCAAATTTAAAGGGAGGAAACCTAACTGCAGAGGACAATAGCTCCAGGTTTTGCTACAGTTTGCAGGTGGCCTGAGCCACTTTGGAGTTGGTCTTTCGATTAAGGCTTCGACAGATGAAAGCTCCAGCATTCATCAGCTTAGCGAGGTCCACTCCCTGAGGAGAAGACACACAATCAAATGCTCAAACCTAAATATTTTAAAGGACAGTTCACATTGTACAAAATTGCTAAAACCGCTAACTAAATTAAGTAGTTCAGTTTGTTTGTCTCCTGATAAAAGGAAATACTAAAGTAAATAGTAAGCCTGGGTAGATTTCTAACTACTCACTCACTAATGAAATACTAGAAAATTCTTTCTCTCATTTTTAAATACGTAAACATAAGCGCTAGTGTTGCATCAGTAGTCTCTCCTACAGAGAACAAAGAACAGGAAATCAAAGAAAAATAACTTAGGTCGTCTTACTGTTTGAATCCCAAGTCCATGCAACATGTAGACAACATCTTCAGTGGCAACATTCCCAGAAGCCCCCTGGGCATAGGGACAACCGCCCAGTCCAGCTACTGATGAGTCTACCACACTGACTCCCATCTGCAAAGCAGAGATAATATTAACATCTTCACATTAACAGTGCCCTAATGACTAACTATAACATCTACTTTACATTTTCGGATGAGAATAATTTAGTTTGAACCATGGCTGACCTGTAAGGCTGTAAGGATGTTGGCCAGGGCCTGGCCATAAGTATCGTGGCAGTGCACTGCCAGGGCACTGACTGGCACCTCTTTAGTCACTGCTGCCAACATTTGATTCATGCTACCTGGAGTCCCCACTCCTATGGTGTCACCCAACGAGATCTCATAGCAGCCCATTGCATAGAGACGCTTTGCTACCTGCAAGACAGGGACATAGCTTGAGCTTATTTTATTTGTGGTCGTGTCAAAGCTTTGTAGAAAAGAAATATAAACTCATATTGAGTGAGAACTCACATGTGCAACTTTTTCTGGTGCCACCCTGCCTTCATATGGGCAACCAAGAACGCAGGACACATATCTGCGACCACAAGAAAACACAAGGATTAGATGGAGAGCCCAGTGAATTAATAGAATGTTGATACCCAAGTGCAAGCCAGTGCCCCTACCCTCTAACTGGCACACCAGCCTCCTTAGCTGCTTTCATGACTTCTTCAAAGCGCTGTAAACTCTCATCCACTGAGCAGTTTATGTTCTTCTTGCTGAAAAGCTCGGATGCAGCGCCAAATATGGCCACCTCTGAAGCTCCTGCCTTCACCTGTGGTATGTCAGTGGAGGAAAGAGACATTTTTTTGCTGGGGATTTCAATCAGTTGTAAAACACTGATACATACTACCAACAGTATAAGAAGCTGGTTGTAAAGTGCTATTAAGGAGAGATTCTAGAGGGTGGCACTCACGGCAGCCTGGAAACCTTTGAGGTTGGGGGTGAGGACTGGGTAACACACTCCAGGTTTTCTACAAATCCCCTTCATCACCTCTACCTGGTCTGCCATCTGACATTTGGTAGAGGAAAAAAGTTTATAAGAGTTAATGTTCCAGGAAAAACAAAACAAGCCCCTTTTATTCTGATGCACTGCAGTTTGTGTTTGGCCCAGCCCTCAGTGCTTTGCATATGAATTGCACTGGGACAACAAACTCACCTGTGGGACCCATTTTGGAGACACAAAGCTGGTGGCCTCAACGACTGGCAGCCCGGACTCTGACAACAAGTTAATCAGATGTATTTTTGTCTCTGTGGGGACAATGGTCTGCAAAGTGGGGACAGTGAAACAACAACCATAATGAACCCTTAAAATTCACAGACACAAGAACTTGACTGTTCTGGTTACACAACACATGACGTGTTCACCTGCTTTACCTCAGTACAACAGTGACTGGGTAAAAGTGAACATACAGTAAGAACTAAGTAAAGTCTCAGTAATCCCATGTAAATAGATAACATGTACTATGTACATTCAATGTATTCATTTATTATGTTACCTTCTCATTCTGAAGACCATCTCTGGGTCCCACCTCCACTATTTTCACCTTCTCTGGTAGGACCTGCCATGATCTCACTCCGGCCTACATAGGTACACAATCACGCGCACGCGCACGCGCCCACGCACACACAAAGGCAAAGGGGGAGGTAGTCTTATGAGAAGTGGCCTGATATGTAGCCAGCTAACACCAGCAAGACGAAGAATCCTGTATGTTGCCTCTTGTATCCCAGTGAACCGTAGATGTCGCTAACACGCTGCTGTGCAGGCTGTTGTACAAACACAGAGACACCCATACAAACCCGTCTTACCTTCGCTGCGGAGCTGAACTTCAGATACAACTGCCCCATGGCTACACTGAAGCCGCTTCTGTTTACCAGCCTCAGAACGGCCGCCATGATGGTTCAGCCTACGCGCTGACGTCACTTCTTCCTCGGGGGCAGAGCGAAGACCTCGCATCTCATGCAAGCTTTCCACGGGCGCCATCTACAGGCCGGGGTAGGTACACCAAGACCGGCTCCTTCCTATGCGGAAGGGGTACGGATATGATACCGAAAATGTCACCAAGGTTCTGGACTGTCACAGTTCAAAAAGATGTGTAGTTTCACTGACGATGTCTAACCTGGTGTCTGTTGACCAAAGGTCAAAGTTCAGCCTTTTATAAATATCTGAATTTGGCCACAGAGGAATTTTTGACATTACTTTTCTGAGCCTAAAATCGCTCCCTAGCACACCCCAGATTACATACTATGGATTTACATATTACATGAAAACTACATACATATTACAATTCAAATTACTTTTACAGACTCACATATGGGAAAAATACTTGGATATATCCTGATACCATTTTTTAACTTTAACTTTTAACTTAATTTTTATTGTTGTTGAATCATTATTCCATAGGCATCCTGGGTACAGTGGTTTTGTTGTTTAGCATTTCCACAAACCATGACCAGAACAAGTGGTCAAGCAGAAATAAAACCTACAATAAAACAAATTTAAAAACAAACAAACCCTAAAACACTATTGTTTGGGAGTGGAATTTTTAAATAGGCTGTCAGTTCTCTCCATTTTGTTTACTGAGTCACTCGACCCTATCACTTTGTCACTGATGGACACATGTTGTCCATTTCAGCCATTTTTCTTCATGTTGTGCTTCTTGCAATCTCAGATTTTGTCTTTTTTCCATTATCTAAAGTTCTTCTTCTATCTCTATCCCATTGTTCATTGCAAGGAGGCTCTACCGAACTCATTGCCTTGTGATAGCTTTTTTTATAGGCTACCAACAAAATTTTGACAATTTTGTATCTCGAGGAGATTGAATCGAACGCAACTGGATTTTTGGTTTTTGCGTTCGATTCAAACTGCTCGAGATAACTATGACCTGGATGAATGAGAATATTCACAGGCTTGACAATTTTGTATTTTGTCTTTAGAAAGTACAGTGCCATGCAGTTTATACACACCTGATACGATTTTACTGCGAGGTGACGTCATTATTATTATCTGATACCCAACTTTACGGCAAACACTGGAGAAGCGACTCAGAATGGCACTAGACGATCTGAATGTAGCCTTATTATTAAAATCCAAAGCTAATGAGTCAACTCAGCTGAAAATAAATGGCTGTTCATCTAGAATTGTTGATTGTCACTGATTCGTCAAGACAAATATGCTCCTGTAATAGTGTGTATTGTAACAGATGCACCCTCAAGTGACTACGTGATTTATGATGAGGACAACAGGCCAGATACAAATTGTATAAAAATATCTTTAATGCGTCAAAAAGTAAAAAACAAAACAAATAAATTATAATTGTTTTTTTTATCATGGTGAATATCAGAATCTAACATAATCATAAAAAGTCCCACAATGTACAAATATGTTCTTCCATGCATTTGAAAGAAAAAAAAACATCTTTGAGAGAGCTTTTCATTTAAATATAACTGAAGCGGAGAAACACTGAATATGCATGCTTTGGATGGGGTCTTTTTTATAAAGCTTAACAAAATCATTCCGTTTTTTCACAAAAGTCATTGATCCCATAAAAAGTAAAGAATGTTGCAAGTCATAGACAACTCATACATCATAAATGTGTGTATTTACATTAGTGGATCAATTTTTTTATGCATAAATTCTATTGCATGGATTTAACATGCTCTCTCTCACACACACTCACATTCTCACACTCTCACACGCACACACACACTTTGGTCCCTTGTCACTGCAGCTCCTCATCACTATCATCCACTTGTTGGATGATGAGGTCGGCCCCCGAGTCTTCAGCCAGGTCGTCGTCATCAGTTACCATCCAGCTCCTTTTAGTGTCCCCCTCCTCCTCTCCGTCCACACCCAGCAACAAGGCAGGCTCCTCGTTGGCTCCATCTAGACTGTCCATGGGGATGTTGTCACAGCCCACTTCCTGAATGCATGCGGTGCAGATGCGGTAGCGTCGCGTTCCCTCACACACCACGTGCCCTGTCTCTTCAGTCACCTGACACTTGCACTTCCTGCACACCAGCTTCCTGGCTTGATGGATCTGTGGTGGAAAAACACACTATCAGACAATACTGCTGTGAAGATGTTTTGTCCCAGTCTTTTGTAATAACACTGGTGTCACTGTAGGTGTGTGTAGTATCTGTTAGTTAGCGCTTCCTGGTCATAGTTGCACCCACCGTCTCAAAATGGCTACGGAGGTGCTCCAAGCGAGTAAAGCGTTTATTGCAGGCCTGACAGGGGTACGGCCTCTCCCCAGTGTGACAACGCAAGTGACGCTTCAAGTCTGCCTTTCTCTTCACCGTGTGGGTACAAAAGGGACATTTGAAGCGCATAATTGGGTTGGATTCTGCAAAAAGGCAGAGAGACTGCTTTGTAATGAAGATTATGTATATTCCCTAGAAATGACTTTCCACAGAAGTGGCTTTTTGGTGGACACACTAGCCACTTTGCTAAGGATAAAGTATGTTATTTCTTTTGTCAATTTACTAAAAGTGAACATAATATGGATTTTCCATTTTATCGCTTAGTTCACGCCTCACCTTTATTAAAGTGACCAATAACGCCGACAATCTGTGGTAGCGTTGCATACAGCTCCTCTGCCTTCTCTGCCTTTTGTGTTCTCGCCTCCTGGATGTCCAAGTCCTCCTGTTGGTTGGAGCGGGTATTGTTGGGCATTTTCCTCTTGGTCCCTCCTTTAGTGCGCCGGCGCTCTGATCCGGGCAAGATGTACAGAGGGTCCTGGGGGTCTTGCAGGTCCTCTGCATCTGCACTGAGCTCATTAGCAGGACTGCTGGGGTTGGTCTTCATGGCTGAGGCTGAAGCCTCCTGGTCTGCTTCCTTACCTATAAAGCCAGACTGGGACCTGGAGTTGTCCCTGGTCCAGAGAGCAGGCGGTGGACTGACAGAGCAGGGGCCTTGTCGCTGCTGCTCTGACGGCTCTTCTCCTGCTCCACTGGTGAAGCTGCAGGTCTCGGACAAGCTGAGACAGCGGTCACTGTCTTCATCTTTCACGCTGATGTCCAGCGAGGATTTGATGAAGTTCTTGCAGTAGTTGATGACATTGTTCATCTGCAGGTAGCTGGCGGCAGACATGACCTCAATCACATTGTGACTGGAGAGGTCCAGCTGGCCGGAGTAGATGAAATCCAGGATGACAGTGAAGGTCTCTGGGCTGAAGACGTCGAAGGTGGCGTTGACGGAGTCTGACAGTCCCTCGGGCCCCTGGGACAGCAGCATGCGGAAATAGCCGCTGCTGGCGAACAGGATGTTGCGGTGGGCCCTGAAGAGCTGGCCCTCCACCAGCACACTGCAGTCGCAGAAAAGCTCCTGTCGCCGCTGCTGGTTGAGCTGCTTCAGCAGGTTGCTTTGGTGAGCCACTGTGATGTCAGCGGTGTTGAACCACCTCTGAGGCTGCCTGCAGGAGAAAACATCACAGCACTCTCACTGGCTCTGAATGCAGCATGGACTGAGAAGATAATCACTGAGGCCTCAGGACAGCACAGTGTATGACCGGCAGTGGACATAATGGTCCATGGGACATCTACTGTCCCTTGACAAATGATTATGTGACAGATCCCAAATATAAACTGCAGGTCCCATTAGAAACACAGCAGTAACGCCCCAGTGATTAAACTGTCACTCATCCCCTGTCTTTGTCTCCACACTGGACCACCAGCTCCGCAGATGTCCCGCCCACAGACGGGGCCTGTCTGCGCAGCGATTGGCTGAACCTGCCCTCAATCAAAATCATCTTCTAATGGGCTACACCCGACAGTCAGAGCATCGGGTGACAAAACCCAGTAATCATACCAAAGGGGAGGGTGTGTGTGTGTGTGTGTGTAATCTTTGCTGAAACAAACACATGACATTGGTGTGGAGAGATAATCAAACAGTGTAGCCGGATATTAATAAAAATACATGCCGCAACCTTATTTGCAGAACACCTTCCTCTTCTGCTCCACATTATAGCTACACCCACCATCCTCCCTCACACTCTGAACCACGCTCCGTCATGTCTCATGATGCGGTGACCGCTGACAGGCTCTGCGGCGCCCGGTAACGCGCGGCGCGACGCCCGGCCCCGCAGCACAAGAGCCCACGGCGGCGGAGCGAGTCCCGTGCCTCTGCTGTGGCTCTCCCCCCTTCACCCAGACCCCGCTCCACCTACACACCGACACGGGAGTGCTGCAGTCCTGCGAGAGAGCGAAGCGGGCAGCGCTGCGCCGGAGCAGCCCCGTGTGTCCTGGAGCGACGCCCACTTCAGGCTCCAGCCAGCACACAATAGAAAAGCAGACATGAACCTCCGGCGATGATCAGGCTGCGACCTGACAGCTCTTATCTTCAGATATGTGTCGCGCGGGGCGATACGACGAGCGAACACACCCGTTTCCGTTCTCAACACCGCCCCTCCTGTCGCCGGAGGTCCGGAGCGCAGCGAGCACCGGGGAGGATTTGCCTGCTGCCCGCAGCCAGCGACTCCTTCCCCGGCGTGAGGTGTCGCCAGGACCCGCTTACGCCCCACGCCGTGATCCCTCTCCCAAAACCCCATCGATACTCACTGGTGACTCGATTCACCCGGCGCCCGATAGACTCTGGTCGCCCCCAAGTCTGCCACCATATCCATTTTTTCTTTTTTTTTCTTCTGCCTTTCTTTTTCGTGCTCCCTGTTCTCTCGTCCAGGGTCCAGCCAGGCACTTCCTGCTCAGCCCTAAAGACCGAAACCCGGTTAGAGCGAATGGAGGGAGCACTGTGCTGACGTGGGTGTTTATTAACTGGGTGCCCGAGGGTTCAAGGAGCCATTTAAAGCCCCAGTGCCCCGTTTAACTACAGGAATATCAATATTACCCACTCGGGAATTACCCAGTGTCATAAAATGAAAAAATATACTGTACTTTTTGACTGTGATAGTAAATTTCTATTATATTTTTATTATTATTATTTCATGTCTTATTATACTGATCGACTGAAGGAGTGAATGCACAGTAAAGCAAGATATTCTTTTGTGTCTCCCTAATTTTCATTTAATCTCATTAGGTCAACACAAGTCATTTTTCAGTCGCTGCAAAAATTATACAATTGCTTCTCCATTGTATGGTTCTGTAAAATTCATTTATTGTATCTCGGTGGTAAGGGCTTCCAGATCAATACATTTATAGAGAAAATATCATTATTTAGTCTGATAAAACAACACAGAGAAGAGGAAGCAATTTGTACACAATGATTTGAAAATCTAATAAAACATTGATCTAAAGCCAAATAGTAGATTAAAAACATGAAATAATGTAAAGCATTGAGCGCCTCCTGAGGTCATATTGAATGTTTATGTAATAAAAATGAGGCTGTTGATGGTCGGCTTTGGCCCCGGGGATTCAGAAGAGGACTTGACAACAGGTTGGAGATGTATCAAGAGGCTGTGCTGTTTGAGAATCCCATGGGGTTCATGGACTGCCAGTGCCACAGGTCCTTACCTAATTGGAGGAAAACAAACAAAGCAATGGCAGTTTTGAAAAAGGCAAATGTTTAAAACATGTATTTTTTTAAATACAATCACTTGAAATTAAATTGGATATTTACACATTCTTTCCAAGTCAAATTGAGCCTTCCAGCCCAGTTCCTTCTCTGCCAGATGAGGGTCAGCGTAGCAGGATGCAATATCTCCCGGCCGACGAGCGGCTATCTTGTATGAGATCTTCAGAGAGAAAGACAGAAAGGATCAAAGGTATCACTACCAAGTCACTTCAGATACTCACTCTCAGATGATAATATACAGTCCCCGGATTCTGAAATTGCCTTAGGACTGAAATCACTCACCTCTCTCCCTGATGCCTTCTCCATGGCTTTTACAATCTGGAGCACAGAGTAGCCCTTTCCTGTTCCCAGGTTGTAAACCTACAGATGCAAACACGATGACTCACAAACAGCAGAGCACCTATAAATTCCTCAAGTGTGTACACATAGGCAGAAAATGTACCTTGCAGCCGCAGTTCTCCTTCAGCTTCTTCAGAGCTGCTATGTGTCCCTCTGCCAGATCTACGACGTGAATATAATCTCTCACACCTATTCAGGGACAGAGAGTATGTATCAACAGAACTGTGTTAACATGATTTTGAACATCGATGAAACAAATGCTATAATAGATATCGTTCCATTAAGAACCACATTTTAATCACAGTGCCCTTTTTTTTCTATTTCATTACCTGTCCCATCACATGTGTCATAGTCATTCCCAAATACACTGAGGCACTCTCTTCTCCCAACTGCAACCTATGAAGAAGATTCCATAAGTATTTCAAACACTCTCAAGTCATCCAACAGAACCATTAGAGCACACAACACATGCACCCCCCCAAGTCCATCACGTTTCCCTACCTGAGCAACATATGGCAGCAGGTTGTTGGGGATACCCTGAGGGTCCTCTCCTATCATGCCAGAGGCATGAGCTCCAATTGGGTTGAAATAACGCAGCAGCACTGCATTCCAGCCCTGGTCACACAAGAATGACGATAAGACACTCTGCATATGTTTATACACACACACACACACCTGTGAACACCTTTCTACTTCCTTATCATACCTTCTCTGCCTTACAGTGATCCTTGATTATCTCCTCGATGAAGTACTTGGTCTGACCGTAGGGGTTGGCGCAGCCACCCACTGGATGCTGCTCATTGATGGGCAGGTGCTGCGGGTCTCCATACACCGTGGCTGAGCTGCTGAAGACCAGATTGTGCACCCCGTGAGCCTGCATCACCTGGAACACATGCAAGTTCCACGCAAACAACGAAGCACAAGCGTTGTCAGCAAGAGGTGAGCATAGCAGACTACAGCCGACAAGTGTTAAGAAGGGTGCAGCGTTCGATATCAAAATAACACACATACACTGTCATCCTTCCAGCATGCAAAGACACTGATCGGTGGAAACGACGATCAGCTCAGAGTGAAGAATCACATGAATACACAGAAACTGACCTCAAGCAGGTTTATGGAGGCAGTGAGGTTGACTCTGTAGTAGCGTAATGGCTGTTCCATTGACTCGCCGACAGCCTTCAGACCAGCAAAGTGAATCACGGCACTGAAAGCATGCTGAAACACAGACGCACAGTAAATGTGACAGGGTGAACAGTGAGAGAAGATTTTAATATAGCCAACATTTTTTTTTTTTACTATAGTGCATTATTCCTGATTGCCCAAATGTTTTCATTCACCAAAGACAAAGTCCAATAGCTGTTAGTCTGTAATATTAGTTTAACAGCCAGTATAAAAGAAAATAAATCTTACTGTGGTTTAACTGACCTTTTTGAAGAGTTTTTCCAAGCCAGGTCGATCCAGAAGGTCTAGTTCATGAAACTCAATACTGGTGTTCAGAAGCTTCTCTATCCTTCGTATGCTCTCTGGCACATCCCCTTCTCCTCCATTCATAAGAGGATGTAGGATACAGGATGTAGCACACGTGCACACACACAAGCAAACACAAAGTAATGCCAGACATGAATATCACTGCGCTAAAATACATGTTTGTAATGACAAATGAAGGGAGCTTACCTCTGACTGCATTACTGAAGTTATCTACAACGATAGGCTGGAAGCCTGCTTCAATAAGGCTCACCACACAGTGACTCCCAATGTAGCCCCCTCCACCTGTAACCAGCACCTTCTCTGCCATTCTATGGACTCAGACCTTCAGACAGTTTGCACATGCTGTTAATTGAATTGAGCAACAGCATCAAGCACATAAAACCCTGCCCTGGTTTACAATCTAGTTGTGATTACTCTATCTCTGATGCTGTGTGGTGCTTTCTGTTTCACGCAAAAGCAGAATGATTCAAGGCCGGTTCGCTCTGAGTGAAAATGTCCTCTGTCTCAGCCAGTCACGGCACACCTCAGTGTTTGGTTTGGCTCACTTACCAGATGTGCACATAAGCGTGTTTAATTCTCAACCTGTCTGATGACATAAGTCTTGTCATCTCAGTCACTCCCACTTTTCTATTGCCCTGTTTTAAAGAGCTCACCTGTCTTCACTGTGGTCTTTCTGATAAGCTGCAATAGACTTCTGTAAAGATCAAAACTATTTTCAAGTATTCCCTTCAATACTGTTGCCCTGAACGCAACACGGGCTACAGCTGAATACTGCATGGAAATAGACCTAAGCAGATCCTAATGTACATGTAACATGTTGTCAACTCTTTTCTAACTGAACCCTGTTCTATTCTCTGTGTGGCCTTTTATGAACAGACTGTACAGTGAAAACAAAATTATTATTCGTGGTCTTCATCTCATCTAAAGATCCACAAAAGATTTTTCTTAAAACATTGTTTAAATTCTTAGAATATTATCTCCATTTTGTAACCAACAGTCAAGGCAACAAAAACTCAAGCAACCTTGATGAGAAGTCTGAAGTCCGACTTATTTGATAAACATATTACGACCTCATATCATAATATAACAGTAGAGTAGAACCGAAGACGCTGTAAAAAAAAACACTTACTCTGAGTATTAAAGTGTCGCTGGTGGTGAGGTGTCTTGGCAGAAAGCAGGAATATGTGTGTGTGTGGAGAGGGAGAATAGGGATTTATATGTCAGCTCATTCAGGAAAGTTTCTCTCCTCTCTTCGCGTCTTTACTTCCTGTAAAACGTGGAACGCAGTTAAGTGAATGAATAACGCACGACTTCCTGTAGGTGTCTTTTCAAAATAAAAAGACTTGTGCTTAAATTCGTAAAATATTACATAATATTAACGCTATCATGAAGTGTAAACGAAAGCTGCTAATCGCTTCGTCGAGTGAAACAACACCAAATTAAACAAAACAGCCTTTTATTGTTGTTTTAATGGTTTTAACATTGCTCGTTTGGCAGTTTTGAACCTTTATTTTTAAGTAAAAGGCGGATACATATTACGCTTTATCGTTACTTCTACTTTCCTCTGAAAAAACAAAACAAAAAACTACGTACTACGTGACCGCCCCGCGTGACGCAGGAACAGTATAATAAAGCTGGCCCTTTCACCCGTTTAAACAGGGAGGTGTTTGTGCAGAGCGCTTACCTTTGTGTGACGTCATCCACACACCGGTCAGCCAGTGGAAAATGCCACGTTACCAAAAAGTCAAGACAGGCAGATCTGCACCGTAATGTAGGTATACAGTGTGCTGGTGTGTCATTACCTTGTATTATTAATGATTCCATTTGCATTTATTAATGATTCCATTTGCCTGATTCCTTCCTTTTCCACAGTCACCTGTTTATAAACCAGAACACTCACCAAAACCCTAAAGAAATTCTTAAAAATGTATGTAACCCGGCATAGGGGACTACTTCTAATACTTCTAATATTATAATACTTATCATACTTATACTACTTATACTTATAATACTTGTGAAGAGTATTGTTTTATTAAAAAAATAATGCTAATTATAAATTAGCACCACAATAACATATGTACAGTTGTTTTCTTTTGAATTTGTATGAAGTGCAGACGGTGCAGGATTTTTTTTATATCCTGTGCCATTTCTGGTGTCAGAGACGCTGGCACATGAAGATAAGCAGTAGAATTGGGAGTTAAAGATAGATGAGACAAGTCAGATACCTGAGAGATGACATTTTCTTGCTCCATTCATTGCAAATCCTGTCTCTTTGTTAGAATGAACTTGGAGCTGATGAAGGAATCTCAACAAGAAAAACAACCTAACAAATCAAATCAGCAGGGTTACGTGGTCATAATAGCAGAAAACAAGCCGACCATTCAGAGGAGGACAGAGGAGGGGGGACAGAAGGAAACATTTAAAAGTCAGAGGAGGAAAAACACGTGACTCTCAGGAAACCAGGACTGCCATCACCCCGATGATTCATTCGGTTTGGAACCATTTTGCAGTTTCATTTTGGGTCACCTCCGTGCCATAAAGTTATTATTTATGATTTGCCTCTGACTTTGCTTGCTGATGCAGGTCAGCAGCATGGCACAGCTTTGCTTGTGTGTTTGTGTTTGTGTTTGTGTGAGTGTGTGGCTCCGGTCTTCCTCAGGCTGCCACAGCAGCATCGTGGGAGGCTGCGGCTCTGGGAGGAGGGTGAGGGCTGCAAGGAGTGCATCCAGCAGCTCTGCCCCCTGTTGCTTGTAGATTGTCCTGCGGGCTGGGTGCAAGATGACTGTGGTAGCTGTGTGCTAACATAGGAGGGCAGCAGTTCTATGGCTGTTGCGGAGAGTGTCTAGTCTGTCAAAGGAAAATACAAAAAGTGGACACAGACTGGAACCAGAACCTACATATGGAATCTGTGTGTGGTTCAGATGGGTGGACAAACCCAACCCCAAAGCCCATTGGTAGAAGATACTGCTACTCTGTGTATAGTATTTGTGGTAGCGGACAAGTTAAAGGGTCCTGTTATTGAAACGTGGGGAACTCCTGCAACTCCATGTATCCTCCAGGAGCCCTGTTCAGACTTTACATTGTGTTTGGCTGTGTGGTTTCTGCATCTGCAACAATGAATTTGATCTTCATGCTTAAATAGCTCTATAGAACAGCATTATTTGGAAAATTACTGTTGCATATTTTCTTATTTGTCTCCAGCAGTAAAGGTGACAAAGGGTCATGTGGAGGAGGAAGGCGGACACTTTGATCATCTGGAGGGAGGCAGTGGTGATGGATAGCAGTCATGTGGAAATTACCTGGCATTAATTTAAATCAGTTCATAAGAGCAAACCTTCCCTCAGGGGAAAAAATAGTTGGACAAATATATTTTCTTAAGTAAAATAACATGATGATTATCAGTTACTTCTCACTACTCCATGGTAGCATAGCTACTCCAGCATCTGTTTATATTTATATTTTACCTTTAAAACATAAATCACTCCTATAATTTGCTGTGTAGTTTTTTAATGGTATGAATATAATTAACCAAATGTTAAACTAAAATACTCATAGGTCTCATAAATCTGTCAAAAATGATTAGAACAAATATGGATGTTGTTTCAATTTTAAAAACTGAGCATTATCACATAAAGTGCAACAACAAGAAAAGCAGCTGACTCGTTTTCATGACAATTAATTTGATTATCAGCCACTGCTCACTGATACAGGCAGTGGCCTGGATACCAGGCACCCTACAGTCCACTCCACCCAGCAAACACAGGGCACATTCTGTTCATTCACATGGGGGTAAAAAAGAGAGTGAAGGATGGAGCGAGAGAGGGTGTGACCATCCACAGGGTCTCTTCATCCCTCTCCACCTGAGTGCCAGTTAATCCCCCCTCATCCACCGACTCCCAGCTGGATACACCAGCCTCTTCTGAACGGCAAGCTGCATTAGCGCAGAGGAACTTTCCCCCACTCTCTGTCAGTCAAAGCCGATTGGAGATTACAGGCCTGTGGTGAAAACACAACCCTCCATCTCATCATCAAATCAATTTCCATCCTTTTCTCTTCTTTATGGCTTCATAATCCCAACTCTCCCCGTTTTTTCTATGTCATCCACTTTCTCTTGCCACTATACCTGTTCAGCTGTCTTTTTGACAGCTGAACGACAAGACGGATGAATAGGAGGAAGGAGAGTGGGGAGGGCTCCCTCCTGAGTGGAGCCAGAATGATGTCATGGGGGCATTTGTCCTCCTGGTGTGGAGGCTTCCCTTCCTCTGCTAATTACCTTGTACAAACTTGAATCTGATACGGCGGATATGAGGCCCAAATACAATTATTGTGGGCTAACAAAGAGATATTGAGATTCAGGGAATGAGGGAGAGACCGCAAGTGAGATAGAAGGGGAGGCACGCGCACTGCCATGCATGCACACGTACATACAGTGGCCACATGCGCGCACTCACACACAAATACCCACCCACACACACACAAACACAACCACTTGTCCTTCCCCTCCATTCCCTCAGATAGGCTAATGTTATTACTGGGGTAATTATCCTCATTAGTGCCAGCAGCTGTAGAGAGCCCATTGCTTGCTGTTCAAACTCCACCCCAAGCCCTTCTTCCTCACATCCCTTTTGTATTCCCCAGATCTCATTTAGAGACTTTGTCTCCATCCTTTGCACGCTAGATGGGGGCAATTGTAAAAATAGGGGCCATCAAATATCTAATAAGCCCGAGTTTTCTGGGTCCATTTATAGATGTGTTATGTTGTGCAGCACTGCTGTTACTTAGCTGCATCTAAAAGCAGCATCGGGCAAATGACTGACCAGTGTGCAAAATCTGGAAAACAGTATACATACAAATAATTCAAGTGCTGAATACCAGCAGCTAACTAACAATTAACTGCTGTCATAAAGACAAGAATGCAAACGTATCATTTTGATGTAAGTTGCGCCTGTATTAGTTTTTCCATCTCTCATTTGCAATTTGGAGTTTCTCTTGAAAGAGAGTTGAACACAAGATGGCACTGTTTAGTCAAATAATCATCTCGAACTCCACTTCACTCACTGTGCTTTTACCTCCAGATGATCTGTTACGGTCTCTCCTCTCTCATCTGTTGATTTTCTCCCTTTTGCATCCCTCTATACACACACAAACCATTACTCAGAAAAGAAAACGAGCTCGTACTGTCTGTTAATGTAGATGCAATGACACTTTTTACACTTTGAAAAATGGAGATGAATAGTGTTTGCATAACTAAAAGCACAGCCTGATATTTATATGAGGGCACCTTGAAAATGATTTCCCTTCATGGTGTTTAACTTTATGCTCAGTCTGCATCTTAACACACATATAATGAGATCAACAGCTGAAGCAGGCAGCTTTACACACACCGTCCCCACGCTTTTTCAGATTGCCTTTGTTTTATTGCCAGTGCTGGTGCGGACAGTGGGTAACCTGTCTGCGGCTAAGCCCTGCAGCAGGCGCTAAATGTCATGCATAGCCTGTTTTTATTGGCTGAAATGGCCTGTTGTGCCCATCTCCTCTTCTTGGAAGCCACTGTTAAAGAGCTGGTTGTTAATGCTGCTGACCAGCTGGGCTCCTTCTCCACGAAGGTCTCACTGAGGGTGTTTACCATCCAGTGGGATATGGGTGACAGGTGAGACTGCTGACTGTCAACCAATCGGAGCACAGCAGATGTCTGGTCTCTGCCTATAAACCTTTATGTGGCATTTGCGATTGTAGGCGAATTAAAGTGAATTCTGATTTTTATATATATATATATATATATATATATATATATATATATTCAGCCCACTGCTCTCTAAGCCTCTCTGTTCCCAGTAGAGTGAATATTTTATTTTATTTTTGCATCAAGAAACTTGGGTTAAATGAGGTTCAAGTATCTTCTTTTTTTTTGGCAGATCTAATATTTCACATAACAAACCAGCCAGCTATGCAATGTTCCCTTCATAAAATTCAAACATCATTTCCAGAAATATTCTCTCATCCCTTGTGTGTGACAAAATGTTTCCAGCATTAGCTGGACAAACACTGGACATTCCTTTCCATTTCCATTGCAGCCCATCTTGAATTAAAGCAATTTGGTATCATGGCAACAGTAAAGGTAAGGCCAGGCCTGGGATTGTTGATGAGTAGTCTTTTAAAGCTCTGAATCAATCTGCCTTGCTGGATGACCTGTGTCTAGTGTGCATGTATGGATTAGTTTGGCTGGAGCACCTGTCCCTGTTCTGTCAACAGCAGATCAGGTTACTGGCTCCACATTCACCTGGCTGACACAACATCCTGTGACTGACAGTACATCGGCTTTTGTTCTCTGCTCCCTTAAAAACAATAACGCTGAATTAATTTGAATGCTGCAACTTTCACATCTCAGCATTAACAGGCAGCTGTAAAATATTCTGCCTGTTTCTCAATTGTATGTGTAATTGTCTATCAACTTTCAGGTGATAGATGAATAAGATAGATGAGAAAGCAGATAAAGTTCTCATTGTTCAAAGAATCTGCCAAATTGTAGTTTTTTTATTTTTAATAAAAAATTTATATAAAAAAAGGGGGCCTTTCAATTATGTAGTTAAGCGGCTATCATGACCCAGTGAAGCGTGGCTAAGGTGAGCTAAACATCCTTCCAAGGACAGCTGGTACATAACATCAGCCCTGACCTGGGAGACAAAGCTCAGTCACGAGAGGAAAGAATAGTTTCTCTGAACTTTGCTCATGAGAACTGAGAATTAAAGTTCATAGTGAGTCCGTCTGGTTTCTATTCAGATGTTGTGTATTATGATTATCTGTCCTGGGTCTTTTGATATTTCATATCCTCCTCCTCAGCGTTTGCCAAATGCCATTGTATGCTGATGGGAAACCATTAACTTGTGTTTGACCACACATTAGCTGGTATCTAGAGGTAAACAACAGAAAAATATTGTGTAGTTGGAATAAATACTGTTTATTATGGGCTACTCCTGGTGTGGCCTGACGGCAACTGCCTTCTCCATTATTCCCCTCATGATGACGCGATTAGCTACCAACCTCTTTGCTAACGACAAAGCTGGATGGGTGATGGATGGTGTAAGTGATAGACTCAGGCGGCTGGTTTGGGATGCTTTGTCCTGGATCTCTGACGCCTTTTATCTTGTGATCCAAACAGTCTTCCTATTGCCTCCATCCACCCCTGTTACCCCCACCAGCTGCTTCTGACCCCGCATCATAGCTCTGCCTCTGCTTGCCATGTGCTGGGAGTCAAAAGGTTCCCACCTATCGCTCATCAAAATGGAAGCCCACCATCTCCTGCCCCGCGCAGTAAATCACAATCAATCGCTCGGCAGACAGAGATGGATTGGGACATCCACGACCCTGTACCTTTTGGGGTGGGGGGGTGCCCACACTCCAAAGGGCTGCTGTCACTGACAAATAATAGTGGTGATTCGAGGGGGAGTGGGCAGGTCAAGTCTGCCACCCCTGGAAGGAAGTCATCACAAAGCAATGGAGGGAAATTCTTTTTTCTTCAGGAACAGTCACAGTGTCTAACAGCATGTGACTGACAGAAGGATGAGTGGTTGAAAAACGTTCGCTTTGATGCAAAAAAATTACTTTATATTAAAATCTATTTTAAATTTAATTTATTGCACATTTATGTATCCATTTTGTGAAGATAAATGTTCAGATCAGGTTAATCTGGTGGGTCTCTGGATGTGTGTCAGTTTATGCTACTCATCAAAAGTACATAAAAGTCTACTGTCTAATGTTGGATGCAATTTACTTACTATATGACATTTTTGGTAATTTTTGATGACATAACAAGAGCTGATGTTTTTTTTTGTCATTTCTGATGACATTTTATGACCTGTTTCAGGATTTTTGACTTATTATACTATCTTGCACTGTCTTGTGTTTTCTTTTGGTCTTTTACAAGCCCTGCGCCCCTGACTGCTTCCACCTGTGTCTTGTTAACTCACCTTCCTTATTTAAGCCCCTGCCTTTGTTCTGTTCAGTGCATGTTTGTCTTGCTTCTCTGCATTTAAGCATTTTTGTTTAAATGCAGAGTGTTTTTGGGTGATGAAAATTTTGAATTAAGCCTCTAGCCTGCTGATTTTGTGCCTCTGCCTCTGCCTCTTTTGCCTACCCATGTACCAACCTTCTTTTGAGAGTAATGAATTGACGACATATATATATATATATATATATATATATATATATATAATGACATTTTGCCATTTTTTATAACAGCATACTATACTATGACGTTGTTCTTAATTTTTGACAACATACTACACACTATGACATGCTTTGGTCAGTTTTGGAGACTTGAAAAACTATGATTTTACTATCATGCTATTTCATTATTTTTGACAAAATACTATACTATGAGGTTTTTTTAAAATGATTTTTGACGAAATACTCTACTATGTAGTTTTTTCATGGTTTTTGACAACATGCTATACTATGACCTTTTTTAAAATGATTTTTGACAAAATACTATACTATGACTTTTTTTTAAATGATTTTTGACAAAATACTATGCCATGATGATGATACAATGACATTCTTTTATCATTTTTGACAACATACTAAACTATGAGTTTGTTGTCATTTTTGAGGACATTGAGTGTGATATATGAATGAGCTATGAAAAATCTAAAACGTTATGTGTTGTCATTCAGATGCCTCAATAAGGCCGGTTGACTGTCGTCCCTTTTTCTCCACTCACAATCCAATGTTGCCGTTCTTCCACACATCATCATGTGTATTTCAAGAGTTGCTGTCTAGTGCTTCCTGATTTACTTCACATCAGACTGAGTGATTGCATCACTCACATGAGCTCTGACCACAAATGTCATTCAGATATGTAAAAGTCTCCACAGTGCCATAACATGATGATTGGGAAGTGAAAGATCTTATTCTGTATTCGAAGCCAGAGTCTCAAGGAGGATCATTCACATGTAGATGTGTCCTTCTGGAAGTGCCTCCGCTATACAATTTCCATTTAGATACGGTGTATACACAAATAAAGAAAGGACATTGGGTTCTTCATTTGATTAACTAATCACAGTCTTTGTAATTCCACTCTGAGACCTTGAAGGGCAGTGTGGGGCTGTACACCCTGATTAGCCTATTGCTGCTGCAATGGCAAATCAGTTCAAGTAACTCTACTCTATACAGTACACAGTGGCTGTGATTAAACAAGCGATTAAGACATAGAGAGTTTTTGTCTGTTTAATCCCTTTTCCCATTGTCTAAATAGATAGCCACAGTATATTCCCTGATCAACAATAACTGAACACCACAAGAATTGGAGTGGGAGGTGATTAGGGTCTTAAAGCTCCCTGGAGTGCAGCTGCAGGTTGTTTGTGATTAGCTCAAATTCAAAGCTACATTCTGTTCTTATTGCCTCTTGTTGGGGCAGGGAATTCATTATCTGATGTTAAAGCCGGAAGAGAAAAAGAAAAGAAACGGAGACACACGGCCCCGGGGCAGATGTAATATCTTTAAGTGAGAATGGAATTATCCACATTTGTGGCACAAAACATGCCAAGTGAGGAAGCTGCCGTTCACAATGTGTTGACAAACCAAACAAAACACTCCTCAACCTCACGACTCAAGCCTCAAAGTGCTTTAACCCTCTTCCCACTTCTCTGCTATAGCCCTCTTCACGCAGTGCTGTGGTCTCTGTGTATCACAGAAATGCTACAGCCCTTTGCCGTGACTGATCTCTTTTGATAGAGCTCATTATGCAAACTATTCCCAACTCCTGCTGCATAATTAGTGCTTAATTAATTTGAGTGAAATCTTTCATCTGTCTGTGTCCAGCTAGCTCCTTCCTTCCATTTACAACATGATATTAATTTCAGAGGGGGGAATGGTAGCCCATCTGATGAAAAGGCTGATATCATTAATCAAGTACTGTATCTTTTTCCTTCTTTTTGCAGGAATAATAATAAGTATGATGAA
Organism: Trinectes maculatus; assembly: GCA_016785345.1. NCBI lineage: Eukaryota > Metazoa > Chordata > Actinopteri > Pleuronectiformes > Achiridae > Trinectes > Trinectes maculatus. Next base: position 15,005 of record JAFBJQ010000225.1, on the reverse strand, counting down.
CAGAGTCTGATTAACCCTATTATGCTCCCTAATTAGGGTGATCATTTAATAATCAAGGAAGCAGCACAATTATGAGAGAATGCATATTATGCCACCTAATGACGAGTGTGCCAATTCTGGAAATTCTTTGTTTGGGAAATGTGGTATTCCAAAATCAAAGGTCAAGAAATGGCTCCTCTGTTAATGTACATATGTTAAGTATGTGCTTACACATTTGAGCCCAAAATGTTTCCAATGTTTTGTACATTACTTCGATTCTAGTACATCTCTCTGGAGAATATATAAGGTGTTAAGTCAAGTATGCCACAGAGCAGCCTTTAGTCAGGAGGTAAAACTGCTCTGAAATCAAATGAAATTTTGACATTAAAAGAGCAGTTTGACATTTTGGGAAACGTTATTGTCAAGTGATTGATTAAAAAAATTAACACCACTCATGGCGACATGTGAATATAAACTGTAACCTGACCAGGCACTAACTTTTTGTGTGTTTTATTAAGTCTGAGCCACTATGAGGCAGTTGCCATTGTAAGCTCAAAGGCAGTGGTTCAGTACCATGGACAGCACTTAGTCCTCTTTGGAGACTTGGTACTGAAAAAAACAGTCAACATATTTGTATTTATGGAGTGAAACCTTTAACTATGAATATTAATCACATACACAGGACAGTTGATGTTTAACATGAGACTTTAACATTATATTTAATTTATTTAATGTTTTTTGTATGAGTAAGTGGGATAAGCTGACTAGTAGTTTAAGGCAATGAGAAAGATGACTAGTGGGTAGCTCTATATGTCAATAGACAAAGGATGTGGCCCATTAGGTCTGCAAGGGTCCATCTTTCATGCTCCTAGATGATACAACTGCTGTCTACAATTTCATCAAGATAATGGTGACCTCATAGATGGAGTCTATGAGCAATGGCCCTCATTTCATTTTTCTTACATGGGGTCATTATCAGTTTCATTGGCTTCAGGGAGCCAATGAGAAACAGAGGACAAACCTTTCTTGTTGACTACTTGTGTGAGAAATGTACTCACTACTGAGCCAAATGCTTCTTGGTAAGATCTTTTATTTAGTGGCTGCTCTTGCTGCAGTGTGTGTGCGCGCACGCCTCCACCACCTCTTTGTATCTCTGAGGTGTGTACATGTACGCAAGTGTCTTCATGAATGTACCTCAATTTACTCCCCTTCAGCCCCATAGTGCAGCTGTGCCTCAGAGAACTCTGGTGAAGTAACTGAATGGACTAGGGCAGAGGGGAAACCTGTGGCAGCGAATGTGTTGCCTGCTGGCCTTATTATCTGTAATACAGCAGCCTGTGCTTTCTCACCCACTCATGAATACAGAAATGAATGCAATGGACGTCAGAGGTGAACGCAGAGGGGAAAAACAGGCCAGAGCCCATTTTAATCAGCTGCTAGATAGAACAATCACTTTATCCACCTCTGCAGCTCAGGTGTGAATTAGTGTTTAACATTCCAGGGCATGCTTTCTAACAAGGGACACCACCCCAAACAACCACTGGACTGTGGAGATTATTGAGAGACACTCTGATGCTTTTGATGAGTAAATTAGAGCTAAACATGCCCCCGAGACTCCAGGAACTGATATGTCTGATATTCAGGAAGCCCTCTTTTAATAAGAGTCATTTCAGAAGAAAAGAAAATCTGGTGTTATCAGTTTAAAGCCATATGTTCATATGAAAGCATCCCTGGGACTCAGTTATATATATATATATATATATATATACACACACACACACACACACACACATATATATATATATATATATATGGAAGTGTGATTTGGTTATAATTAATGTAAAATCCACTATACTCAGGACATTTATTATTTTGATTGCAAACTCCCAAGATACAACTTGAACTGCAACAACCAATCTCTTTTCTATTATGAAATGATAAATGCAGCATGTTGTAAAAGATCACAGTTGGCCACCATAAGGTTCTTCTTTGACAGATGTAGCAGCTTGTTTAGGTTGTCTACCCCTCCACTGGCGATGTTGACATCAACTGGGACCTCTGGCTTATGGCTACTTATTGGACCATCTCTGTGCAGAGTGCTCATGAGCAGCACATTTTTTCCCTTTTTTTGATATGTAAGATATGAGGGCCTTTTCTTCACAGTTAGAACCTCAGGTGGTAGCTCTGTCTTGGCAATGGAGTGGCAGCAGTGTGTGTGTGTTTTGAAAGACCCGGACACCATACAATGGTAAAAGCAGGGTTCTTAACCTTTTTGACCTTGTGGCCCAACTTTTCAGGTACAAAGTGTCCCAGGGCCCATTCAAATATTAATACTGTGTAGTTAAACTAATTATTCTCCCACTTGGTTTGATTTGTATTCAGTAAGTAAATCAAATAGGCCAGGAGTGCCCACAATTGTCAGCATGTGAGCTACCTTTACCTGCAGTAAAATGCTAAATATATATTTATATAGAATATATATGAATATATATTTATATAGAATATATGTAAGTATATGGCCCCAGGGTCAAAAAGGTTAAGAACCTGCACTATGGCATAGATATAGTTAAAAGACACAGGACAACTCTAGAGAGAGAATTCTCCATAGATAACATAAAAGTACAAAATCATTTGTCCTTGTCCTCACATCATTGTCAAAAGTCCAGATAACATCAGGGACATACTCAGTCAACGCTGAGGTCCATTAGTCTAAAGCTCAGAGCTTCACCACTTTAAAGGGCTTTTCACAGTAACCTGGTCTCGTGGGTATCGTTCTAAAGTACACTTTAAAGTCTAGACAGTGACCTCTGTGTTTCTTTCATTGCCAAATAGGCAATGTCCCCATTGATCTTGCTGGTACTACAGTCTGATGTCTTTTCCAGAAGCGTACTGCAAACTGCTGTTGCTCTTTCCAGAAGCAGTTTGGCTCCTGTCTCTCAGTGACACATGTTCATGTTTTTGGAACTGAATAGAAGTTGAATTAACAGACTGTCTCTAAACTGTCCTGCAAGAGCAAATCAACAAATAGTTTTATGTTTTTGTTCAATTCTAAGGTACTTTCTCTAAGGTCAAAATGACATTTGTCATTCCAACATGACAGAAGAAGCAAATACACATAAATGACTGGCCATTCAATTTAAATGTAAGATACTGGATAAATGAGGTAGAGTGGTACATTAATAAGTAAAGTACAGACAGGCATACCTTAAAGCTGTGCCCTCTGTAGAGACAGGTTACATGTGTTTCATATGATCCCATTTAGAACTGTGTTTAAAAACCAATCACTTCATTAAACTCACTTTAGTTCTCCTGTGTTATTGTTCTCTTCTTGGTTTTCGGAGACAAAGGCCGAAGCTGTGCTGTGTCCTCAGCCTGCCTGATTAAATCTGGGTCCCTCGCTGGCTCTCTCCATGGTGCTGAAAGAGCCCTCTATCAGATTACAACCAGCCAGAATAGGACCTCAGCTAATCAATTACATTAACTGATTGACAATGCATTGAAGGTGGCCATGTAGTGAGCACCAGTTACAGTCGTGTCCTATTGCACTTTCAAATTGGCCTGGCTTGGCAAAGCACACGGAGTCAATCATTCATGAGAGAAGTATAGGAGCATGTGTACGGTGAGAACATGGGTAATCTCGTCTCTGTGAAATAATCAAACTGTCTCACGGCTCCTGTGGTTAATATTTGACAGAAGCAGCATGTTGAGATGCCTGCAAATGGACCTAATTGCAGTGGTTTAGATACTGCAGGTGAGCGTCCTCTGTGTCTGCAGGATTAATTCTTCATCCTGTAGGTGGTGCAGTGACGTAAGGACCAGGCCCAGAGGCCAGAAGCTTAAAACTAAGTTTCGTTGCTGGTATCTACAAACACCAAATGAAAACTTTTGTTTAACAGACATAAAAGGTGATCTCATTTAACATGAAGTAAACAATAGCTCTTAAACAAGCATACACACATTTCAGTAACAATATAGGTTAAATATATGATGAACACATAAAATGCAGCTCAAGACAGACAAATACCAGGCATTGCAAACGAACACATACATATTTATTATATCTAGAAATCACCAAACAACAATCTTCAGGGGATTGAGGTATTTAACCATACATCTCAATCTAATTTAAAAAATCTTATATAGTTATTATATAGTTTAATAATGAACAATCAAGACCACAACAGTTCAGGCATAACTTTAGTGTTAATTTACAGACATACAAACATGATTTCAAAAAAAGAGAATTAAAAAAAGAAAATGTATTCAAGCAGTTTAAACCTGTGTCTTTAATCTAAATAACAAAACAGCCTATAGACAAGAGGAAAATAAACGGGATACAGTCAGAGTCCTATAGTTTATGATAATGTTTTGGTGGCTCTGCATTAAGGCAGCTGCAGCTGTATGCTAATTAGGCGCCTATGCTTCCCGTCCGCGCAGGGCAGCACGCGCCACTGAGCAAACACGCGCATGCGTCCGTGCGGCCAAGGACAGAGGAGCGGCCCACGCGCCCCGCTGTAATGATCACGGGGCAAAGAGGAACTCGTTAAAATGCCATCAAAGCTTGTTCTCCCAACAAACCACGACTAATAGAAGCGCAGAGCGAGAGAGCACAGGACGCGACCATGACGCATCCTCCGCCTGATCAGACACACTGATCCTTCACTATAACAATATCATATAATAATAATCTCTACACCAACCGGAAGAATAACACTAAACACGTGGCTGCGATTAGGCGTCATTTCATTATGACCAAAACATTACAAAGAAATGTTCAAACTTAGTAGCAGTTTTCTTTTAGTGTTTTTTGTTTGCTTGACTCTCCACATAACCACACAATACTACGTTATTTATTTGTTTATTTGTTTTATTATGTTTTGTCAGATGTGACCTTTAAGCTCCCACAACCAGAATACCGGTGTGCGCTGTGAGGCAGGTGAGAAGGCACCGGGACGCAGAGGCCTAGAATGAAAAGAAGGCGCAGGCCTGCGGCTCCGATTGTGTAATTATTTGACTTGGTCATACTGCAGCTTTATGCAAATGAGGGGAACAATGTACGACGATGGAGATTAATTCCTCCCTGCTCTGTGGACTGAAAGGGGAAAGAATGCACTCTCTGCCAAGTGGCGCAGTGCAGCCCACGTTTAGCCTTTACAGCGAAAAAAACACACACACACACACACAACAGCAAACACTCAACATGTGAGGTATGCAGAGAAAGTATAGGGCTGGTGGAGAAGAAAAGGCAGAGTTTCTTTAGAGACAGTTGTCTTTGTCGTGATGACAGGAGGCTGCAGGATTGGAGGGTGTCACTGAAACCCAGTTTTGTTTTTGAGCTTTTTTCTTTCTTAAAATGTAACAAACTATCAAACAGATTGACTTGTCGAAGTGTTCTATATAAAGTGGTGGGGTATTTTAAGTGGGGATGGGTCTGTTTTAAAACACACTGAAAAGAGCAGGAGTGTTCACAGACAGCAGTTTTAGATTGGTACCAGCAGCCACATTTTTCTTCTTTGGGGTATCTGTGCTGCGACCTTCTTTGTCTGGAGCACTGATTCCGCCCAGCACGCGCCTATAGCTGTGGGCCAGATTGGCCGCGAGTCCCGTTTCACAGTTAAGAGGTCAATTTGCCTTTCAAACGGGGGGAAAGGACAGGGATACCCAAGCACGGGCAGACGTGGCTATTGTGCACAAAGACCAGAGGGCCTTCTTATTACTTATGTATGCAGCGAGATGTCTGATTTATATGTCGACTTAAACTACCGAGACAGACACGTGCCCTAAAATAAAGAAGCCCTCGCTCCGTGGTGTTTATTTAAGGGCAGAATGAAACAAAGGTCTATAAAGCGGTGGTGTTGATAAGTGTTTACAGGCAGAACTGCGTAACGTGCGTCAAACGATCACGCGGAAAGGAATAATAAGAAATAAACAGCTGTGGCCGCGTGTTGGTGGGAAGTGAGTGCAGATAAGCTGCGCGTGGACACACAGTTCCTCTCTCTTTGGACAACAACAAAATCTGAAGCAAACGAGCCCGTGGTTTCTCTTTAACCACGCAGGCGCACCTCGTCTCCGTCTTAATTCGAAATTGTGATGATTTTGACGGACATTTCCTCTTGGCAGCTCCGGGCCCCCGGAGGAGAGCCACAAAGCCGTGGCACGTGTGCATTTGTATAAGGGCCCATCAGACCGTAAAAAGAGGAGGGTCCCGGCGTGTGCCTCCGTCGGGGAGGGGCTGAGTGCACACATTAATGTAATAAACCGCCAGTACATCTGCTAAGCTATCTGCACATCCTCCAACGAAATCCACCAAAGCCAGACTCTGAGCCCTCCCACAATCAAATCCACTGGGACCTTGGTCTCATCCGATTGGTCGAGGATGCTGCAACAGGGGGGGCGAGAACAATAGCATCATTCCGGCATAAAAAGAGTGGAGCTATGCCTTGGAGACGAAAACATTTCAGCAACAGAAGGATCAATATACTGGGCGAGATAAAGTCCCAGAAGCTTCGAGTGTTGCCATATTTTTAACAAACCTGGATACTCGAGACTTCAGCCACCTCCCCGAAGTGCCTTTCCGCCGTCCCTCGCCAAGATGCCCAAAGGATTCCTGGTAAAAAGAAACAAGAAATCTGCACATGTTTCCTACAGGACTCGATCAGACGACGATGACCTCCAGGAGACACCCACCCCAGCTGCCTTGCCGAGTCAGGCGGAGCCCTCCCCGCCGATGTCCGCGGCGTCCAGTCCGGACCGCGCCGCAGCATCACCGGATTTCACAGCCGCAGACGCGCCGGTGCCAAGACTGGAGAAGCCGGCACAGTTCGGCAACCCAGAGGCGGTGTGCCAAGCCCTCTACAGCCCCACCCGGCCCATCAGCAAGGAGCACGACAGAGCATATTTCGAGCGAAGTTTCAATCTGGGCTCGCCCATTTCTGCAGAGTCATTCCCGACACCTGCCTCCCTCTCCGGCCTGGACCATCTCCTGTACGCCCCGGTCGACCTGAAGATCGGTACCAGCAACAGCAGCCGCAGCGGCACCACCAGCAGCCTCCCGGCGCCAAGCAACCGGGTCGGCACCAAAAGACCCGCAGCTGACGGTACCGAGCGCAAAGCCAAACCCGCCGCCAAGAAACCCAAAGCCATCCGAAAACTCAACTTTGAAGACGAGGTGACGACTTCTCCTGTGCTCGGTCTCAAAATCAAAGAGGGGCCGGTGGAGGTGAAGCCAAGGGCGCAGGGCTCCGGGGGGAACAAGCCTCTGGGGGAGTTTGTGTGTCAGCTGTGCAAAGAGGCGTACGCGGATCCCTTCTCTCTGGCGCAGCACAAGTGCTCCCGCATCGTCAGGGTCGAGTACCGCTGTCCCGAGTGTGATAAGATGTTCAGCTGCCCGGCAAACCTCGCCTCTCACCGCCGCTGGCACAAGCCGCGGACCAGCAGCGCGCCGGCGGTGCCGCCCGCAGCCGGCGTCAAAGGCGACGTGGCCAAACTCCCTCCGCTGGGCGTCAAGTCCGCCTCGGACGAAGCCAAAGACATGAGTGACAGAGACACCCCGAGTCCGGGTCTGTCCGAGTCGGGTTCTGAAGACGGCACGTACGACTGCCAGTACTGCGGGAAGAGGTTTAAGCGCCAGGCGTATCTGAGAAAACACATCATGGGACACCAGGTCCTGCAGAAGAAGGTTCTGGAGGAGCACGGCTTTCACACCGGCGACCGCGCAGCAGAGCAGGCACCTGTGCCATCCTCCGCCTCCTCCTCCTCCTCCTCCACCGCCTCCACCGCCTCTTCATCCTCATCATCCTCAGAAGAAGCCTCAAACCAAAGCCCCCTCAACCTGAGCCCGGTGGACTGCCTGCTGTGCCCGGTGTGCGGGGAGAGTTTCACCAGCAGGGCCGGTCAGGAGCGACACCTGCGCCTCATGCACTCCTCCCAGATCTACCCGTGCAAATACTGCCCCGCCACCCTGTACAGCTCGCCGGGGCTCACCAGGCACATAAACAAGTGCCACCCCTCCGAGAACAGGCAGGTGATCCTGCTCCAAATGCCGGTGCGCCCCGCCTGCTAAAGACAAGACAACACTCGTGCCTTTGATGGGGGGAGGGGAGGGGGGGGGGGAGAAAAAAAAAACAAAAGAAAAAAGAAAAAAAGTGTGGCTTTGGGGTTAAAACATAGAGTTGGTGTTCACTGCCATAAGTTTAGGCCAATGAAAGGCAGGTCGGTTTGATGTCTCAGTGGTGTCTTTTTCCATGCCAATCAGTGATTGTTGAATGCTTCTCTCTATATTTGAATTACACATAGGCCTATTTTGAGATTTTTCTTTCTCAAATTAGTTTATCAAGGTAAAAAAAAATGAAAAGAAACTACAAAGCGTTAGTTTGACTGTTAAATGGTATTTTTCTAGGACAGCACATGATGATAGCTTCTAGACCTAAGAAACGTCTTTAAAAAAAGAAAGTCTCAGAAACTCTTTTTCCCCATCCAGACTGTCTGCATCCACAGCCCGTGGCCGCTGCGTCACTGTAGCTCCACGCTGGTTTGTGAACGACACAACTTATCAACTCTGTCTTGGTGGGGAAAACAGTGTGACTGAAGCATTTCCTGTTTAGTAGAACCACAAATGCCTTTAGTATATAAATAAGCCTAGTCCGAAATAGCCTACACACACACACACACATACACACACACACATCCAAATCCCGTCGTTTAACTGCCTTAAAAAAAGTCAAAATAGATTGTTTTAATTTTGAATGCTGGCACATATTTTATAATTATTATTGAAGATTGTTGCAATATTTTTGATCATATGTTTATTTATTTATTTATTGGAATTATTTTATGTAACTTATTGTTGTGTTTGTTGTGATTTTATTCTGTGAATCGTTCTGGCAGTTTACATGTCGCATAGCCAAAATGTTTTTGTTTAAGTTTTTTTTTGTCGGTCTGTTTTTAAACGCTTGTTCGTTTCTTTTGTCAGGTTTATGAGTTGTGATGCTTTGTCGTGGGTCGGGTTTTAATCATCAATCTCCACAGCTCTTGTAAAAAGATCTAAAAAAAAAAACAAATAAACGTAAAGCTCTTACCTTAGATGCAATCTTTTTTAAGGACAAGTTATTTTTCTTAAATGTTGGCTTTTATAGCGCTTTGATTGTACGTGTATATCGTTGTTGTCTATCGAAATAAAAAAAAATATTTTTAAAAAGGACAAATGGTGTCGAGGTGTCTTCAACGTGTTGTGTGTTGCCTGAGAAGCAGCAAACCAATAATACTGGACTTTCTTGAACGGAAATTAAATCATCGCATTTTTAATGGAGCTTTGTGTTATCGAGATTAATTACTCGAGTGACCTTTTTTTAATTCCACAACAATGAGACGCCTTTTGATTGCACTTCTGTCTTTGATGTTTCTATATTTCTTTTTCTCTGTTTAGCAAACCTGTGTAACTTCATCAGAGTTATAAAAAGGGACAGGATAAATATTGACGTAAACGTCGACATGTTAGGCTTTTACATGAAGAACATCATTTATCCCTTGCGTTTAACAAGCCAACACAAAACTTTAAAAGTTATACTTTTATGAATAACGCGTATTATATGGATTTGAAATTGGGTAGGGTGTCATTAAAAAAATAATCAAGTGATCAGTCAGCTGTTATGAGCGATCAGGTTCTCAGAGAGGAGGGTGTTGGCCCGCTGAGGTTATTCAGTGCGACAAACGCTTTAATCTCGTTTAAGTTTCAACTGTGTCAGTATCCAGGAGCCTGCAAACCTCTCTCTTCTCCCCTGCACCACCTCCCTCCCATCACATCACATCACATCACATCACATCCCATCACGGCGAGCAGGGGGAGGATGTGTTTAGTCCTCAACAGGAAAGAGAAACCTCACAAGCACCGTTTGCCTTCGATTCCCCGTTTACCAGACTTGTTTGCAGTAAATCATTGCTGCAGTGGCTCAATAGACGCCGCTTTCCTGCCACACAGAAGCACTTAGGACCTAATCATAAATCCCCCCCTTAATACCATGTCAGTCCATGACAGGAGGACAATGAGGTGGCGGATCAGAGCTCACCTCTGGAGCAGTAAAACATCTGTCTGCTTTGGAGGAGACCTGCAGCTGGATTTTTGTCAGGTTTCTGCTGATTTAGCACCAATCAGGGCTTTGTTGGCTTCATATCTGACCCCCAGAACCTGATAAACATCAAATTAGTTGTAATTTAGCTCCCATCTGTGTATTACGTAACTCATAATCTGCAGATCGTCAACACTGGAGTTTTGACGTTTTAGTCTTGAATATAAGGGGTATGGGTATATGAAGTTACCTTATCTGCACCTGTCTGGGGACCATTTCTCAGTGGGGGACGGTCAGGGCCTCTCATCCATGTTCTAAAGTTAAGTTAATTTCACATCAGCAATAAAAGGTTACTGTTCTGGAAACATATTAATCAGAATCGTCCCCTCTTAAATATAATGCGTGATTTATCGCAACGTGATACATCCACATTGCCCCCATGTGGAGAAAACTGTTTGGAAGCCCCCACTTCCTTTTTTCCAGTCGGAACATCCGCTACGAGGAACCGGAGCACCGGGAGTAAACACTCGGCAAACACTACTGTCAGTCAACGATATCGCTTCACCCCTCCACACACAAACACGCAGCCCGACCATCCGTGCCCACGCGCATCAAATGACGTCGCCACTACCGTCAGAGCGACCGCAGTGTGTCCGCATTACCATGTCCATGTGTGCGCTGGTTGCAGGAACAGGAAGTGTTGCCGCTGAGCTCATTGCAGCTTCACTGTGAGTCCCCTCTTGCTACTTTACCTCGCCTGAAGACATAGTTGATCGCCATCAGTCTTGCCTCAGGATGGACTGTTTAACAACAAATGCACGCGATACAGATGTCAGAGTTCACAGAGACAATACCGTTTCTCGACTGTAGAGGGACCCCGCGAGGAAATCTTAGATAGTTTTGCTTTAAAATGATCTGCTCGTCCTACTTTGGTTTTATCTCCAATAAAATCTCTCAAAATGATTCAAGTCTGAGTTGTTGTTTAAACACGAATTAGATTCTGTTTTATCTGGTTTATCTAATATATTATCTAATATAATTTGATGCAATTTCTTCTGATTACTGGTTGAATATAACAAAGGTGTTTTCAGTTCTACTATATACAGAAACACAAAACATACGCAACATAACAATATACACTAACAATATAAGTAATGACGTTTAATGGTAACAGTAATTAAGTTACTACAGTGGTAACAAATTTGTGTGTGTTTTTTCACAAAGTACACAAAATACCCAAATCTTATCCTCATAGTTAACAATGCTCTCATGATGTAGTGGTAAGAAACCTGGTCATGGTGCATCCAAAGGTTATGACGCCAGAAAATCTCATTTTCTCATAAGTCAAAAATCACAAAAAAATGTAAGGGGTTAGTATGTCGAAAATGCCCAAAAATGGCAAAAAAGAGAGAAGGAAATAACGTGCTCAAATGTCATGAAATAGCGTGAAATCACCGCCCAGAGTGATATTTTATTGATTAGACGCCAGAAAACCTCATTTTCTCATTAGTCAAAAATTGCAAAAACACGTAAGGGTATGTTAGTATGTCGAAAATGCCCAAAAATGGCAAAAAATGGCAAGAAATGGCAAAAAAAATAAAAATGGAATGAACGTGCTAGAATGGCAAAAAATTGCCTGAAATCACCCCCCAGAAGGATATTTTGTGGATTAGACACCAAAAAACCAAACTTTCTCATAGGGCGAAAATTGCAAAAAAACGTAAGGGGGTTAGTATGTCGAAAATGTCCCAAAATGGCAAAACGCGAAAAAGTGTCATAACGTGCCCAAATGGCAGAAAATAGCCTGAAATCACCCCCCAGAATAGTATTTTGTGGATTAGACCCCAGAAACATGAACAAGGGAAATAACGCACCCAACTGGCAGAAAATAGCCAGTTGGGTGCTATTTTCTGTCAGAATGATATTTTTTGGATTAGACGCCTGAAAACCTCATTTTCTCATAGGTCAAAAATTGCAAAAAGACTTAAGGGGTTAGTATGTCGAAAATGCCCAAAAATGGCCAAACACGAAAAAGGGAAATAACATGCCGAATTGGCAGAAAATAGCTGAAAATCACCCCCCAGAATGATACTTTGTAGATTAGACGCCAGAAAACCTCATTTTCTCATAGGTCAAAAATCTGAAAAAAACGTTTTTGTCAAAAATTCATAGTCGTAAATTTTGATGAAAATTCATTCAATAGCCACTAACTAACATGCATTTACGATTAGGAATGATATTGCCACAATTAGAGGCCATAAAACATCATTTCTTGATTGCTCAAAAATCTGAAAAAAACGTAAGGTTATAGCCTTACGTTTTTGTCAAAAATTCATAGTCGTAAATTTTGATGAAAATGCATTCAATAGCCACAAAATAACATGGATTCACCATTTGGAATGGTATTTCCACGATTAGAGGCCATAAAACATCATTTCTTGATTGCTCAAAAATCTGAAAAAACGTAAGGTTTACGTTTTTGTCAAAAATTCATAGTCATAAATTTTGATGAAAATGCATTCAATAGCCACTAATTAACATGTATTCACCATTAGGAATGATATTTCCACAATTAGAGGCCATAAAACATCATTTCTCGATAGGCCCAAAATCTGCAAAACACGTAAGGCTATAGCCTTACGTTTTTGTCAAAAATTCATAGTCGTAAATTTTGATGAAAATGCGTTCAATAGCCCCTAATTAACATGTATTTGTCAGGATAGCGTTTGTAGATTGGACCCCGAAGCAGAGACTGAGTCAGGGCTGGTTGACGTGAAGCTGTAGTTTATTGTCCAGAAAAGCAAAAACAAGCCAAAACTCAAATCCAAAAACCACAAGGAGAAAACAAGAGGTGGTAGAGGTGAACTACCCAACACATGCAATCATCTGGCAAACAAGTAGAGAAGAGACCAGGCTTATATAGAGCAGGAGATGAGCTGATTCAAAATCAGGTGTGCCTCGTCTGCTGCTAATTGGGAGACCAGCTAGGCCTCCTGCCACACACCTGCTCTCAATGATGAATAGAAAGGGGTGAGAGGGGGAAGAACACAAAACCACCATGACAGTATTCACCATTAGGAATGATATTTCCACGATTAGAGGCCATAAAACATCATTTCTTGATCGCTCAAAAATCTGAAAAAAACGTAAGGTTATAGCCTTACGTTTTTTCAAAAATTCAAATTTGCAAATTTTGATGAAAATGCGTTCAATAGCCCCCAATTAACATGTATTCACAATTAGGAATGATATTGCCATGATTAGAGGCCATAAAACATCATTTCTTGATAGGTCCAAAATCTACAAAACACGTAAGGCTATAACCTTACGTTTTTGTCAAAAATTCATAGTCGTAAATTTTGATGAAAATGCATTCAATAGCCCCTAATTAACATGTAATCACCATTAGGAATGATATTTCCACGATTAGAGGCCATAAAACATCATTTTTTGATAGGTCCAAAATCTGCAAAACATGTAAGGCGATAGCCCTACGTTTTTGTCAAAAATTCATAGTCGTAAATTTTGATGAAAATGCGTTCAATAGCCCCTAATTAACATGTATTCACCATTAGGAATGATATTACCACGGTTAGAGGCCATAAAACATCATTTTTTGATAGGTCCAAAATCTGCAAAACATGTAAGGCGATAGCCCTACGTTTTTGTCAAAAATTCATAGTCGTAAATTTTGATGAAAATGCGTTCAATAGCCCCTAATTAACATGTATTCACCATTAGGAATGATATTTCCACGATTAGAGGCCATAAACATCATTTTTTGATCGCTCAAAAATCTGAGAAAACGTAAGGTTATAGCCTTACGTTTTTGTCAAAAATTCATAGTCGTAAATTGTGATGAAGATGCGTTCAATAGCCCCTAATTAACATGTATTCACCATTAGGAATGATATTTCCACGATTAGAGGCCATAAAACATTATTTTTTGATCGCTCAAAAATCTGAAAAAGACGTAAGGTTATAGCCTTACGTTTTTGTCAAAAATTCATAGTCGTAAATTTTGATGAAAATGCATTCAATAGCCCCTAATTAACATGTATTCACCATCAGGAATGATATTGCCTATAGGGTAGAGTGGGAGTACTTGTTTGCTGTTTTAAAGAAATTCGGATTTGGTGATAAATTTATTTCTTGGATTCGTCTTCTTTATTCATCCCCTAAGGCCAGTGTTCATACCAATGATGTTTATTCTGATTATTTTGCCCTCGGACGTGGATGTCGCCAAGGTTGTCCTTTATCACCCTTGCTTTTCGCCATCGCTATTGAGCCTCTGTCTATTTCATTAAGATCCTCCCCTTTATTCAAAGGAATCATCCGTAATGGAATAGAACATAAATTATCGCTGTATGCGGATGATGTGTTACTGTACATAACTGATCCTACACTTTCTATCCCTGCTGTTTTAGGTACTCTGGAGAACTTCAGCACCTTCTCAGGTTATAAATTGAATTTGGGGAAAAGTGAGTGTTTTCCCATTAATACTGCTGCATGTCATATTCAACAATCAGATTTACCTTTTCAATTTAGTCCATCAGGGTTTAAATACCTAGGTATTAATGTAACTCGCTCTTTATCCAGCCTTGCTTCTGTTAAGTTCACTCCTCTCATTGAAAAGCTTTCATCAGATATTCAAAGATGGGGTAACCTCCCCCTTTCCTTAATTGGCAAGATCAGTGTTGTTAAAATGAATATTTTACCAAAATTTCTATTTTTATTCCAGTCGCTGCCCCTTTTTCTTCCAAAACATTTTTTTTTGACTCACTGGATAAGATGATAAGTGCTTTTATTTGGGGTGGGAAACCACCTAGGGTTCGTAGATCTCTTTTGCAGAGATGCAGACTTAGTGGAGGACTTGCATTACCTAATTTTCAAACTTACTATTGGGCTGCTGACATTCATAAACTTTGCTATTGGTTAAAATCTCCTGGATCCTCTTGGTGT